>CM065687.1:47350039-47357539 GCA_017654935.2 Phymorhynchus buccinoides
TGTACATATATTATATACATATGAATATGATCAGGTCTAGGGTTAGGTTAGCTGTTCTCTTGACCTAATAATATGTACATTATATACAAGGTATGAATATGATCAGGTCTAGGGTTAGGTTAGCTGTTCTCTTGACCTAATAATATTATGTATACAAGGTATGAATATGATCCGGTCTAGGGTTAGGTTAGCTGTTCTCTTGACCTAATAATATGTACATATATTATATACAAGGTATGAATATGATCAGGTCTAGGGTTAGGTTAGCTGTTCTCTTGTATGTACACATTGTACTTTCCAATGAATCCCGCATATATCCCCTTATCAATCAACACCCCCCACACCCACACCCCACACCCCTCTTTTGCTCCTTATAGTTATACTGTGGGTCACTGAACTGTGCGACTTACATAACAGCGTTCATTTCATCGCCCCCCCCCCCCCCCCCACCACCACCACCACCACCACCTCATCTCACATCCAGAAGCCTATTCTCATATTCTCAACCCACAGCAACCCAAGATTGCATAGTGACAACGTTAGAATGAAAAATGTTTTTAAAAAAAATTTTTAATGATTTCAAAACTACCACAAAACACCAATGGTTTCAAGCTTTCGAGATTATAATTATTTGATCTCTTCGTCAGGAAGATGAGTTTAAAGTTTAAAGTGGTTTTTTGGGGGGTAATTAACTTGGGTTTTTTATTCACTGAATGTGCATACATACATTTCGTCATCAAACACATGTTGTGTAACATGCATAATTATTAGGCATAAATATTAACATTCAAAGAAACATATGAGATAAAATTGCTGTTACATTCCATGTTTTCTTTTCCTTTCTTCTTTTTTTATAGAAGGAACAAAAAGAAAGAAAGAAAGAGAGACACAGAGAGAAAGATAGGGACAGAAAGACATACAGAGAAGCTATAAAGTGGGTATTGAAGAATGCACTGCATAATCATAATTTACGTAAGCCATATACATATTTGTAGGAGAAAAACAACACACACACACAAAAAGAAATAAAAGACCAGCTAAAAATGATACGTTCTATGAGAAAGGGGGGGGGGGGGGGGGGGGGGACACGGTTCGTGTTTGTTTCTTGATTGTTTGTTTTGGGGGTCCTTTTTTATTATTAAGCGTCCCTAACGTAATACTGTATACGCTGACATTTCGGCATCCCTTTTCCACCCTAATAGGTATTAGGGTATGCTGTCCCAGGACCGACATCTTGGAACAAACTTCCTCTTTCCCTCCGTCAGCGACTGACCCTCTCTGCTTTCAAATCTAACCCCAAAGCCCACCTGTTCCCCCGACATTGAGGCTCCACTCTCTTTCTCTGATCTCTCTTGCCCTTATGTCTGTTTCTGCTGTATACCATTTATGTCATACGCGTGTGTTCGCTTTGTATTGCATTTTTGTTTGAATGCGTTATGAATGCTAACGTGTGTGTGCGCTTTGATTTGATTTCTATCAAGATTCAGCGCCGTATAAATACTGTATGTTGTTGTTGCTGTTGTTGTTGCTATCATTGATAAGCTGCGGTTGATGTCTGTGTTGCTAGCTGATTTTGATCTGTCAGGGATCCCAGGGACCCCCATTTGGGGGTCTATGAAGCACTAAAATTCTAAAAGACCCTCTAAAAGAATGTGCAGGGGGTCCCAGGGATGCACTAGAAAACACTCTTTTTAGCATTGGCAATGCCACTGGGATCGGGGACCCTCTATCCCGCCTCTAGGACCCTCTATACTGTAAGAGAAGGAGTCCCTGGGACCCCTTGTTTTGTGGGACGATTGGGAGCCCTATCAGTTCCATGTGCTTTGTCCTGTCCCATCTCTAGCTCTGCGCTTAGTCTGTTTGGAGTCTCGGTTCGCAGAGCAAAACGTTGGTTTTTTGAATGCATCCATACACATAATTATTATTGATCAAAATGAGGGAAAGGGTTCAGTACTAATTACCACAGCAATAACAGCAACAGCAGCGGTAGCAGCTTCAGACGACATTTCAAAACTCATAACCGACAGGGAAAATCACAGAGTTTGTTTACTGTTTGTTATTGTTCTCATTTTGCAGAAGAAATGAGAGAGAGAGAGAGAGAGAGAGAGAGAGAGAGAGAGAGAGAGAGAGAGAGAGAGAGAGAGAGAGAGAGAGAGAGAGAGAGAGAGAGAGAGAGAGAGAGAAAACTTGAAAACTTGAACTTTATTTTTCAAGAGAGACACAGAGAGAGAGAGACAGAGAGAGAGAGAGAGAGAGAGAGAGAGAGAGAGAGAGAGAGAGAGAGAGAGAGAGAGAGAGAGAGAGAGAGAGAGAGAGAGAGAGAGAGAGAGAGAGACAGAGAGAGAGACAGAGAGAGAGAGAGAAAGAAAGAAAGAGAGACACAGAGAGAGAGAGAGACAAAGAGAGAGAGAGAGAGAGAGAGAGAGAGAGAGAGAGAGAGAGAGAGAGAGAGAGAGAGAGAGAGAGAGAGAGAGAGAGAGAGAGAGAGAGAGAGAGAGAGAGAGAGAGAGAGAGAGAGAGAGAGAGACAGAGAGAGAGACAGAGAGAGAGAGAGAGAGAGAGAGAGAGAGAGAGAGAGAGAGAGAGAGAGAGAGAGAGAGAGAGAGAGAGAGAGAGAGAGAGAGAGAGAGAGAGAGAGAGAGAGAGAGAGAGAGAGAGAGAGAGAGAGAGAGAGAGAGAGGTCTACACGTACATCGCTGATAATGGAAGTAGTGTGAACGATTAGTCAGACCACATGCCTTTATCGCTGTGCATTACATGTCCTGGTTACCATCAAGATACACTGCAAGCAGATAACAGTAAACGTATTACCATTGAACAATTTGTTTGGAATGAAATGCATGCAGATGAGTTCAAAAACAAAATGTTGTCAGATCAAGTGCAATCCCTTTCACAGGAGGCAAATATGTTAATTAATGTTGATATTAATGAAGCTTTACGTAAACTCAATTATTGTTTAAAACCTGCAGCAGATAGTATAAAAAAACAGATTATCATTGGTGGTAAAGGTAAGGAAGAGGATTGGTATGATGCAGAATGCTTAGCCAACAAAAAGAAAGCCCGCAATTTACTAAAGAAATACCGTCGCACTTTAGATAAACATGATCATCAGACTTATAGTATAGCTAGAAAGGAATACAAAGATATGCTAAAATGGAAGGAAAAGCAATTTAATGATAATCTGTTAGAACAGTTGTTGAATTCTGTTAACAATCAAAATGAATTTTGGAATGCTGTTAAAAAGACTGCATTTAAAGGAAAGCAACCCATGAACAGTATTAGTCTGGACACATGGTTGGAACATTTGAATGATTTACTTGATAAGATTGATGATGATGGTGGTGATGACATGGCGTTTGTTCATGAAGATGATGACAGTGAAAATGTTCTTGATAACGAACAATTAAATCGACCAATGTCAAAAGAGGAAATATTGCTAGCTTTAAGAAAGAAACAAAAAAATAATAAAGCTGCTGGCCCTGATGGGATAATTGGTGAACAGATGAAAGTTGCATGCAAATATGATGGTGTGTTAGACATTTTGCTTGCTTTTTTCAATTCTTTATTTGACAGAGGCATATATCCAGAAAGCTGGTCTGAATCAATAATTCTTCCATTATACCAAAAAGGTGATGCTAACACTCCAAACAACTGTAGAGGGGTTTCGTTAAGTAACATCTGCAGCAAAATATATAGTTCCATTATAAATAGAAGACTTCAAGAGTGGGTGGAAGAAAATAACGTAACAGGAGAATTTCAAGCAGGATTTAACAAGAACTATTCAACTGTAGATCACATGTTCACACTTATGGCATTAACACAGAAACAGTTTTCTCTCAATCGTAAGCTCTATGTAGCATTCATAGATTTTCAAAAAGCATTCGATTCAGTTAACAGAAGTATTCTCTGGTCTATTTTGTTTAAAAATGGTATTCGCGGTAAATTGTACAAATGTATTATGAGCATGTATGAGACAGTTAGAGCGAGAGTGATATCTGGTGGTGCGTTAACAGAATATATTAATTGTACTGCAGGAGTTAAGCAGGGTGATGTCTGTAGCCCTGACTTGTTTTCTATGTTTGTTAACGATCTTACTCATGAAGTTATAAATTCTGGTAGATATGATGCAAACATAGCAAATGAACTAATAGAACTATTTATATTACTTTTGGCTGATGATGTTTTGCTGCTGTCAGAATCGGTTATTGGGTTACATATTCAATTGAATAATCTATGTAGAGCTGCTAGGAGATTGCAATTAAATGTAAATTTAGATAAAAGTAATATTATTGTATTTAGGAAAGGGCACTCTGACATAACCTAGCCTAAAGTACAAGGACACTCTGACATAACCTAGCCTAAAGTCAAAGGACACTCTGACATAACCTAGCCTAAAGTCAAAGGACACTCTGACGTAACCTAGCCTAACATCAAAGGACACTCTGACATAACCTAGCCTAAAGTACAAGGACACTCTGACATAACCTAGCCTAAAGTCAAAGGACACTCTGACATAACCTAGCCTAAAGTCAAAGGACACTCTGACATAACCTAGCCTAAAGTCAAAGGACACTCTAACATAACCTAGCCTAAAGTCAAAGGACACTCTAACATAACCTAGCCTAAAGTCAAAGGACACTCTGACATAACCTAGCCTAAAGTCAAAGGACACTCTGACATAACCTAGCCTAAAGTCAAAGGACACTCTGACATAACCTAGCCTAAAGTCAAAGGACACTGACATAACCTAGCCTAAAGTCAAAGGACACTGACATAACCTAGCCTAAAGTCAAAGGACACTCTGACATAACCTAGCCTAAAGTCAAAGGACACTCTGACATAACCTAGCCTAAAGTCAAAGGACACTCTGACATAACCTAGCCTAATGTCAAAGGATACTCTGACATAACCTAGCCTAAAGTACAAGGACACTCTGACATAACCTAGCCTAAAGTCAAAGGACACTCTGACATAACCTAGCCTAAAGTCAAAGGACACTCTGACATAACCTAGCCTAAAGTCAAAGGACACTCTGACATAACCTAGCCTAAAGTCAAAGGACACTCTGACATAACCTAGCCTAAAGTCAAAGGACACTCTGACATAACCTAGCCTAAAGTCAAAGGACACTCTGACATAACCTAGCCTAAAGTCAAAGGACACTCTGACATAACCTAGCCTAAAGTCAAAGGACACTCTGACATAACCTAGCCTAAAGTCAAAGGACACTCTGACATAACCTAGCCTAAAGTCAAAGGACACTCTGACATAACCTAGCCTAAAGTCAAAGGACACTCTGACATAACCTAGCCTAAAGTCAAAGGACACTCTGACATAACCTAGCCTAAAGTCAAAGGACACTCTGACATAACCTAGCCTAAAGTCAAAGGACACTCTGACATAACCTAGCCTAAAGTCAAAGGACACTCTAACATAACCTAGCCTAAAGTCAAAGGACACTCTGACATAACCTAGCCTAAAGTCAAAGGACACTGACATAACCTAGCCTAAAGTCAAAGGACACTCTGACATAACCTAGCCTAAAGTACAAGGACACTCTGACATAACCTAGCCTAAAGTCAAAGGACACTCTGACATAACCTAGCCTAAAGTCAAAGGACACTCTGACGTAACCTAGCCTAAAGTACAAGGACACTCTAACATAACCTAGCCTAAAGTCAAAGGACACTCTAACATAACCTAGCCTAAAGTCAAAGGACACTCTGACATAACCTGGCCTAAAGTCAAAGGACACTGATATAACCTAGCCTAAAGTCAAAGGACACTCTGACATAACCTAGCCTAAAGTCAAAGGACACTGACATAACCTAGCCTAAAGTCAAAGGACACTCTGACATAACCTAGCCTAAAGTACAAGGACACTCTGACATTACCTAGCCTAAAGTCAAAGGACACTCTGACATAACCTAGCCTAAAGTCAAAGGACACTGACATAACCTAGCCTAAAGTCAAAGGACACTGACATAACCTAGCCTAAAGTCAAAGGACACTCTAACATAACCTAGCCTAAAGTCAAAGGACACTCTGACATAACCTAGCCTAAAGTACAAGGACACTCTGACATAACCTAGCCTAAAGTCAAAGGACACTCTGACATAACCTAGCCTAAAGTACAAGGACACTCTGACATAACCTAGCCTAAAGTACAAGGACACTCTAACATAACCTAGCCTAAAGTCAAAGGACACTGACATAACCTAGCCTAAAGTCAAAGGACACTCTGACATAACCTAGCCTAAAGTCAAAGGACACTGACATAACCTAGCCTAAAGACAAAGGACACTGACATAACCTAGCCTAAAGTCAAAGGACACTGACATAACCTAGCCTAAAGTCAAAGGACACTGACATAACCTAGCCTAAAGACAAAGGACACTCTGACATAACCTAGCCTAAAGTCAAAGGACACTCTGACATAACCTAGCCTAAAGACAAAGGACACTCTGACATAACCTAGCCTAAAGTCAAAGGACACTCTGACATAACCTAGCCTAAAGTCAAAGGACACTGACATAACCTAGCCTAAAGTCAAAGGACACTGACATAACCTAGCCTAAAGTCAAAGGACACTGACATAACCTAGCCTAAAGACAAAGGACACTCTGACATAACCTAGCCTAAAGTCAAAGGACACTCTGACATAACCTAGCCTAAAGTCAAAGGACACACTGACATAACCTGGCCTAACGTCAAAGGATACTCTGACATAACCTAGCCTAAAGTCAAAGGACACTCTAACATAACATAGCCTAAAGTCAAAGGACACTCTGACATAACCTAGCCTAAAGTACAAGGACACTCTAACATAACCTAGCCTAAAGTCAAAGGACACTCTAACATAACCTAGCCTAAAGTCAAAGGACACTCTGACATAACCTAGCCTAAAGTCAAAGGACACTCTGACATAACCTAGCCTAAAGTCAAAGGACACTCTGACATAACCTAGCCTAAAGTAAAAGGACACTCTGACATAACCTAGCCTAAAGTCAAAGGACAGACATAACCTAGCCTAAAGTCAAAGGACACTCTGACATAACCTAGCCTAACGTCAAAGGATACTCTGACATAACCTAGCCTAAAGTCAAAGGACACTCTAACATAACATAGCCTAAAGTCAAAGGACACTCTGACATAACCTAGCCTAAAGTACAAGGACACTCTAACATAACCTAGCCTAAAGTCAAAGGACACTGACATAACCTAGCCTAAAGTCAAAGGACACTCTGACATAACCTAGCCTAAAGTAAAAGGACACTCTGACATAACCTAGCCTAAAGTCAAAGGACACTCTGACATAACCTAGCCTAAAGTCAAAGGACACTCTGACATAACCTAGCCTAAAGTCAAAGGACACTCTGACATAACCTAGCCTAAAGTCAAAGGACACTCTGACATAACCTAGCCTAAAGTACAAGGACACTCTAACATAACCTAGCCTAAAGACAAAGGACACTCTGACATAACCTAGCCTAAAGTCAA
>CM065687.1:47362539-47367539 GCA_017654935.2 Phymorhynchus buccinoides
TATGATGTGTGAAGGTAATGTTGGTGTTAGTTTGCTATAGTAAAGTATGATGTGTGAAGGTAATGTTGGTGTTAGTTTGCTATAGTAAAGTATGATGTGTGAAGGTAATGTTGGTGTTAGTTTGTCACAGTAAAGTATGATGTGTGAAGGTAATGTTGGTGTTAGTTTGCTATAGTAAAGTATGATGTGTGAAGGTAATGTTGGTGTTAGTTTGCTATAGTAAAGTATGATGTGTGAAGGTAATGTTGGTGTTAGTTTGTTATAGTAAAGTATGATGTGTGAAGGTAATGTTGGTGTTAGTTTGCTATAGTAAAGTATGATGTGTGAAGGTAATGTTGGTGTTAGTTTGCTATAGTAAAGTATGATGTGTGAAGGTAATGTTGGTGTTAGTTTGTTATAGTAAAGTATGATGTGTGAAGGTAATGTTGGTGTTAGTTTGTTATAGTAAAGTATGATGTGTGAAGGTAATGTTGGTGTTAGTTTGTTATAGTAAAGTATGATGTGTGAAGGTAATGTTGGTGTTAGTTTGCTATAGTAAAGTATGATGTGTGAAGGTAATGTTGGTGTTAGTTTGCTATAGTAAAGTATGATGTGTGAAGGTAATGTTGGTGTTAGTTTGCTATAGTAAAGTATGATGTGTGAAGGTAATGTTGGTGTTAGTTTGCTATAGTAAAGTATGATGTGTGAAGGTAATGTTGGTGTTAGTTTGCTATAGTAAAGTATGATGTGTGAAGGTAATGTTGGTGTTAGTTTGTTATAGTAAAGTATGATGTGTGAAGGTAATGTTGGTGTTAGTTTGTTACAGTAAAGTATGATGTGTGAAGGTAATGTTGGTGTTAGTTTGTTATAGTAAAGTATGATGTGTGAAGGTAATGTTGGTGTTAGTTTGTTATAGTAAAGTATGATGTGTGAAGGTAATGTTGGTGTTAGTTTGTTATAGTAAAGTATGATGTGTGAAGGTAATGTTGGTGTTAGTTTGTTACAGTAAAGTATGATGTGTGAAGGTAATGTTGGTGTTAGTTTGTTATAGTAAAGTATGATGTGTGAAGGTAATGTTGGTGTTAGTTTGTTATAGTAAAGTATGATGTGTGAAGGTAATGTTGGTGTTAGTTTGCTATAGTAAAGTATGATGTGTGAAGGTAATGTTGGTGTTAGTTTGCTATATTAAAGTATGATGTGTGAAGGTAATGTTGGTGTTAGTTTGCTATAGTAAAGTATGATGTGTGAAGGCCATGTTGGTGTTAGTTTGCTACAGTAAAGTATGATGTGTGAAGGCAATGTTGGTGTTAGTTTGCTATAGTAAAGTATGATGTGTGAAGGTAAAAATAAATAAATAAAAAAGTATATTACTATATACGAAACAGATAGGCCCGGTTGTGCCACTAAAACTTTTGTGTAGTAAATAAGAAAACGTATTAAAGAGTTAGTTTCATGTTATGAAACTTGATCCTGTAAAATAAACAGGAAAATCTTTCTTACAATTCAAACTTTGCATTGATTGGATATCATTGTTTTCTTAAACACCAGGGCCTGTATTCACGTTGAGATAGCATGAGACTTAGCATGATGCTAACTTAGAAGCTCTTCCAATGTCCTATAGGATTTAATAGGACTTTTGGAAGAGCTTCTAAGTTAGCATGATGCTAAGTCTCATGCTATCTCAACGTGAATACAGGCCCAGATCAATGAGTGTTAAGGGAGGGGGGAAAGGGGATTTAAAAAAAAGTAATCACATAAAATAGGAGGAGTTTCATATCATTTATCTTTACATCTGTATCGTTAAACATTCGGGATTTTCCTGGAGTTGCACTGCCTCCGGGCATTGCCTCCAGGATCGTTCCCACCATCTTTATATCTACTAATGTCCCATATGTGTCTGTTTCAGACCGAAGGACGTTAAACGGATTCTCATCATATCATTGTTGTTGTGTGGTGGTTTTATTTTATTTTATATAATATCAATGAATGTGAAATGCGCGCGCGCGCGCGCGCGCGCACGCACGCAAGCACGCACGCACGCACGCACGCACGCACGCACGCACGCACACGCACGCACACGCACACGCACGCACACACACACACACACACACACACAAAAAGGAGTAGTAGCAGAATAACATTACTAACGGGAGGTATATTCTGGAAATTAATCAACACTACGACCCTCAATGGCAAATTACGGCCCTACATAGGTTTTGTAGCCTGATTTGCAATATGCAACAAAGCGCTTAGAGATTCTTGTTCCTATTAAATTTAAATAATTTATTTCATTGTTTTCTGACATATCAAACCAAGCTTCTTGAGACTGGTTATAACCAAATGTTTGACAGATCCCGAAAAAGATTTTTAGTCCCCGAGCCGAAGGTTCGGGGAGCTATTGTTTTTGTCTGCAGACATCCGTCCGAGCCTCCGGCGTGCCTCTGGCGTGCCTCCGTCCGTCCGTCCGTCCGGATATTCGTCCGTTTTTCTCAAAAACTATTCAGTCTATCATCATCAAATTTGGCATACTAGTTTGCCAAGATGCCAGCTATCCACTGATGTATTTAGTTTTACATTAAGGTCAAGGTCGCGCCAGTTACGGGGTTCAAACCCCAAAACACATAATCGCTAATATCTTGCGAAGTTTTGCATGTATTTCAATACAGTTTTGTTCTCAACATTTCTTGATGAATGGTCTATAACACAGTTGTCATGAATTTTTCTGTGCGCTCGTGTGCGCATGATCGCGCGCGCTCAAATCACGGGTCCGAACCCTAAGGCTATATATCAAAAACTATTCGGTTTCGTGCTGTTTTGATGCGTTTTTATGTAGTTACGTGCTGTTTTGATGCGTTTTTATGTATGTGTACAGCCGACACATTCCGATTTCGGAGTAGCTCGGCGATGCTGCGAGGGGACTTTGCAGCCGCTCGGCGTTGCACTTGTTCTTTTTGTTGTTCGTTTTGTTGTTGATGTGGCTGACTGTTGCTGTTGTTGCTGCTAGTACCCCAGCTGTTGCTGCTGTAACTTAGGTATTAGGTACTTTATAGTCACAGAGGTGTCTCTGTGAAATTCGGGTTGCTCCCCACCTGGAGAGCGCGTCGCAGTTAGAGGCGCGCCACCCATTTTTTTTTATTTTTTTCTGCATGCGATTTTTGTGTGACTGATGAGGAAGGAAAGGGGGGGGGGGGGGGGGGGGGGGGGTAAATTTTGACCAAATAACAACTTTTTCGTTGCCACTGGGTTTAACGTGTGCTAAGTGCATGGGCACACGGGACCTCGGTTTATCGTCTCATCCGAAAGACTCCACGTTCAGACCGTAAGGCCTAGTGCGAAGTGAGAGGAAAAATCCCCTGTACCCAGGTTCGAACTCGGGTTTACTCGACACGAGGCGAACGTGTTACCTCTGTGCCACTCGATCTACACCACGGTAGAAGCTTACGGGGGGGGGGGGGGGGGGTAATTTATCTGTCAGTTTAATTAAAGAATGGACATAGATGGACTGTCACGGTGACAGAGAATAGATGGATGGATTTCTTCTTCTGCATTCCCATGCCATATGGCCATAATGGGTAAGGTACGTATGCGTCCGGTTTCAGTTTTCACTGGTCTCCCCGCTGCGTACAGCCGACACATTCCGATTTCAGAGGAGCTCAAAGGAACAAGATTATTTGGAAGATTTTGTTGTTGAAAAAAGGCAGGAGAATGGGCCAATAAGTCAGAAAGATAATAGATGATAGAAAGCAAAGGGAAAAGGCAGAGTCAAAGAGAGTGGCAGATTAGAGGAAGTTACAAGCACAGAACTTCCAGAAGGTGGGGGAACTAGTTTTACCAAAAAGACCCCCCGGTATCCCCACGGGGAGAATGGATATCAGTCGTCGTTTCCTTTTTCAAGAAGGGCTAATCCATCGTTTGGGGGTCGGGGGTGGGGGGGGGGGGGGGTAGAAGCCTCCTACTATTGCTCACAGGTTGGATGCTCCTCCGTCTCCTCCAGATGGTGGATCGGTTGATGATGATGATGATGATGATGATGAGTTTAGTGTCCTATTAGGCGTAGCCTCTTAATGGACAGTATCCCTGAAGACGAAGTCTTCTCGGTGAGGTGGTGATGATAACGATGATGGGACAGGAATTCGTGACGTGGCAGACGTCGTCGAAGATGATTCCGGCAGTACGTTGCACAGCCCTCAGGCTCACAGACGAGGGTGCACCTCCGGTTACTGGAACATTTCGGACGGGATCCCAGTCGAAAAGGATGGTGGATCGGATGAAGAACCCTTCTTGAACTAGAAAATCACAACGATGGTTCTATTTGTTTTGTTTGTATTGTAAAAAAAATTACTATGAAAATAAAAACAAGTTTGAAAAATAATAAAAAATGACAACGACAAAAGTAAATATTATTTTGTTGTTTGTTTTGTTTGCTTGCTTTGTTGTTTTGTTTTGCTGTTGATTTTTTGGAAAAAGCGAAAACAACTCACAAATGGATCACGGTCACAGTGGAAAAGAGGTGGATGGAAGTGGAATGTGGGGAGGGGGGGGGGGTGATAGGGAGAGCTCGATCTTACCGTTTTGTTTATTTCCAGCTGAAGCTAGCTTACAGCCAACAAAGGCTATTTCCAGCCAGACGCCTCGTAAGTCTTCATTATAACACCCACCACCCACCATCTGTGACCTACCCACCACCCCCACCCCCACACACACATACAATTACATACAGCACCCACCCACACGTCCCCACGTCGTTACACAGTCGGCGTGACCAATATTATTTTGATCCCTGGTACACGCGCGCGCGCGCGCGCGCGCACAGACATACACACACGCGCGCTCGCGCAAACACACACACGCGCGCAAGCAAGCGCAACAACAACATACCATATTTATACGGCACCAAAT
Organism: Phymorhynchus buccinoides; assembly: GCA_017654935.2. Lineage (NCBI taxonomy): Eukaryota > Metazoa > Mollusca > Gastropoda > Neogastropoda > Raphitomidae > Phymorhynchus > Phymorhynchus buccinoides. The sequence goes on from CM065687.1 coordinate 47,367,418, forward strand.
CTTGATAGAAATCAAATCGAAGCGTGCACACACGCACAGACACACGTTAACATTCATAACGCATTCAAACAAAAACGCTATACAAAGACGAACAAGAAAACAACACACACACACACACACAC
>CM065687.1:47377539-47400039 GCA_017654935.2 Phymorhynchus buccinoides
ACCACCAGTGGGTGCTTCCGACCACGACACCGTGCAACTTATCCCTGCCTACAGACCCAAAATACAAACTGAACCTGTGGTGAAAAAGAGCGTGAAAGAGTGGACGACCGAGAGTGTGGATGAATTGAGGGGTTGTTTTGAATGTACTGACTGGAGTGTGCTGACTGATTCCTGTGAAACTGTGCATGAAGCTGCTGATGTTGTTACGTCTTACATTAATTTTTGTGAAGATATGATCATTCCATCAAAGATTATAAAGATTTTTCCCAACAACAAACCGTGGATTTCCAAGTCTATTAAATCAGTTTTAAATGAGAAGAAAGTAGCCTTTCAAACAGGAGATAAAAGAGAAAGAAAAGTGGTTCAATCTAAACTTAGAGGGGAGTTAAGGAAGGGGCAGAGGGAGTATAAGGATAAAGTAGAACAGCAGTTTCAGACAGGCAGAATCTTAGATGCATGGGATGGGCTTCGAACTCTAACTGGCCAATCAAAAAAACGAACAGCAAATTGCCAAATGACCAGAGAAGAACAGAAGGATTTTTCTAATGAGCTAAATGACTTTTATTGTCGGTTTGAAAGAAATGATCTAGAGGGAGATCTAAACGGGGTAACATCACAGTTAAGAGAAAAAATTATCAATGCAAATGAAGATCATGAATTTGAGGTTCAAGAAAGAGATGTTCAGTCCATATTTCAGAAACTAAATGTGAGGAAAGCTGTGGGACCAGATAATGTGTGTGGAAGATTGTTGAAAGCATGCTGTTCTCAATTGTGTGGTGTGTTTTGCTCTCTATTTAACTGGTCTTTACGTGATTGTGTTGTACCATGTATCTGGAAAAATTCTACAGTTACTCCTGTCCCTAAGAAAAAGAACCCTGCCACACTGAACGATTACCGCCCTGTTGCCTTAACGTCTATTGCCATGAAATGTTTTGAAAAGATCGTCCTTCATCGCCTTCTTTCTTTCACTAACCTACTCCTTGACCCCTTTCAGTTTGCCTACAAACGGTGTAGAGGAACAGACGATGCCTTACTGACCCTTCTTCACAATGCCTTTCTTCACTTAAATACCCCCAACTCTTTTGTTCGTATTTTATTCATCGATTTCTCCTCTGCCTTCAATACAATACAGCCCCATTTACTGGCCCAGAAACTACTAGACCTGAATGTTAACCCCAAGCTCATTCTCTGGATAACCAATTTCCTACGCAATAGAACTCAGTCTGTCCGCTTTCAATCTGCAATCTCCTCAGAACGTTCGACTTCTACAGGTGCCCCCCAAGGAACAGTTTTGTCCCCAGTTCTTTTTACATTGTACACAAACGACTGTAGAGGCACTGAAGAAACACCTGTCATTAAATACTCAGATGATTCTGCCATCGAAGATTTGTCAAACTCTGATTCTGTGTACTTCAGTGAAGTCAAAAGGTTTTGTTCATGGTGCAAAGATAATTATCTGGATTTAAATGTTGTTAAAACAAAAGAACTGCTTGTAGATTTTCGTAGAAACCCAGTGCCAGTGCCACATTTGGAAATTGATGGTGAAACGGTTGAAAGAATTGATGAGTACAAATACCTAGGCACAGTTTTAGACAAGAAACTTACTTTTGATAAACACATTGAGCATATACATAAGAAGAGTCAGTCCAGGATCTTTTGTTTACAGAGGCTAAGGAATATTGGTGTCTGTTCAGATATTCTTCAAACCTACTACCGATGTTGCATTGAATCTGTTCTTACTGTGTCATTTATCTGTTGGTATGGAAGCTTGAGTGTAAAAAGTAAGCGTGTGTTGAGTGATATGGTGAATGTGTGCAGTAAAGTTGTGGGTGCAAGGCAGAGTGGTATGCAAGAGTTGTATGACAGACAAGTAGTCAAGAAAGCCAGGAAAATTCTTAATGATAACAGTCATGTTCTGGCAAAATACTATGAAGTATTACCATCGGGCCGTCGATACAGAACTCTAAAACTGAAAATAAGAGCACAGAAAACTTTCTTACCAAGATCAATTCATCTGTTGAACTCTTAATGCACTGCATTGAGTGATTGTTTTGCTGAGCAGCCTGTCCATCTCCTTGGGATTGAATTTGTATTCGTATTCGTCCAGTTTGTTAACTACAATATTGCAGTGTTATTAGTTATTAGTTTATATTCTTTAATTGTTGATAAATGTGTTGTGGTTTTTGTTGTTGTTGATAAATGTGTTTATTGTTGCTGTTTTTCTTATGTGCACCTGGCTGCAATTTCTCAGTTATGAGATAATAAAGATGATTTGATTTGATTTGATTGATTTGATTTGATATCGTTACTAGGATAACACTGTGTTGTCATCGAGAAAGAGTGGGAAATATCACCGCGTATTTTGACGCTGATTGCTAGAGAACCGCTGCGTTGCCATGGGGGAAGAGCGAAAAATATCACCGCGTATTTCGACGCTGATTGCTAGAGAACCGCTGCGTTGCCATGGGGGAAGAGCGAAAAATATCACCGCGTATTTCGACGTTAATTGCTAGAGAATCGCTGCGTTGTCATGGGGGAAGAGCGAAAAATATCACCGCGTATTTCGACGTTATTTGCTAGAGAATCACTGTGTTGCCATGGAGGAAGAGTGAAAGATATCACCGCGTATTTCGACGCTAATTACTAGAGAATCACTGTGTTCCATAGGGGAAGAGTGAGAAATATCACCGCGTATTTCGACGCTAATTGCTAGAGAATCGCTGCGGTGCTATGTGGAAAGAGCGAAAAATAACAGCGTGGATTTGGGCTAATTCTGATAGTACAGGTGCTAACTGCTAGAACTAACCGGTTTGATATACCTCCCCATGTTCTCGTGACGAATGGGGTGCGAGCACGCCGAAAAGAGCCAGCCACACGTCCACTGAAATCGCACGACTGTACGATACGATTCGATCGCGTGGCCTCGATGCGCCAATCACATTTTTTGTCGAATCGTATCGTACAGTCGTGCGATTTTAGCGGAATGAACCGTAGTGTTTTACGTCCTCTCGACCCGTCAGGCCACATATGGGACATAGCGATTTTAGCGGACGCGTGTGCGTGCGTGCGTGCGTGCGTGCGTGCGTGCGTGCGTGTGTGTGTATGTGTGTGTGTGTGTGTTGTGCGTGTGTGTGTGTGTGTGTGTGTGTGTGTGTGTGTGTGTGTGTGTGTGTGTGTTGTGTGTGTGAGTGTGTGTGTGTGTGTGTGTGTGTGTGTGTGTGTGTGTGTGTGTGTGTGTGTGTGTGTGTGTGTGTGTGTGTGTGTATGTGTGCGTGCGTGCGTGCGTGCGTGCGTGCGTGTGTGTGTGTGTGTGTGTTGTGTGCGAGTTTGTGAGTGTGTGTGTGTGTGTGTGTGTGTGTGTGTGTGTGTGTGAGTGTGTGTGTGTGTGTGTGTGTGTGTGTGTGTGTGTACGTGCGTGCGTGCGTGCGTGCGTGCGTGCGTGCGTGCGTGCGTGCGTATGCGTGCGTGTGTGTGTGTGTGTGTGTGTGTGTGTATGTGTATGTGTGCGTGTGGTGTGTGCGTGTGTGTATGTGCGTGCGTGCGTGTGTGTGTGTGTGCGTGCGTGCGTGCGTGTGCGTGTCTGTGTGTGTATCAACGTGTTCAGCGTGTATGTGTAGATGCTTGCGTTCGTGCGTGCACAGCTGCGTGAGTATCATACTTGTGTGCATGCATGCGTGCACGTCTCTACATAGATGGATATATACTACCCGGTATATAACAAAAACATTAATCTGCATAGCTTAGATTTTGCAATTGTTGCTTTCTTAACATTTAGGACAATCTGTAAATAACTCACGAAAGAAAAAAAATAAAGTTATCGAAAAAGAATGTGCGTAACTTTGTTTTCATCTCAGTTTCTTTTTTCATTTCTTTTTTTCCCCTTTCCTTTCTTTCTTTTTGTCTTCCTTTCTTTCATCCTTTCAAAAAGAAATGTCTTTCATTCATCCACCCTTTCTTCTTTTTTCTTCCCTCTTCTTTTCTTCCTATATTCAGTAGTTGGGATTTGTTGTTGTTTTTTCATCCTCTCGTATATACATTCTTAGACTAACCTTCTTCCATTATCCAAAACTTCCTAAGGTTTTTGTTAATCAGTTTATTTGTTTTGTCCCACCCCCACCACCACCCCAGCCATACCCCCACTCACCCACCCCCCACCCCCACCCCCAACCATACTCCCAGTCACCCCACCCCCCAAAAATAGCTATTTATCACAGAGAAGGAGACAGGCATCATCAAAGGACGGTAGTCCGAAATATTTGCCTAATAAATATATGGCTCGCCCCCACCTGCGTGCGCATCTCGACCCTTCCAACGGAAGTGTCGCCCTCTTAGTCATTGTTTGTGTGTAAACAGCATCGATCTGGCATTTTTCAAACAAAGTTACTGACTAAGATGGCGGTCTCCCATAATATGGCGCGCTCCTTGTGGCCGGATATGACGACACGTGGGTACAAGCCATACCCCACAGTTTGTCCACGTGTTGTTTCTTCCATTGTTTTGAATGCTATTTATCACAGAGACATAATTATTCGAATCATTTTTTGTTTCTAAATAATCAAAGCTGTAAAATAAAATGTCCTTACTTGTCCTCTTTGTCTTCAATAATTACTGTTAATTAGCTAAGATCTCTGTGACTGCCACTGCCTCGCTGCCTGTATAATGTATGTATCTGGCTGGCTGGCTGGCTGCCTGCCTGTATGTCCGTCGGTCGGTCTGTTTATGTGTCTGTCTGTCTGTCTGTCGGTCGGTCTGTCTGTCAGACTTTCTACGTCGAGCAAGAAAAACACAAACAAGAGGCAAAGCCTTCAAGGCTCGCTCGAACAGGCACATGTGGGACGACAACCAACAGAAGGATTGAGGGGGGTGTCTAAAGCACAAGATTGCCAATAAAATATTAAAGTACAAATGAAACTATCGTTAATGGATACAACTAAATTTAAAAAAATTTTAAAAGTTCCCTTGCCGAGATTCGGACCCGGAACCATTGGCATGACAGACAGACACTCTACCAATGGGCTATCGAGGCTTTCAGTGTTGGTGAGTTTCTTAAATCATGTTGCCTGTTGAATACTCTCTAACCCACTAATCTAAAAATGTTATATGTTTGTTATCTGTTTACAGTGTTGTTTAAAGTATTCAATTATTCAAATCATTATTGTTTGAAAGCTTGCGTAGACATCTATATGTGTGTAAAGTTTGAACAATGTATGCCTTCTATTTCCCGAGAAAACGCCAACGTTAAAGTTGAGAGATTAGACCACGGACACACACACACACACACACACACACACACACACACACACACACACACATATATATATATATATATATATATATATATATATATATATATATATATATATATATATATATATATATATATATATACATACATACACACATCATACTATAGACTCGTTCGTGTTAACTTCGTTAACACGAGTGAGCCAAAAACAAACCTACCACGATACATTGCCATATTTGCTCACAACTACAAGCAGCAGAAATATAAAATACAATTTTAGCAGACTGGTTACGGTCAAAAATACACGGCGTTCTTTTTTCGCTATTTCCCCGTGTGTGGCAACACCGTCAGAATACAGCTCATCACTGGAACAACACTGTGTTGCCATGGAGAAGAGTGTATAAATAATAACGATGGGTACAGTGAAACCTCTCTCATAAGACCCCCCAAAAAGCATCCCAAATGAGGTAGTATAAGGTAGGGGTCTTATAAGGGAGGTAATTTTAATACTGTCAAAGAAGGGCAATGTCTCAGAGGCCTTCAAGAGGGGCCTCCAAAAGCACCTCTACTAAACAACCATTCCTCTGCCTTCCCCTCCCCACCTCCAACCCCTGCATCCCCACACCTTAAAGTATTGTCACCTGAATACAAATACTCCTGTGCATGCATCATGTGGGGCCCGTGTTTCCCCGGTTGATCTGGGGGGACTAAGCGGTCGTGCATGACACTCTACATGCATCATGTGGGGCCCGGATGTCCCAGGCCAGTCTGGGTACATTTAACGGTCGGGCATGGTCTTTCCCTCTATCTTGCTATTTTTCTCTTTTTCGTACTACAGCAGAACCTTCAGCGTGTTGAAGTTGGCTGCCTAAGAAGAAGAAGAAGAAGAAGAAGGAGAAGAAGAAGAAGAAGGAGAAGAAGAAGAAGAAGAAGAAGAAGAAGAAGAAGAAGAAGAAGAAGAAGAAGAAGAAGAAGAAGAAGAAGAAGAAGAAGAAGAAGAAGAAGAAGAAGAAGAAGAAGAAGAAGAAGAAGAAGAAGAAGAAGAAGAAGAAGAAGAAGAAGAAGAAGAAGAAGAAGAAGAAGAAGAAGAAGAAGAAGAAGAAGAAGAAGAAGAAGAAGAAGAAAGAAGAAGAAGAAGAAGAAGAAGAAGAAGAAGAAGGAGAAGAAGGAGAAGAAGAAGAAGAAGAAGAAGAAGAAGAAGAAGAAGAAGAAGAAGAAGAAGAAGAAGAAGAAGAAGAAGAAGAAGAAGAAGAAGAAGAAGAAGGTGTAGGTCTTACGTGGGAGGGAGTCTTATAATGGGAGGTCTTATAAGGGAGGTTCCACTGTATATTACCAGTACCAATGCTGAAGAGAAAACAGCGGTTATCTTTAAGGGCCAGTCACAACGTCCACTAAAATCGCACGACTGAGCGATACGATTCGATCACGTACTGGTCTCCAAGAACAAAATGTGATTCGCGCTACGAGACCACGTGATCGAATCGTATCGTACGGTCGGTGCGATTTTAGTGGACGTGTGGGCTGGCCCGTTAGTTCACAAACCTATTGTTGGATCTTATTGTTCATTTTAACCCTTTCACCGCCAGCCATATTTTAGCCAAAAATCTCCATTAAATTACCTGGGTAGAGAGCAAAATGCATCTGCAGTATTTGGGTATTTTTCTGGGACGTAAATCAAATAAGGTCTATCCTTACCTCCCCAAACTAAGACACTAGGGTCTGTGGATAATAGACCCCAATTTGATGCCTTTTAGTAGCATAGGTGTTAAATCACTGTGGTGCTAAAATGCGACTTTGGCGGTGAAAGGGTTAATGTTTTTAACCAGACTTTGTTTTTTTGCGTACACGTGCAGTTGCAAAGTGTCCCCGCCCAAAACAAAAACAAAAAAGATTTTGGTTAATAAATTCTGTCCAATTTGACCAAACCACACATAATTTGATATTATAGACCTTGACAACCTGTGGTACTTTGCGGACAGCTAAAATAACAGTAAACAAAGTTTAAACAGCAGCCAATACAAAACTTGTCATAAATGATTATACCGTGGAACCTCCCTTATAAGACCTTCAAAAATCATCCCAAATGAGGTCTTATAAGGGAGGGGTCTTATAAGGAATGGGGTCTTATAAGGGAGGGGTCTTATAATGGAGGGGTATTATAAGGAAGGGGTCTTATAAGGGAGGGGTCTTATAAGGAAGGGGTCTTATAATGGAGGGGTCTTTAAGGGAGGGGTCTTGTAAGGAAGGGGTCTTATAAGGAAGGGGTCTTATAAGGAAGGGGTCTTATAAGGGAGGGGTCTTATAAGGGAGGGGTCTTATAAGGGAGGGGTCTTATACAGGAGGGGTCTTGAAGGGAGGTAATTTTAATACTTCAAAGAAGGGCAATGTCCCAGAGAAGCAGGTCTTACGTGGGAGGGAGTCTTATAATGGGAGGTCTTATGCGGGAAGGAGTCTTATAATGGGAGGTCTTATGCGGGAGGGAGTCTTATAATGGGAGGTCTTATGTGGGAGGGAGTCTTATAATGGGAGGTCTTATGCGGGAGGGAGTCTTATAATGGGAGGCCTTATGCGGGAGGGAGTCTTATAATGGGAGGTCTTATAAGGGAGGGAGTCTTATAATGGGAGGTCTTGATAGGGAGGGAGTCTTATAATGGGAGGTCTTATAAGGGAGGGAGTCTTATAATGGGAGGTCTTATAAGGGAGGGTCCACTGTGTTCGTTCCCTCATCTCACGCCGTACGTAGGGGAAGACGGGGTAAAAAGCGCATGGGCGGGTAAGAAGCCCACCCCAATTATCTCATGAAATAAAGAAAATTTCAGTCAAATTTGCCCATGAGACGAATGCTAGACATTAACGCTCGTCTCATGGGCAAAATGAGACTGCAATTTGCTTCATTTCATGAGATAATTGGGGTGGGCTTCTTACCCGCCCATGCGCTTTTTACCCCGTCTTCCCCTAGAGGTATATCGCGGGAATGCATTTGATTCAACTTTAGTCATTAACGATGATTTGTTCGTTTCCTGTGTTAACATTATTCCATGTCATACAGCTGGGCTCCCAATCGCCCCGCCAAAACAAGGGGTCCCAGGGACACCTTCACTTACAGCATAGAGGGTCCTAGAGGCGGGGTAGAGGGTCCCAGCGGCACAGCGAATGCTAAAAAGAATGTTTCTAGTGCATCCCTGGGACCTCCTGCACATTCTTTTAGAGGGTCTTTTAGAATCTTAGGGCTTCACAGACCCTGGGAGCCCTAGGTCAAACAGTAAAATTGTGTCACAAAAATTCATGTAGTCCAAAAAGTTAAAATAAAAACCATTACGTTTTGCTACTTTCTGTAATCTGCTCTTCTCCGTATGCCAGTAAACAGACCATGTCGTTCCAAGGCCATTCAAGTACCATACAGCTCTGGCTACATTCAACGTTCCCCCAAACATTAATCAATTAATCTTCCCCTTGTTGCTCGCGTTGTTTATGACGGCCAATCCTCTCTCTCTCTATATATATATATATTTGCCGTCAGCAGGCCTTTATAATGAGCCAGCAAAAAGCTGCAACCGCTTAGGAGGAGGCCTGGGACGGTATTCATGTCGAGATAGCATGAGACTTAGCATGGTGCTAACTTAGAAGCTCTTCCAATGTCCTATAGGATTTAATAGGACTTTTGGAAGAGCTTCTAAGTTAGCATCATGCTAAGTCTCATGCTATCTCGACATGAATACCGTCCCAGGCCAGCTTGGAGGCCCATCACGATGAAAATCAAAGACAGAATCAGATACAGACTCTTGTCTGCACGAGCCCGACAAAGAAGCAGTCCTCTGCACCGATCCGCCTTCCTCCACGACCAGACTCTCATTGCCATTGTGTCGTCTTCACCCCGAGAAGACCTTGCAGTCTTCACGAAGAACGTCCATAAGGGTCGGCGACCAATTGGACGATAATCTCACTATCAGTGGGCCTTTATTATAGTTTATCAGAGTCACTGGAGTTGCGTTCATGTGGCTTTTGCACCTTGTCACACTGTTGTTGAAATTGTAGTCTATGCTTCTATTCATCAATCTCCTCTTATTAGTCTGTACAGTGTAAGCTATATCTTGTTGTGTTGCAAAAGGACAGAGAGAGAGAGAGAGAGAGAGAGAGAGAGAGAGAGAGAGAGAGAGAGAGAGAGAGAGAGAGAGAGAGAGAGAGAGAGAGAGAGAGAGAGAAAACTTGAAAACTTCAAAACTTGAACTTAATTTTTTGAAGGATAAAGATTTAAGGCAACGCCTAGTCTTCCAATCTGTCCTTGGTACATAGAGAGAGAGAGAGAGAGAGAGAGAGAGAGAGAGAGAGAGAGAGAGAGAGAGAGAGAGAGAGAGAGAGAGAGAGAGAGAGAGAGAGAGATAACTCGGAACTCGGATGTTTATTGTACATTGGCCTTAGGCCACAATGAGAGAGAGAGAGAGAGAGAGAGAGAGTGAGAGAGAGAGAGAGAGAGAGAGAGAGAGAGAGAGAGAGAGAGAGAGAGAGAGAGAGAGAGAGAGAGCGAGAGAGAGAGAGAGAGAGAGAGAGAGAGAGAGAGAGAGAGAGAGAGAGAGAGAGAGAGAGAGAGCGAGCGAGAGAGAGAGAGATAAGTGGAGGGGGTTAGGATCAACGAGCTTTAAAAAAAACACCGAACAACAACAAAAACCAACGACTCAGACAAATAAGAGATACATTTCCAGACAAAGTGACAGACACGCCAAACATGAAAGGCGACTGAGTGACAAGACAACAAGAATGAAACATTTATTTTCATTCAAATGAACAAAATTGGATTAATTTACAAATTGGACACCAAAGAGAAATCGAATTTAGGTCAGTAAGTCGTCTGCTCTTTTTAGTTGTTTAATAATAGATGTTCGTTCGCCATTTTAGCCAAGTTTTAAATAATATTCGTGTGTTCAAAAGGGTTCGCATTTATACATCAAGAGCTCAATGTGGAGGGTACGTAATTTATCAACTTACATTTAATTACCGAACTCTTAATAGGAGAGGGAGAGAGAAAGGGAGAGACAGACAGATATATAGGCACAGAGAGAGAGAGAGAGAGAGAGAGAGAGAGAGAGAGAGAGAGAGAGAGAGAGAGAGAGAGAGAGAGAGAGAGAGAGAGAGACAGAGAGAGACAGAGAGGGAGAGACAGAGAAAGAGAAAGAGGAGAGAGAGAGAGAGAGAGAGAGAGAGAGAGAGAGAGAGAGAGAGAGAGAGAGAGAGAGAGCATTGAAAAACTTTATTTAACAAAGATAAAGATTTCACAGAGAGAGAGAGAGAGAGAGAGAGAGAGAGAGAGAGAGAGAGAGAGAGAGAGAGAGAGAGAGAGAGAGAGAGAGAGAGAGAGAGAGAGAGAGAGAGAGAGAGACAGAGAGAGAGAGAGAGCATTGAAAAACTTTTATTTAACAAAGATAAAGATTTCACAGAGAGAGAGAGAGAGATATGAGAGAGAGAGAGAGAGAGAGAGAGAGAGAGAGAGAGAGAGAGGAGAGAGAGAGAGAGAGCGCACGAGAGAGAGAGAGAGAGAGAGAGAGAGAGAGAGAGAGAGAGCATTGAAAAACTTTATTTAACAAAGATAAAGATTTCACAGAGAGAGAGAGAGAGAGAGAGAGAGAGAGAGAGAGAAGAGAGAGAGAGAGAGAGAGAGAGACAGAGAGAGACAGAGAGAGACAGAGAGAGACAGACAGACAGACAGACAGACAGACAAAGGAAACAACACAGATACACACAAAAACACCAATGAACTAACGAACGAAAACAGAGAACGAACGAACGAACGAATGAAATGTTTATTTATTCAGGGTAATGAGATTCAGGGGGGGAGAGAGAGAGAGAGAGAGAGAGAGAGAGAGAGAGAGAGAGAGAGAGAGAGAGAGAGAGAGAGAGAGAGAGAGAGAGAGAGTGAGAGAGAGAGAGAGAGAGAGAGAGAAGAGAGAGAGAGAGAGAGAGAGAGAGAGCACTGAACACTGAAAAACTTTATTTAACAAGGATAAAGATTTTAGGCGATGCCTATTCTTACAATCTGTCCTTGGATAAAAGAAAAACAATTAAATTGCTAGAAACTTTTAAAAAAAAGAACAAATGAAAAGGAAAAAAAAGACTCGCTACAAGAAACTCATTTGAACATAATAAATCTCTCTCTCTCTCTCTCTCTCTCTCTCTCTCTCTCTCTCTCTCTCTCTCTCTCTCTCTCTCTCTCTCTCTCTGTGGCCGTTCTGATGATGGAATACCGATCAAGGTTCCTGAGGTGTTCCTGAGGGTGATCCAGGTGATCTACCACTAAGGAGAGAGAGAGAGAAGAGAGAGAGAGAGAGAGAGAGAGAGAGAGAGAGAGAGAGAGAGAGAGAGAGAGAGAGAGAGAGAGAGAGAGAGGGGGAGGGAGAGAGAGAGAGAGAGAGAGAGAGAGGGGGGGGAGAGAGAGAGAGAGAGAGAGAGAGAGAGAGAAACTTGAAACTTGAAACTTGAAATGTTTAATGAGGATGAACTGAATAAGCAAAACAACACTTCTTTTCATCAGGTCCTCAAACAAATAAATAATAAGCAAGCAAAATTGAAGAAAAAAAAATTAGACAATCAAACAGCAATATTATAACATCATCATTAAACATGACAGCAAAAGAACGACGAAATTGTAACACCAATAATAATAATAATAATAATAATAATAATAATAATAATAATAATAATATAATGATAATAATAAAACAGTAATATGCAAAGGATTCACAATACTACAAATAATATAACAGTCAGATATAACAATTAAATCAAAGGAACAAGAACAACATGTGACTTGAATCATAACGCATACCTAGACTTACGTCTAACCATACGCACGTACGCACGCACGCACGCACGCACGCACGCACGCACGCACGCACGCACGCACGCACGCACGCACGCACGCACGCACACATACACAAACATATGAGAGAGAGAGAGAGAGAGATCGTGAGAGAGAGAGAGAGAGAGAGAGAGAGAGAGAGAGAGAGAGAGAGAGAGAGAGAGAGAGAGAGAGAGAGAGAGAGAGCACAGGGGGAGGCAATTGCATACTGTTAATAACATACTGTTGAAACAAGAAACAAGATCAACAGCTATTTAGAGAGAGAGAGAGAGAGAGAGAGAGGGGAGAGAGAGAGAGAGAGAGAGAGAGAGAGAGAGAGAGAGACAGAGACAGAGAGAGAGAGAGAGAGAGAGAGAGAGAGAGAGAGAGAGAGAGAGCACAGGGGGAGGCAATTGCATACTGTTAATAACATACTGTTGAAACAAGAAACAAGATCAACAGCTATTTAGAGAGAGAGAGAGAGAGAGAGAGAGAGAGAGAGAGAGAGAGAGAGAGAGAGAGAGAGAGAGAGAGAGAGAGAGAGAGAGAGAGAGAGAGAGAGAGAGAGAGAGAGAACAGGGGGAGGCAATTACATACTGTTAATAACATACTGTTGAAACAAGAAACAAGATAAACAACTATTTAGAGAGAGAGAGAGAGAGAGAGAGAGAGAGAGAGAGAGAGAGAGAGAGAGAGAGAGAGAGAGAGAGAGAGAGAGAGAGAGAGAGAGAGAACAGGGGGAGGCAATTACATACTGTTAATAACATACTGTTGAAACAAGAAACAAGATAAACAACTATTTAGAGAGAGAGAGAGAGAGAGAGAGAGAGAGAGAGAGAGAGAGAGAGAGAGAGAGAGAGAGAGAGAGAGAGAGAGAGAGAACAGGGGGAGGCAATTACATACTGTTAATAACATACTGTTGAAACAAGAAACAAGATAAACAACTATTTAGAGAGAGAGAGAGAGAGAGAGAGAGAGAGAGAGAGAGATGGAGAGAGAGAGAGAGAGAGAGAGAGAGAGAGAGAGAGAGAGAGAGAGAGAGAGAGAGTACGAATAAGCTTACGAATACGATTTTTTTATTTTATTGAAGGTAAAAAGGATAAGCTTGGAGTGTTTTTTATACCTTGCTTACATCTCTAACTACAGCAGCGTTGGCATGCACTAATCATAAACAAAAATCATTTGAAATGGAGAAAAAAAAAAGGGTGGTGTGTATGTGTGTGTGTAGGGGGGGGGGGGGTGGATTCGGAATGCACTGAGCGAACAACCATTACAAACTAAACTACAATCCTTGAAAACCATCCTTGAAATACAGGAGGCTGCGAGGAGAGACCTGATAAATGTTTATAAAAAAATTAACAATACTGACTTTAATTTACTAACAAAAGATTGTTTCAGCTCTCGAACTATTCGAAAACTAGAAACTGTGAATTAAAAATACTAATACAATACAGCAGAACTAACATTAGAAAACATTTTTTTGCTAACAGAGTTGTCAAGTATTGGAATAACCTCTCTGCACAAATCAAGCTTGCACCAAACCTTAACCAGTTTAAAAACTGACAGAATTGAGACACGAACATGACTGATTGAGTCATCAAAAACCGTCACAGCTGTGCCCAATACTACAACAAGCGCGAAATCGCAATAGTTGTGGCACGCGGTCTATTTTTACCACTCCAATCATGAGTTACCTTCCCTGGATTTTCAATAATTTTAATCTGTAAACCAGAATGTTATCTCTGCACCATTTCGTAACTTTTTATATCTTTTGGAAAACATTTAAAACTATGTATCCTACTTATACTCATCGAAAGAAGCACCGCATACTCGTCGTGTCTGTTGTAGTGTCTGTATTACATATGTTTATTATTTTGTACGCTTTTAAAATACATCATTTTAAAGACCGGCCAGAAGTGTAGCCTCGATTTGAAGTGCGACAATTTTGTCAAAATGTGCGACAATTTTGGACCGACAGACCGACCGACCGACAAAGTGAGTTATAGGTTTGTGGCTTGAGCCACAAACAAAAACTAAATTGAAAGGGCACTTGAGAGGCCGCGAGGCCTAGTTGCCCTCATTACCCCGACCCACAATGAGCTATGTGGCACTCGTACTCTCCGACACCGATGATGGTTAATAAAATTATATATTTAACGATGGCTTGGAGTCAAAACGGACTATCTTTAGATAGCCCATTGACATATTATTTAAATTATTAAGAAAAATAATAACTTGTATAAAAAAGACTGCAGAAATAAATATAAAAAGCATAATCCCCATTGCATATTATAAGTTGCTTTATTTTTTAAGTTCTTAGTTTTTGCAATAACATGAATAATAAATCAATGGACTATTTAAAGATAGTCCGTTTTGACTCCAAGCCATCGTATTAAGTTCAACATCCTGAAGGCGACCCGCCCATAGGGACAAGATGTTCTGGTTCCGGTGTCATGAGAAATAAATCCTCCCGTGAAATAAATCCCCGTCACCGTAGCATGCATGCCGCGCCACAACTGTAGGCCTAGCGATAACTTTTTTTGTCCTTTGCCGATCTACAATCTACGATCGCAAAGGAGTCTTAGTTCGAAGCGGTATGTTTCTTTTTTCTTTTCTTTTTTGTCTGTCCGAAGGATATCTCCCGAACCGCTTGACAGAATCACTTCAAAAGTTGTGTGGTGGTGTGTCACCATGAGAGGAAGGCATCCGCGCATAAATTATCGCCGTCGTGCCCTTGACCTTGGCGGATGACCTTGAAAATCGAAAATCTTTAAGGGGCCATAACTTCCACATCGTTGGTCTTAGAGTCTTCAAACTTGGCATGTAGGTACTTTGGCGTATGGCCGCTCTGATAATGACATACCGATCAAGGTTCATGGGGTGTTCCTGAGGGTGATCCAGGTGATCTACCGCTAAGGACCACCCTGGATCACCCTCAGGAACATCCTGGATATCGGATCAGCCTGAGGGTGATAGAGGGTGTTCCTGAGGGTGATCCAGGTGATCCACCACCAAGGATCACCCTCAGGAACAACCTAGATCAGCCTGAGCGTGATCGAGGGTGTTCCTGAGGGTGATCCACGGTGTTCCTGAGGGTGATCCAAGTGATCCACACCACTAAGGACCACCCTGGACCACCCTCAGGAACAACCTGGATCAGCCTTTAATTCCGGTTTTAATGCAAGTAATCACGATTTTAAAGTTTTAAAAAATAAGTGTATCACCCAAAGGACGCAAGCAGGGCCGGGGTTAAGATGTGAAGGGAAGAGGAGGTAGGAGGGGCGTAACGGGCAAAGGACATGTCTGCTGCTTGGTTCAGCCGCTCGGGGACTTATCTGCCGCTCGGCGATCCGCTTGTTTGTGGGTTATTTTTGTTTGCTTGCTTTGTTGTTCTTCTTCTTCCATTTAGTATCCACAATCAACAATTTGATTTTTGTTATACTGTTTGGTCGAGGGTCGCACACAGAACAAAAACAAATCAAAACAACCCTAATCTACAGTGACCCAGCCAGCCAAGACCCGCTGTTGCTCACTTCTTTTTTTTTATCATTAAAATGTTGTTCTAGCACAAAGTAAAAGTAAGCTTCTTTCTTCGTGATTAATAGAGTAAATCTTATTGTAGGCTGTTTTAGAGTAATGTATCAACATCATGCATCATCATCATTAGAGGCCTACCATTCACAGAACCGGCCATGAAACTCGTGAGCGTACGTACATACACAGTGAAAAACACGCAGGTGCGCACGTGCTTGCGCGCGCGCAAACAGAGAGAGAGAGAGAGAGAGAGAGAGAGAGAGAGAGAGAGAGAGAGAGAGAGAGAGAGAGAGAGAGAGAGAGAGAGAGAGAGAGAGAGAGAGAGAGATGAAATAAATACATTGGGGAAAAAATAACATCCACCTCACATGCTAGTACATAAAAGAGAGAGAGAGAGAGAGAGAGAGAGAGAGAGAGAGAGAGAGAGAGAGAGAGAGAGAGAGAGAGAGAGAGAGTTGAAATAAATACATTGGGGGGGGGGGGGGAAATAACATCCACCTTACATGCTAGTACATAAGAGAGAGAGAGAGAGAGAGAGAGAGAGAGGAGAGAGAGAGAGAGAGAGAGAGAGAGAGAGAGAGAGAGAGAGAGAGAGAGAGAGAGAGAGAGAGAGAGAGAGAGAGAGAGAGAGAGATGAAATAAATACATTGGGGAAAAAATAACATCCACCTCACATGCTAGTACAAAAAAAGAGAGAGAGAGAGAGAGAGAGAGAGAGAGAGAGAGAGAGAGAGAGAGAGAGAGAGAGAGAGAGAGAGAGAGAGAGAGAGAGAGAGAGAGAGAGGGAGAGAGAGAGAGGAGAGAGAGAGAGAGAGAGAGAGAGAGAGAGAGAGAGAGAGAGAGAGAGAGAGAGAGTACACGAGTTTTAAGCAAAAAGATAAACAGACTTTGCCTGCACTGCTGTAGATCTAAGTCGACCTCAAATGTATGTACCTAGGATTAGGCTACAGTACGGAACCCTGACCCTGAGCTGATAGATTCCACTTACCTCATGAGAGCACGCCCCGCCACACTGGCCCTTGCTAGCCTGCCGGCGCTTTCGTCGTAGAGCCCAAAACCCTTGGAACTTCTTGGTCTTGTTGTGGCCAATGCCAGACTTGACCCTTCCATCCCCGACCGCTTTCATCTCCGTTCGAGTCTCTACCACCGCCGCACCGCGCTCCTCTCTCTCCCCCTCCCCCTCCTCCTCTTCCTTCATTTCCAATTTTGACCACTGCCACTGTTCCACACTCATTCTTTGACGGTTTCTCTCCTCGAAGATCGATACTGAGGACGAGAGTGACGACTTCGACGTGATCGAATCTGGATCCAATGCTTCGATCTCACCGATCTTTAGGGCAGTAGGAGTTGCGGCAACAGAAACTGTTAGTAGTGGAAGTAGTGGAAGCAGCAGCAGTCGCGGTAGTAATAACAATAACAATAACAACCGAAGTGGCACAGACTTGCGAAACACGGGGGAAGTGGAAGTAAGCTTCTCACAGGTCGATGATGATGCTGACATGGCTAAAACAATGTCGCTGCCTGCCGAAGAAGTGAGAAATGTCGCGTGGAAGCGAAGACGAAAGGAAGAGCAGGGTGGATCGAGCAGTGGAGAGAGTAGCGAGTGACATTTGGTGGGTAGGTAAGGTGGGTCTAAGGCTTTACTGCTGTGTGTGTGCGTGGAAGATATGGGAACAAGACATAGCAAGACGCTACGACCACCACGACAACGACAGGCGCGTTGCGGGGAGATCTATTTACATTGTAATCGTCTGCAACTTATAGTCTACATTTACAACCGCTGGATTGATTGGCCACTCACAATACATATATATCACACCAAGCAGTCACCATTTTCAAGTTCCGTCTCTATAATAATCTTATCGCTAGTCACACGCCGCGAGCACAACACTGCCACTCTAAACATAAAAAGGACACTAGTCTACTTATTACTCTAGCCTAATCAAGATCAAACGGACGTAATTAGGTCTATCGTGATCCGTTGACTCGTGCTAAAGCAAAAACTCGCGCCTAGTCTTTTTTCTTTTTTTTTACGGAAACATTGTTGTTCCTCAGTCGCCTGTGATTAACTTCCGTTCGTGTGACGAGGCAAAGCTTAGACTATTATGTAGGCCAGCCAGCCCGCCCGCCCCCCGACAACAGGTGACGCCAAACTTGTGCCACGCTGCGAGCTTGCCTTTCAGAGTTTGGTTTATACATAATACTAGACCTACCTTAACTTCCAAAACGGCGATCGACTTTATCCACTGACTGACCTTGATGACTTAAGCCAACATATCAACTTGACCTAGATAGAGTCCGATAGAGCACCGTTGGGGTAGTGTTCTCTGTTGTGTGGGGTTTTTTTTGTTGGGGGGGCACGTGTCCGTTACATTACTTGAACTGTGACATAAAATCCATACACTCCGTTGCGCTTCTTCCATGATGGGCCTACTAGTCTAGTCTTCGCAGCCCGAAACTGGGTTGAGCAAATCTATATGATGCAGTGGCGTAGGAACGTTTTCGAGCCAGGTGGGGAGGAGAGGGTTCAGGATTGCCAACAACCCGGCTGGGGGGCGGGGGGGGGGCGCAAGGGGGGGGGGGGGGGGGGGGCGAAAGCGCACCGAAAAGGTTGATGGATGATGGATAGGTTAAATTACACGTCTTAGTAAATGCTACAAAAACACTTTGTAATTGTTATTTAGTCATAATCAACAGTAATAATCCATGAATGAAAGAAAGCATGACGATTGAAAGGAGACAACAAAAGACAAAAATGCAACCATGTTTGGGGCTGGAACAGCCAGTCATGGAAGAGGTAGTTCCAAGTGGTCAGTTGGGGGGTGGGGTGAGGGGTCTGGAGGGATTGCCTCCCATGCAGAAGCTAATGATAATCTGAATGCAAAAGATGCAATGAAGGCTTCTCATGAGATAATAAGCTAAAACTATAACATGGGACTACATTTTTTCTCCATCTTTTTCTTTTCTTTCCATTTTTACCAGACCAGACTAAGTCTGACGGGTTTTGTTTCGGGGCTGTCTGTCTGTTTGCTTGTTGAGCCTCGGGGCTGAGTGTAAAAAAGCACATTGTATGCTTTCCTCATAACCCTAATTAAACAAAATGTCGTTTCGTTCGTTCATTTCGTCTCTCTCTCTCTCTCTCTCTCTCTCTCTCTCTCTCTCTCTCTCTCTCTCTCCTTTTCGCTTCCTGGCTTGCTCCAATTTTTTTTGGGGGGAGCAGTAAGACATGTCTGCCCCCCCCCCCATCCTGTGAGCCGAGGGGGGGGGCAGCTACCCCCCATGTTCCTACGCCACTGCTGATAGATCTGCATCGTTTATTAACTCATCCTATCCTACCTTCGTCTTATTATATGATCCAACAACAAAGCTGCACTAGTCTTGGTCTCTCAGCCAGTCGCGAGTTTTTTGTTGTCGTTGTTTTCGGATCAATGTCATTTCGCGGACCGACGAGCACTGACATAACCTAGTCACAGGGGAACCCCTATAGGCCCTACAGTATCTTTGACCTAGTGACAAGTGACGCAGCCAACAATGTGTGTCGACTGCACACCCTCACTACACAAGACGTTCAAGACTGCACATTGTCATCTCCAAATGTGGAACGTGACGTCATTCGCACGACAATGTCGGTTTTCAGCAAAAGTTTAGCATTTTGTATCTTTTATCCTTTCAATCTGAAATTAAACTGACCCTAACCGCGACCGTCGTAAGCATAGGTTGTGTACAGTCGGCAGTGCCCTAACCTTATCCCTAACCCAAACCTTAAACCGTCAAATACACACAAAAATATAAAACTTTACTATAAAAAAAAAATGAGTGTTCCAAATTTGGAGATTTCCATGTGCATTCCCGAACGCCTAGTCCCCACCACACTCCACTACTCGACGTAGATCCAAAAAGGGAAACTTTCCCGTAGCGGCCGATGCGCCGGGACTGATACACAAGGCTGGCTGGTATATTATAATCTATACACAAACTGCATCGTTGACTTTGGTGCAAAAAATAACCTAACCCGTCGTTGTAATGCTGAACATTGCACACCGCTTCAGACTTTGGATATGTGCTCATTGGAGCGTCACTTTTCTTTCTTCTTTTTTTTTTCTCAGGTGAAGCCGGAGTATTCTCCCTTTGAAGTTTAAATGTTTTTTGACATCGCGAAGTTTTCTCTGAGGGGGGGGGGGGGGGGGGGGGGGGGTTGAAACTAAATCAATGTCTAAAGCCTTTTACATGCTTGCATGCCTTAGTATTATGTTCACCTATGTGTATGTACGTGTTGAATGTGTGTGTCAATAAAAGTCAAAATTTTATTTATTAAAGATGAACATTGAATAAACAGTGTCATGAGATAGACCATTATCAAGATATTTATATCACGATATTTATGTATCGAGAATTCTGATCGCTTCTCGGCCTTTTGGCTAAGACAGTGATTCAGGAACATAATTTTTGTGTATATACCATGGTTGGTTTGTTCAGCCCGTCGTACATGGCGAAAGCCGATACGCGACGTTAAACTGAACTTCCATCCAGATATTTATGTTGCTTGCAGAGTTGTACACATCTGTGTTGTCAAAACATTCCGGACTTTCCTGGTGTTGCACTGCCTCCGGGCATTGCCTCCAGCTGTGAAAATCACTTTAATGCCGATATGTTCTATCTATAAACGTGTGCATTTATGCTCAATGACAGACATTCAAGCAAAGGCAATAGATGTTTATCAATTGTTTTTGAGACCTTGCACGGTCAGATATAAAAGTTTACAACGGGCTCGATAATTTTCAGTTCAGCAGAAGAACGTTAGAAGAGAATGACCGTCACAATCATCAAGTGATTGTTGTGCACACAATCATCAAGTGATTGTTGTGACAGAAAAAAACCCATAGCCAGTGCAAAGCTTCTTGTAGGAAAATGATCTCTTGGGAGATGATGAGATGGAAAACATAATGAGCATTTCATCAGTAAGCCTTGATAAAACATATTGCTAGAACACCTGGGTAGGGGAAGACGGGGTAAAAAGCGCATGGGCGGGTAAGAAGCCCACCCCAATTATCTCATGAAATGAAGCAAATTTCAGTCAAATTTGCCCATGAGACGAATGCTAGACGTTAACGCTCGTCTCATGGGCAAATTTGACTGAAATTTTCTTTATTTCATGAGATAATTGGGGTGGGCTTCTTACCCGCCAATGCGCTTTTTACCCCGTCTTCCCCTATGTGGGAAAGTTGTAACCGTTGAGTGCCCCAGAGGAGAAGGGGTAGGGTTGAATAGAGCACCCACGCTACACAAAATGGTGAGAAGTCAGCTGGCTTCTAGGACATCGTGACTGATGATGAAATATTTATCTGTCAGTATAAAAATTAAAAATTAAATAAAATAAAAGCAATAAATAGCCGTTTGTGTGTTCTGGATGAGAAATCATTAGTAGCCTACATTTCCACAGAAAACAGAGCAGTAGCAAAGTTTATCAAGCAAATAAGTCATCTTGAATGTTTACTGAATAGTTGGTTCCAGGGCCCCAGTTCCTTTCCCAAAGAGAAGAGCTGTACAAATAAGCATCTTTTCCCCAAAGGCCTTTTTGATTTGCCGTCCAAGCACTGATACCCGATTTCTCCCTATTTTATTGTGACAACGCAAGTGAGCACACTGCTCCAGCTACTTGGGACATTTTGCCAGAAAACAGACTTTTGCAGAGTTCAGTTGGTCTCCTGTCCTCCTAGTTTTCCGAATTAGTCCCTTGTGACTTTGTCCATATTATTTTATGTAAAGCTTTGGCGAAGGGGGGGGGGGGGGGGGGGGGGGGGGGGGGGGAAGCAAATCTAGAAAGTTAAAGATGCTCGAGAGTTCGCAGAGGGCGCTATTTTGACATACCCCAGTCAACATGGACTGGTGACATAACCGTTTTGGTTTGAAAGGATATCAAAGTGTGTGTGTGTGTTCCAGTTAGAGAAACCTCTGAAATCTGGGCTAGCCAGAAGGAGGGTGCACACAGCCAGTTCTCCACATTGCAAAATATAATGAGAGGCCCTCGTACATGCAAGCATAGCGCTTAGTAGAAACACCTGTGTGCGCACGCATGTGTGTGTGTGGGGTGGGTGGGTGGGGGGGGGGGGGTTGTTGTTGTTCTTCTTCTTCTTTTTAAAAATTTAACTTCTTTTCACTTAAAAGTGATATTAGACATGAAAGTGTGTGTGTGAGTGTGCGCGCGCGGATATGTGCATGTGTATTTGTGTGTGTTGTTGCTTAAAGTGCATATTTGTAGTGTGTGTGTGTGTGTGCGTGCGTGTGCGTGTGCGTGTGCGTGCGCGTGTATATGTGTGTGTGTGTGATTATGTGCAAGCGCGTTCAGAGTAAGCTCATAAGCAATCTTGTCTTTTTAATTTGATATCTACCATATTCTTAGTGTTTAGTAGAAACACCTGCGCGTGCACGCATGTGTGTGTGTGTATGTGTGCGTGCGCGTGTGTGTGCGTGCGCGTGTATGTGTGTGTGTGTGTGTGTGATTATGTGCAAGCGCGTTCAGAGTAAGCTCATAAGCAATCTTGTCTTTTGTGTGTGTGTGTGTGTGTGTGTGTGTGTGTGTGTGTGTGTGTGTGTGTGCAAGCGCGTTCAAAGTAAGCTCATAAGCAATCTTTTCTTCTTAATTTATTATCTACCATTATTCTACACCCATCCTGACAACTGTGCGAAAACATTTCTATTTGACCCACATCGTGTCTCCCTGAGGAAGGATTCAATGAGTTATTCTTTTAATTTTACGGAACTAGTGTTCAAACTAGTACTGAATTTTATTGTTATTATTATCTCGCATTCACAGCGAAATATATTACTTGTAAAAACAAACAAACAATTTTAGCGTATTAATAAGCTTCTTTATTTTTTTTAAAATCTGTAT
>CM065687.1:47405039-47417539 GCA_017654935.2 Phymorhynchus buccinoides
GCAAAGTGAGAGGGGGGAAAAACCTGTACCCAGGTTCGAATTCGGGTTTACTTGAAACAAGGCGAACGCGTTACCTCTGTGCCACTCTACACCTAGAATGAGTCCATTTACAATTTAACAAATTCAAAGACAAGTCAAAAACAAGGATAAGAACATCTCACGTTACTTCTTTTCTCATGTCTTTTATACGAACATACAATCAAGCTGCGACCCAACTGTGACATTTGTGATGCGTGTTTCTCGTGAAATACTACCGTCTAAATGAGAATCTGACGAAATCCTTTTATTTTTTTTATTTTTTTATAAACTGAAGCAGACTGCAACGTCACTGACCAAAGTAAAACACAAACAAATACGCAAGAGCAGAGTGACGTTACTTTATTGACGAGACAATACAGAACATGTCATATTTCAACAACAAAAGTCTTTTTCAAACAACATAGAAATAAGCGCGAAATCGCGATAGTTTGTGGCACGCGGTCTATTTTTACCACTCCAATCATGAGTCACCTCCCATGGCTTTTCAATAATTTTAATCTGTAAACCAGAATGTTATCTCTGCACCATTTCGTAACTTTTCATATCTTTTGGAAAACATTTAAAACTATGTATCCTACTTATGCTCATCGAAAGAAGCACCGCATACTCGTCGTGTCTGTTGTAGTGTCTGTATTACGTATGTTTATTATTTTGTACGCTTTTAAAATACATCATTTTAAAGAGCGGCCTCAATTTGAAGTGTAGCCTCGATTTGAATCATAACATACTTGTGGCGGTGCCATAGCCGATGAGGATTAACCGAGGCATGGTTACCGCTACACCTATCTGTATTGATTATTACAAAAATCGGGACTTTGCAGGTTTCGTACTGCCTCCGGGCATTGCCTCCAGTATTGTTCCAACCATATTTGTATTTAAAAATGTCCCATATGTGTCTGATTCAGACCAAGAGGACGTAAAACTCGGGTTTCTCTCTCTCTCTCCTCGATTTGAAGTGCGACAATTTTGGACAGACAGACAGACAGACAGACAGACAGACAGACAAAGTGAGTTATAGGTTTGTGGCTTGAGCCACAAACAAAAACACAACAATACTTCGCCTCTTCACAGCCAAGCAGTCTCCAAAATCCTTTTAGTTTTGTTCACTATTTATTTTTTATTTTTTTTGTGGCTCAAGCCACAAACCTATAACTCACTTTGTCTGTCTGTCTGTCGGTCCAAAATTGTCACACTTCAAATCGAGGGCGAAAATGGTGTTTTACGTCCTCTTGGTCTGAATCAGACACACATGGGACATTTGTAAATACAACAAATATGGTGGGAACAATACTGGAGGCAATGCCCGGAGGCAGTACGAAACCAGCAATTTTTTTTTTTTTCACCAATACAGATAGGTGTAGCGGCGACCACGCCTCGGCCAAACCCCATCGGCCATGGCACCGCCACAAGTAGTATGATTTCAAATCGAGGCTACACTTCAAATTGAGGCCGCTCTTTAAAATGATGTATTTTAAAAGCGTACAAAATAATAAACATACGTAATACAGACACTACAACAGACACGACGAGTATGCGGTGCTTCTGTCGATGAGTATAAGTAGGATACATAGTTTTAAATGTTTTCCAAAAGATATAAAAAGTTACGAAATGGTACAGAGATAACATTCTGGTTTACAGATTAAAATTATTGAAAAGCCAGGGGAGGTAACTCATGATTGGAGTGGTAAAAATAGACCGCGTGCCACAAACTATTGCAATTTCGCGCTTGTTTTTGCATCTTCTTCTTCTTCTTTGATGGCTCAGACATTTTCCTGTCAATTATGAGCACAGATGCGTCATGCTGCCGTTATGCGACTAACTAAGAAATAGTTTAGGCCCAGCAAATCCGACTTCAGCTGGAGGAAATCTTTTTGAAAGCGTTTCGTGGGGAGAAAAAGGCAGAAGAATGGACCTGGTAAAGGCAGAAAGATAGTAGATGACAGTAAGCGAAGGGAAAAGGCAGAGTCAAAGAGAGTGACAGATGAGAGGAAGTTACAAGCATGAAACTTCCAAAAAGGTGGGGGAACTATTTATACAAAAGACCCCCGGTATCCCCACGGATGTTTTTAAAAAAATCAAACATGAAGATTTGTGTACTGGATTCTACATAGCATAGTGAACGAAAAATAGTAGAATTATTATTTTAAGACGGAATTATTTCACGCGAATCATGCCCCACAGACTCAAAGTTGGATCGCAGTTGGATAGAAACCACGCGTGTGTGGGGCTCCTTTAAAGACCCAACAGATCCCGTGTCAAAAATCACGAGTTTCGCGTGTTTTCCCTCTTACAGCTGGTAAGAAATCTTGTTTTGACCAGGTTTCACTCCCATACGAATGCCCCCAAATTGAAAACGAAACATCATTTTAAATAGCAGCCTCAGTTTGAAGTTGGGGGCATTTGTATGTGGGTCACAGCTACTCAGAAAAAAAACCCCACCCAAGGGACTTAATCGTGTTAGGTCAGTGGGTCTTTAAGCCTTCCACACAGCTCTCCGTCTCATTTTACGATTAGCACAACAACAACAACAACAACAACAACAACAACAACAACATAATAGAGCTGGGCTGATGCTGATCGAAGATAATAGTTATCGAATATAATGTGTTTGGTTGGTTGGCTGTTCCCTTGTTTGTACTCTCCTTGTTTGACTGTCAGTCTGGCTGTTCCCTTGTTTGTACTCTCCTTGTTTGACTGTCAGTCTGGCTGTTCCCTTGTTTGTACTCTACTTGTTTGACTGTCAGTCTGGCTGTTCCTTTGTTTGTACTCTACTTGTTTGACTGTCAGTCTGGCTGTTCCCTTGTTTGTACTCTACTTGTTTGACTGTCAGTCTGGCTGTTCCCTTGTTTGTACTCTCCTTGTTTGACTGTCAGTCTGGCTGTTCCCTTGTTTGTACTCTACTTGTTTGACTGTCAGTCTGGCTGTTCCCTTGTTTGTACTCTCCTTGTTTGACTGTCAGTCTGGCTGTTCCCTTGTTTGTACTCTCCTTGTTTGACTGTCAGTCTGGCTGTTCCCTTGTTTGTACTCTACTTGTTTGACTGTCAGTCTGGCTGTTCCCTTGTTCGTACTCTACTTGTTTGACTGTCAGTCTGGCTGTTCCCTTGTTTGTACTCTACTTGTTTGACTGTCAGTCTGGCTGTTCCCTTGTTTGTACTCTACTTGTTTGACTGTCAGTCTGGCTGTTCCCTTGTTTGTACTCTACTTGTTTGACTGTCAGTCTGGCTGTTCCCTTGTTTGTACTCTACTTGTTTGACTGTCAGTCTGGCTGTTCCCTTGTTGTACTCTACTTGTTTCACTGTCAGTCTGGCTGTTCCCTTGTTCGTACTCTACTTGTTTGACTGTCAGTCTGGCTGTTCCCTTGTTCGTACTCTACTTGTTTGACTGTCAGTCTGGCTGTTCCCTTGTTCGTACTCTACTTGTTTGACTGTCAGTCTGGCTGTTCCCTTGTTCGTACTCTACTTGTTTCACTGTCAGTCTGGCTGTTCCCTTGTTTGTACTCTACTTGTTTCACTGTCAGTCTGGCTGTTCCCTTGTTTGTACTCTACTTGTTTGACTGTCAGTCTGGCTGTTCCCTTGTTTGTACTCTACTTGTTTCACTGTCAGTCTGGCTGTTCCCTTGTTCGTACTCTACTTGTTTGACTGTCAGTCTGGCTGTTCCCTTGTTCGTACTCTACTTGTTTCACTGTCAGTCTGGCTGTTCCCTTGTTCGTACTCTACTTGTTTGACTGTCAGTCTGGCTGTTCCCTTGTTTGTACTCTACTTGTTTCACTGTCAGTCTGGCTGTTCCCTTGTTTGTACTCTACTTGTTTGACTGTCAGTCTGGCTGTTCCCTTGTTTGTACTCTACTTGTTTCACTGTCAGTCTGGCTGTTCCCTTGTTTGTACTCTACTTGTTTGACTGTCAGTCTGGCTGTTCCCTTGTTCGTACTCTACTTGTTTGACTGTCAGTCTGGCTGTTCCCTTGTTTGTACTCTCCTTGTTTGACTGTCAGTCTGGCTGTTCCCTTGTTTGTACTCCCTTGTTTGACTGTCAGTCTGGCTGTTCCCTTGTTTGTACTCCCTTGTTTGACTGTCAGTCTGGCTGTTCCCTTGTTTGTACTCCCTTGTTTGACTGTCAGTCTGGCTGTTCCCTTGTTTGTACTCTACTTGTTTGACTGTCAGTCTGGCTGTTCCCTTGTTCGTACTCTACTTGTTTGACTGTCAGTCTGGCTGTTCCCTTGTGTACTCTACTTGTTTGACTGTCAGTCTGGCTGTTCCCTTGTTTGTACTCTCCTTGTTTGACTGTCAGTCTGGCTGTTCCCTTGTTTGTACTCTACTTGTTTGACTGTCAGTCTGGCTGTTCCCTTGTTTGTACTCTCCTTGTTTGACTGTCAGTCTGGCTGTTCCCTTGTTTGTACTCTCCTTGTTTGACTGTCAGTCTGGCTGTTCCCTTGTTTGTACTCTACTTGTTTGACTGTCAGTCTGGCTGTTCCCTTGTTCGTACTCTACTTGTTTGACTGTCAGTCTGGCTGTTCCCTTGTTTGTACTCTACTTGTTTGACTGTCAGTCTGGCTGTTCCCTTGTTTGTACTCTACTTGTTTGACTGTCAGTCTGGCTGTTCCCTTGTTTGTACTCTACTTGTTTGACTGTCAGTCTGGCTGTTCCCTTGTTTGTACTCTACTTGTTTGACTGTCAGTCTGGCTGTTCCCTTGTTTGTACTCTACTTGTTTCACTGTCAGTCTGGCTGTTCCCTTGTTCGTACTCTACTTGTTTGACTGTCAGTCTGGCTGTTCCCTTGTTCGTACTCTACTTGTTTGACTGTCAGTCTGGCTGTTCCCTTGTTCGTACTCTACTTGTTTGACTGTCAGTCTGGCTGTTCCCTTGTTCGTACTCTACTTGTTTCACTGTCAGTCTGGCTGTTCCCTTGTTTGTACTCTACTTGTTTCACTGTCAGTCTGGCTGTTCCCTTGTTTGTACTCTACTTGTTTGACTGTCAGTCTGGCTGTTCCCTTGTTTGTACTCTACTTGTTTCACTGTCAGTCTGGCTGTTCCCTTGTTCGTACTCTACTTGTTTGACTGTCAGTCTGGCTGTTCCCTTGTTCGTACTCTACTTGTTTCACTGTCAGTCTGGCTGTTCCCTTGTACGTACTCTACTTGTTTGACTGTCAGTCTGGCTGTTCCCTTGTTTGTACTCTACTGGTTTCACTGTCAGTCTGGCTGTTCCCTTGTTTGTACTCCCCTTGTTTGACTGTCAGTCTGGCTGTTCCCTTGTTTGTACTCTACTTGTTTCACTGTCAGTCTGGCTGTTCCCTTGTTTGTACTCTACTTGTTTCACTGTCAGTCTGGCTGTTCCCTTGTTTGTACTCTACTTGTTTGACTGTCAGTCTGGCTGTTCCCTTGTTTGTACTCTACTTGTTTGACTGTCAGTCTGGCTGTTCCCTTGCGTACTCTACTTGTTTGACTGTCAGTCTGGCTGTTCGTACTCTACTTGTTTGACTGTCAGTCTGGCTGTTCCCTTGTTCGTACTCTACCACTGTCAGTCTGGCTGTTCCCTTGGTACTCTACTTGTTTGACTGTCAGTCTGGCTGTTCCCTTGTTTGTACTCTACTTGTTTGACTGTCAGTCTGGCTGTTCCCTTGTTTGTACTCTACTTGTTTGACTGTCAGTCTGGCTGTTCCCTTGTTCGTACTCTACTTGTTTGACTGTCAGTCTGGCTGTTCCCTTGTTTGTACTCTACTTGTTTCACTGTCAGTCTGGCTGTTCCCTTGTTCGTACTCTACTTGTTTGACTGTCAGTCTGGCTGTTCCCTTGTTTGTACTCTACTTGTTTGACTGTCAGTCTGGCTGTTCCCTTGTTTGTACTCTACTTGTTTGACTGTCAGTCTGGCTGTTCCCTTGTTTGTACTCTACTTGTTTGACTGTCAGTCTGGCTGTTCCCTTGTTTGTACTCTACTTGTTTGACTGTCAGTCTGGCTGTTCCCTTGTTTGTACTCTACTTGTTTGACTGTCAGTCTGGCTGTTCCCTTGTTTGTACTCTACTTGTTTCACTGTCAATCTGGCTGTTCCCTTGTTTGTACTCTACTTGTTTGACTGTCAGTCTGGCTGTTCCCTTGTTTGTACTCTACTTGTTTGACTGTCAGTCTGGCTGTTCCCTTGTTCGTACTCTACTTGTTTCACTGTCAATCTGGCTGTTCCCTTGTTTGTACTCTACTTGTTTGACTGTCAGTCTGGCTGTTCCCTTGTTCGTACTCTACTTGTTTGACTGTCAGTCTGGCTGTTCCCTTGTTTGTACTCTACTTGTTTGACTGTCAGTCTGGCTGTTCCCTTGTTTGTACTCTACTTGTTTCACTGTCAGTCTGGCTGTTCCCTTGTTCGTACTCTACTTGTTTGACTGTCAGTCTGGCTGTTCCCTTGTTTGTACTCTACTTGTTTGACTGTCAGTCTGGCTGTTCCCTTGTTTGTACTCTACTTGTTTCACTGTCAGTCTGGCTGTTCCCTTGTTTGTACTCTACTTGTTTCACTGTCAGTCTGGCTGTTCCCTTGTTTGTACTCTACTTGTTTGACTGTCAGTCTGGCTGTTCCCTTGTTCGTACTCTACTTGTTTGACTGTCAGTCTGGCTGTTCCCTTGTTTGTACTCTACTTGTTTGACTGTCAGTCTGGCTGTTCCCTTGTTTGTACTCTACTTGTTTGACTGTCAGTCTGGCTGTTCCCTTGTTTGTACTCTACTTGTTTCACTGTCAATCTGGCTGTTCCCTTGTTTGTACTCTACTTGTTTGACTGTCAGTCTGGCTGTTCCCTTGTTCGTACTCTACTTGTTTCACTGTCAGTCTGGCTGTTCCCTTGTTTGTACTCTACTGGTTTCACTGTCAGTCTGGCTGTTCCCTTGTTTGTACTCTACTTGTTTCACTGTCAGTCTGGCTGTTCCCTTGTTTGTACTCTACTTGTTTCACTGTCAGTCTGGCTGTTCCCTTGTTTGTACTCTACTTGTTTCACTGTCAGTCTGGCTGTTCCCTTGTTCGCACTCTAACTTGTTTCTAAGCCAACCATCGATCAATGTCAGTCAACAAAATAATTTGAAATAGCTGAAGCACTCCATTCACCGGGCATTAACCCGGGTCATGTGTTCAACAAAAAGGGTCTCGGTCAGGACTCCAAAGTAGGGCTTTGTTTGTTTGTGTGTTGTCTGTTTGTGCACGAAATAGCTTGCGGCGAGTAGAGTGCACATTCCGTTAACAAGGGGTCACGGGTGCACAGGAGGTCGCAGGACTAAATTCGTTCAGCGTTTTTATTAGTTCCCGAGCCGAACGTTCGGGGAGCTATTATTTTTGTCTGGTCCGTCCGTCCGGTGTCCGTCCGTCCGGTGTTCGTCCGTCCGGCGGCGTGCCTCCGTCCGTCCGGCTATTCGTCCGTTTTTCTCAAAAACTATTCAGTCTATCATCATCACATTTGGTATACTAGTTTGCCAAGATGCAAGCTATCCACTGATGTATTTAGTTTTACATTAAGGTCAAGGTCGCGCCAGTTACGGGGTTCAAACCCCGAAACACATAATCGCTAATATCTCGCGAAGTTTTGCATGTATTTTAATGCAGTTTTTTCCACATTTCTTGATGAATGGTCTATAACACAGTTGTCATGAATTTTTCTGTGCGCTCGTGTACGCATGATCGCGCGCGCTCAAATCACGGGTCCGAACCCCAAGGCTATATATTAAAAAAAAAAAACTATTCAGTTACGTGCTGTTTTGATGCGTTTTTATGTAGTTACGTGCTGTTTTTGATGCGTTTTTATGTATGTGTACAGCCGACACATTCCGATTTCGGAGTAGCTCGGCGATGCAGCGAGGGGACTTTGCAGCCGCTCGGCGTTGCACTTGTTATGTTTTTATTTGTCTGTCTGTGTCTGAATATGTATATTACGTGATGTACAGTGAGTAAGAGTGAGCATTCCGTTGACAGGAAATATTAACAGAGGTGCATGTGTGGAGTGAGGATAGATCGGGCTGCATATTACTGACACAGGTGATGACATATCGTGACGATACCAGTGTGTGCGTGTGTGTGCGTCTTTCATTTTTCGTCTATCCATTTCTCGTGATATTATTACTATTAGACGGCTGTGTGTGCGTACGCGTGTGTGTGTGTGTGCGCGCGCGCGCGTGTGCGTGCGTGTGTGCGTACGTGTGTGTGTGCGCGTGTGCGTGCGTGTGTGCGTATGATGTGCTTAGCTCGTGTGTGCACTTTTTAACACACTTTTTTTGTTCATTAATACATGTGAAAATATGTGTGTGCGCGCGCGCGTTTGTGTGTGTGTGCGCGCGCGGTATGTGCATATGTGAGAGTAGGAGGGAGAAAGAGAGAGGGAGGTAGAAGGAGAGACAGACATCAAAACAGACAAAAAGGACAGACTGAGAAAAAGAAAAATGATTTTTAAAACTAATATTCCTCTTTTTTTTTCCTTTCCTTTTTTTTTAAAAAGTGTGTGATGAATTTGTAAATTAATTTAGTTTTCCCCGTTTCGAATCGATTAATTTTATTATGATTATGCTCATACGTCTTCTCTGTGATGTCAAGATTAAACGGGTAATCCGTGTTTTCAGTATAGGTTATCGAATTAGAATGTGTTTATTTCTGTAGATAACACAGTTAGGGGAAGACGGGGTAAAAAGCGCATGGGCGGGTAAGAAGCCCACCCCAATTATCTCATGAAATGAAGCAAATTTCAGTCTCATTTTGCCCATGAGACGAGCGTTAATGTCTAGCATTGGTCTCATGGGCAAATTTGACTGACATTTTCTTTATTTCATGAGATAATTGGGGTGGGCTTCTTACCCGCCCATGCGCTTTTTACCCCGTCCTCCCCTAACTTGTGCGTGTTTT
Organism: Phymorhynchus buccinoides; assembly: GCA_017654935.2. Lineage (NCBI taxonomy): Eukaryota > Metazoa > Mollusca > Gastropoda > Neogastropoda > Raphitomidae > Phymorhynchus > Phymorhynchus buccinoides. The sequence continues at coordinate 47,413,935 of CM065687.1, forward strand.
TTTATTTTTTATTTTGTTTAATTTATTTTTTTTGCTTAACTATTTGACAAGTTTTCTTTTGATACAACAGACGTTCTTCGAACGGGCCGGATACACTGCATACGATTCGACTCACTACGATCCGATTTTGACATTTGTGAGGCATGATTGACGTGTAATTCTACTATTTGAATACATCTGATGAAATCCTACTAGTTGTGTTCACTATATTTGTGTAGTCTCCCGTACACGAATCTGATATTTTTAAAAAAATCTATTAATTTAGTTTCGAACATTTTATTTGATTCGTGCATTGCGGTCTACATGAATATAAAAACACAAAAGCTGTAGGTTCGGTATAGGTCCTTTATTGAAGATAACACAGACGTTTCAGAGCTTATCTCTTTTTTCAATGTCACATTTTTTGCTCTCAGTCGAAAGGTGACATGCGGCGAACTATCCGGAACTAGTCGGGGGTGAATACGTTTCTTGTTGTTGATTGGTCCATTCAAGTTTGTTTAAAATTTAAAAAAATTGTGGACCAATCAGACAAGAGCTTGTAATATTCTTCCGCAAACGTTTTCTAAAGCGTTTCGTTTGCCGTGAGCGTTATTCGCGCGGCGACCGTTATGTAAAGAAACTCGACCCTGAACTTTATTTCTAGTGAGGTGAATGACACTATCATCGAAAGAGGAGTAGCACATACGCACATGTACCCGCGGAGACCTCACCGTCGATGACACCTGCCACTCTACTAACTTCTACAAGATGGTCTCGGCTGTCTTTGCTATGTTCCCGAGCGATGCAGAAGAGAGGTATATCGTTTTCGTTTTCAGTGTCCATCCGTCCGTTCGTATTCGTGCGTAATACGTCGTGCGCAAAACATAGAGAAGTCGAAAGACGTCACTCTCTCACTAAGTCGAAAGACGTCACTCTCTCACATGAGGAATGAAAAACACGGAATAATTATTTCGATCGATTCAGGTCAAATTACGTTTTTATTTGTTCATTTAGCGTAGAGTGGCACAGTGGTAGCGCGTTCGCCTCGTGTCAAGTAAACCCGAGTTCGAACCTGGGTACAGGGGATTTTTCCTCTCACTTTGCACTAGGCCTTACGGTCTGAACGTGGAGTCTTTCGGATGAGACGATAAACCGAGGTCCCGTGTGCCCATGCACTTAGCATACGTTAAACCCAGTGGCAACGAAAAAGTAGTTATTTGGTCAAAATTCATCCCCCTCCCCTTTCCTTTCTCACCAGTCAAACAAAAATCGCATGCAAAAAAAAAAAAAAAATTGGGTGGCGCGCCTCTGGCTTTGACTCGCTCTCCAGGTGGGAGCAACCCGAACTTCACAGAGACGCCTCTGTGACTATAAAGTACCTAATACCTAATATTGGTGGTTTGTCAAGGCAAATTGGGTTGTTTTTTTGTTTTGTTTCACAGCTTTGTTAGATAATGCATCTTGCCTTCATCAACTGGTAAGTCCAACACATCGAAGTTGACCCGTTCTGTCTTACGATAGTTTTAATTCCCGGGCGGTGGTAGGCCATAGGGGAAGACGGGGTAAAAAGCGCATGGGCGGGTAAGAAGCCCACCCCAATTATCTCATGAAACAAAGAAAATTTCAGTCAAATTTGCCCATGAGACGAATGCTAGACATTAACGCTCGTCTCATGGGCAAAATGAGACTGAAATTTGCTTCATTTCATGAGATAATTGGGGTGGGCTTCTTACCCGCCCATGCGCTTTTTACCCCGTCTTCCCCTATGTGTGTCCGTCAATCCATGCGCACATCTTTACATCACATTTTTCTTGAAAACCATTCCATCCATTTAAGTCACTGGTTCACGAGTTCCAGAGGATATTAGCCATCGATCGACTGTTGTTGTTTCATAATTATTGAGGTCCAGGTCACGCCAACGTTTGAACCACAAAACACTTAAGGGCCAGCCACACACATACGAACCGCATCTGAATGCGATGCGATTTTGACGATGTGAGTCATGATTCACGTGAAATACTTCCGTCTGAAAAATAATTCTGCCATTTTCGCTCACTATACTCAAGTAGACCCAATATACATGAATTTCACGTGGTTCAAGACTCGCACCGTCAAAATCGCATCGCATTCAGATACGATTCGTATGTGTGTGACCGCCCCTTTAGTCGTCAGGATCTTGTCAAGTTTTGGACGTCTTTCAGTGTGTTTTTGTGTGTTTTTCAGAACGTTCTGCCTCAAAAGTGCTACGATAAAAGTAGTTTGGCCTTGTCCATCCATCTGTGCGTTCGTCCATGTGTGAGTGCGAACTACGGGGCTCGAACCCCAAGGCTCTATGTCATGAGGACAAAATCGCTTAAGATTTGATGTGGTAGTGAATCACTGCTTGCAGAAGATGGTCCTGTAAAATAACTATAGCCGTCCTGACCTTGACCTTGGATTTGACCTTGGAAACTTTGTAATTTTCTTCGTATGGCCATAACTTTCATGTTGTCACATGCGATTCCAAACTTGATATGAAGGTGCATATAATTATTATAAGCTATTCTAATAATTCCGAATATTGAGAACCACTAAAGGTCAAGGTCAAGGCTATGATATATAGGCCTACCTTGGACATGTGGAATCATTGTCTTGGCCATACCACCCAAATGTTTGCTGTCACAGACCCCCAAATTTGATGTCTTGTTAGATTGGGTCATGGTCATTTGTGGTGTAAAGCACAGAAATGACTTTGATGGCCCATCACTTTGACCTTTCAGCGTTGCTTCTTCGCATGGGGTTCCCATAGTCTGACATCCGTAGGCCGCACACCCCTACAACAATGCATACAGTGGAACCTCGTTAGTGCGACCACCCTACAGTCTGGTCAAAACTGTCCGTAATTGCGAGGTGGTCGCTATACTGGAGACTCTTCTACTGATAAACAAGAAGAGAAGAAACTGAGCGAAACTGTCCGTAAGGTAGTCACTATACTGGAGATTCTTTTAGTGATAAACAAGAAGAGACGAGACTGAGCGAAACTGTCCGTAAGGTGGTCGCTATACTGGAGATTCTTTTAGTGATAAACAAGAAGAGACGAGACTGAGCGAAACTGTCCGTAATTGTAAGGTGGTCGCTATACTGGAGACTCTTCTACTGATAAACAAGAAGAGAAGAAACTGAGCAAAACTGTCCGTTTTGTGAGGTGGTCGCCGTATTGTACTGGAAACTCTTTTCAGTGATAAACAAGAAGAGACGAGACTGAGCGAAACTGTCCATAATTGTGAGGTGGTCGCTATATTGGAGATTCTTTTACTGATAAACAAGAAGAGAAGAAACTGAGCAAAACTGTCCGTAATTGCGAGGTGGTCGCTATACTGGAGACTCTTCTACTAATAAACAAGAAGAGAAGAAACTGAGCGAAACTGTCCATAATTGTAAGGTGGTCGCTATACTGGAGACTCTTCTACTGATAAACAAGAAGAGAAGAAACTGAGCGAAACTGTCCGTAAGGTAGTCGCTATACTGGAGATTCTTTTAGTTTTAAACAAGAAGAGACGAGACTGAGCAAAACTGTCCGTAATTGTAAGGTGGTCGCAATACTGGAAACTCTTCTACTGATAAACAAGAAGAGAAGAGACTGAGCG
>CM065687.1:47427539-47432539 GCA_017654935.2 Phymorhynchus buccinoides
TTGACATAATACATTACCTAGCGAACAGTTAAGCGTGATTCCTCTGTAGTTGCTTGGGTTTGATTTATCCCCTCCTTTATGTATTGGGACTGATATGCCTTTCTTCCACATATCTGGATATTGGCCACTTTTCAAGATATAATTGAATATGTTTTTAATTGTGGGCAACAATTCTGAAGTGCCAGCTTTTAGAAATTCATTTATAATTCCATCTATTCCAGGAGATTTGCTATTTTTTTTAACTTTATAATAGCTTTAGTTATTTCTTTATCTGTGATATCATAATCTAAATTATGACTATCGATATTAGTTTTCATATTATCTATATCAGTTTTTATACAGTTTTCTTGGTTATCATCAATTACTTCAGATTCTTTGTTCTCCATTTCGACTTGTTTTACCAGAAGTTCTTCCAGATGAGCAATCCACTTTTTAACTGGAATAGATTGTTTTTGTTCCTGGTTGTCCATGGTCTGTAGTTCTTTTAATGTTTTCCAAAGTGCGTTTGGGTTATCAGTCAAGTTTTTGTTTAAAATATCTAATAGTTTTGCTTTATATGCTTTTTTCTTTTTCTTAATTATTTTGTTATATATTTTCCTTGCATAAAAATATTTTTGATGTAGTGTTCGGCTAAATGGACTTCTATTTAATGCATTTAATAAAGATTTGGTTTCTTTACGTTTTATTTCGCATTCTTTGTCAAACCATTTTTTATTTTGTCTTTTCCTTTTCTTCCCGTTTCTTTTTATTCTATAAGTTAAGTTTCCTTTACCTACATCCTGTAACAGTTGTGTAAAGTCTTCTACTACATTATTTATTGTTTTAGCGGGAGAAGTAAGGTTCTTAGCATCTGCTTTAAGAATGTCATTAATCTTTTTCATACGTATTTTATTTTCTGAAGAAGTGAGGGCCTTTTGAAGTTTTGCCTCAGAGTTTTCATCCCAAAAGAAAGTAATATTTTCGTACATGTTTTTTTCATGTTCATTATGTTTGGTTTCTCTATGTGTTTTGCTTCCTGTTTTATAGTAATTTTCTTTAGTGAGGTAATGATTTATCTTTAATGATATTGGACAATGATCTGAATAAGCTGTTAAATCGTGAACTTTCATATTGATTACATCATTCAATAAGTTTTGAGAGCATAATAAGTAATCAACAACGCTACATCCGTTGGGTGTGTAACAAGTATATCGACCTTGTAAGTCGCCAAGTGTTCTGCCATTAAGAATACTCATGTTACAGTCAATACATATTGTGACGTAAGTGTCCCGCGCGACCCACTTTCTTTATTTCTTATCTACACCCCCCCCCCCCTTCTCCCCTCCCCCCCCTCGCCTTTTCATTTCTCTGTCCAGCCGCCACGTTAATTGCCCGGCTGCTTCAAACGAACGCCGCGGAAGGGCGTTATCTCTTTCTCCCCGGTCGGCATGCAACCCCTACCGAGGTTATCTCCCTTCACCCCCCCCCCCCCTTTCTACCGTCTCATCACAAGAAAGTGACAACCACGGTTATCTCCCTTTGAAGATGGTTTTGCTGTTCTAATCACAAGGTTAGGAATGTCAGGAATGTGCTAAGGATGGAATAGGCGCGTGATTGTTCGGTACATTTAGAACAGCAAAATTGTGACGTGTGGACTGTAATACACCAATAGCAGGCTTTCATTGTTTGAAAGTGAAGGCTATAATTGGAGTGGTGAGAAAAAGTTGTCACACAAGATGCTGAAACGTAGCTAGAGCAACACTCACAACCAGTCATCATAAGCCCACTAGTAAGTATTATTGATGGCAGGTGATTGAGATCTGGTTTGTTTGACTCTAGTTTTGATCTAGATCCTATGTTCAATGATGAATAAGGAGTAGATAGATATGTTATAGAAAAGAAGTGGTAAACATTCTATTCTATTTATGTGCACTGATTATTTGTGTGTGTGTGTTTTTGACTTGAACACTTTTGGTACCAGAACCGGAGTTTATGCCTACTAACCCTTTTGTCTATTTTTAGTAGGAAACCTATGGGCCGCAATCTTGCACTATTTTTAGTAGGAAACCTATGGGCCGCAATCTTGCACTTTATGATACCATTCCTTTCCAGGTGTTGGATGGAGAATGATGTTGTCTTGATCACCTTTTATGTTTTACTGATCTCAGTTTGTTAACTGAAATTCAGTTTATTTATTAACTACATGTAGTGCTATTGTACAAGGGAAGCCTTCAAGCCGGTTGGGATTCACTAATTCCCTGCCGACTGAAGCCCCTTGTCTCTAAGCCATAGAGATCTACATCCACCTTCTCCTGTGATTATCAGCAGGGCATCGTGGGCCGGACGATCATCCCGGACTCCACCAAGCACCAAGACGGGTCCGTCGCCAAGACAACCCGCACCCAGAATCCGCGAGGAGACCACGCCTGAACCGTGCCATCCCGCGAAGCCGTAATAGGAACGACTGGGAGCTACTCTCACCTGACGAGCAAGCCCAGAACTTCAAACAGCTAAGTCTACCTGACTGCGCCAATCATTTGAACTTTCCTACGGACACCGAATATAATTAGTAACCCTTCCGGCATGGGGCGAACCTTATAGAAAGACAAAAGTCTTGTGAATCCTTTCGGATTTCATTGTGTTTTATCCATATTTTGTTTTGGCGCCATTGAGCTGCTTTATTATTATTGTTGCATAATCTTATGCAGATTTTGGGAGTAAATAAAATACAAGTGTCAAATAATCCTGAACCCTTTGGTCAGACTGATGAGAGTGGGAGTCTTGTAATTTCATGTAAAACCCTACTTCTCTCTGTCTGCCATTTAGAGCAATTCAACCACTTGTATTTCTTACAACCATCTGACGAGCCAGAACCCGGGCACAAATATAAATTTATTAGATGAAAAGGGGCCGGGAAAGTTGCTCATCTCCCATACCCTAGAGAAGTGGGCTAAAGGCAAATTTTCTAAAGTCTTCCCTAGAGACTTAGCCTTTTAACCCATTACCTCGTCACATCTAATTGGGGGCTCGCGTCCGGGATATTTTTTTTCATAAAGTCTAACAAATTTCAATTCAAACGGTAGTTCCTTTTCAAAACTTATCTTGTGTCCACTGGGAAAGTTATTGTGATTTGGTTCACTGTGTTTTGATTTGATTTGTTTGAATGCTATTTATGACTTTATTTTGATGTGCATGCTATTTCTGTTTATGCTGAAATAGTTAAGTGTTGTTTGATACATTCAACTCAGCAGCTTTGTTTTTATTTTGAATAGTTGTATTTACAACCATGGCTGAGATTGTTAAACTTAGGAGGGAACTTAAAGAATGGGGAGAATCTCTAGGATTGTCAGGCCAAGAGTTAGCCAATTTTGTCATATCTGAATATGACAAAGAGAAAGCTCGCGAGGTGGCTGAGAGAGAGACAAAGCTCGCGAGGCTCAAGAGGCTGACAAAGCTCGGGAGGCTCAAGAGGCTGATAAAGCTCATGAGGCTCAAGAGGCTGATAAAGCTCGCGAGGAGGCTGAGAAAGACAAACAGAGAGCTCATGAGGCTCAAGAGGCTGATAAAGCTCGCGAGGAGACAAACAGAAAGATAAAGCAGAGAGCTCATGATGCTGCTCAGGAGCAAGAGCAAATCCGTACTCATGAGTTAAGGCAGAGACAACTAGTGCAGGATGCCAAAAATAAAGAACTCGAACTTGAGGCCACTGAGCGAGAAAAGGCGCGAGACCATGAGCTAGCTATGAAGCAGCTTGAAAACTCAGCAGACTCTGAGACTGCTGCCCCTCAAAATTTTCCCCCTCCCATTCATACCTCAGCCATGACCTTCACATTGGAGGCATTCAATGAGGCAACAGAGTCTATCGATGCATTCCTCGATAGATTTGAAAGACTGGCCCAGGAATTTGAGCTTGCTCCGGAAAAGTTCAACCTCAAGCTTGCCCAAAGTCTCAGGGGTGTGGCTTATGAGGTATACAGTAAACTTCCGTCAAGCCAAATTACCGACTACCCAGCTTTGAAAGAAGCCCTGCTCAACAGATACGAGTTGACAGCTGACGCCTACCGGAAAAAGTTCCGGTCAACCAGAAAAGGTAGGGGAGAGTCATATGCCCAATTTTCAGATAGACTGGGGAACTATCTGACAAAATGGGTGTCCCTTTCTGCCAAATCAGAGTCCTATGAGGATCTCAGGGAACTGATGGTTGGCGAGCAACTGCGCGAAACCATGTCCCCAGAGTTACGCACCTTTACTGCCGAACAAGGTGCCACAACTCTGGCTGACCTCATCCAGCTAAGTGACCGGTACACTCTAGCCCATGATGAACCTAGCGCCCCTAAAAGGCCAAAACTACAGCAAGTAGTTGGGTCCACTGCTTCACAGCAGAGCAGGTTTAACCCCAACTCCAACAGTGGGTCAAACAGTTCTACCCATGAACGACAACCACTGGGACAACCCTTATTCTGCTCATACTGCAAGTCGAACACCCACAATCGGGATGACTGCAGGAAACTTGCTTACAAGCGGCAAAATGTTGCAACTATGCAAGTCGTCTCGACTTCGCAGAATTGCACAAACCCCTCCCCAGTACAGTGTCCAGGCACACCGTCAGTCGTTGGACAGGCGACTGTCAACAACATCCCTGTTCAGTGTCTCTATGACACTGGACTGTCATGCGACGCAATTGTCTGCGGATCCCTAGTCCCCGCGTCAGCATACACGGGAGACTTCATCTCTCTGCAAGGCCCTGATGCTGCAATCCCCCCATCCACTTTGCCAGTCGCCATAATCAATGTCGACACCAGATATGTTAAGGGACCCATCAAGGCAGTGCTCATGGACAGTCCTGTCTATGACCTCATACTGGGATCACAGTATGTGTTTTTAGGGCACCCCTCTCAACCTGCTATTGTTTCAGCAGCATTCCCTTCTCCCCAATCCACAAACCAACTCCCTCCCTCCTTCCCAAAGAGCAAATCTCCCTCAGCAGGGAAGAAACCTCTCAACGCGGCAAACCAAATTGC
>CM065687.1:47445039-47482539 GCA_017654935.2 Phymorhynchus buccinoides
GGGGCAGGGGGTGGGGGTGGGGGGGTGGGGGATGGTTGGGGTGGGGTGGGGGGGAAGTGGGGATTACAACGGCATGAGAGAAGAAGCGTGGCTACTGCTACACGTATCTGTATTATTAAAAAAATCGGGACTTTACTGGTTTAGCACTGCCTCCGGGCATTGCCTCCAGAATTGTTCCCACCATCTTTGTATTTACAAATGCCCCACATGGCCGAAAGGCCGAAGAGGGCATAAAACCCTATTATCATCGTGTGTGTATAGGGTGGGGGTGGGTAGTAGGAGGGTGGGGGTGGGGATGGGTGGGGTGGAGGGTGGGGGGATGGGGGTGGTGGTTTGGGGGTTGGGGGGGGGGGGGGGGGGGGGGGGGGGGGGGGGGGTTAACAGGATGTGAAAAGAAGATGGAAGGAGGGACACAGACAAAAGTAAATAATATAATATTTTGCGGACCTGGTACTCAGCAAAACTGGTACTCAGCATTACCGGTTCTTGGCGGTAGCGGTACTAGGCGTTACCAGTACTGGGCGTTGCCGGTACCCGGCGTTGCGCTAGTAATAATAATAGGCAGAGGCTAGGGGCACGGGCCCGTATTTCACATTCTCCAGGCTAAGAGTACGGGTCTCAATCACTCACTACTCCCCACAGTACTCCCCAAAATACAAGCCTTTTCATTCTTTATACAGTTTACCCCCCAAAATATCGCTCACAACAAAATAAATAGCTCCCTCCCCACCCCATCAAAAATGGCGGGTCTTCTGTCGTTCATGTGTAGGCTATTATCAAGCGTTTGAACGAGTTATTATAAAAGGGCGCAGAATTTTTCCAAAAGAGTGTGTAAGAAGGTGTTTTTTTAATTCACCAAAAGAAGTGTTTTGACCATGTTTCGTGATTGGCTCGGGTGCACCTTTAATAGGGCATAGTAATAGGCCTTGTAGTAGTAGTAGTAGTAGTAGTAGTAGTAGTAGTAGTAGTAGTAGTAGTAGTAGTAGTAGTAGTAGTAGTAGTAGTAGTAGTAGTAGACGACACACTTGTTATTAAATGTCATATTAGGCCTACTAATTCCAATCACACAGAGAGTCGCACTATCAAAACTGGCAAATGTGCTGAACCGGAATTCTAATCAGTGTCTGTATAGCCTCTTCAGCTGCGTGCGTGTGTGCGTGCGTCTGATGCGTGTGTATGGCTTGTGTGTGTGTGTGTGTGTGTGTGTGTGTGTGTGTGTGTGTGTGTGTGTGTGTGTGTGTGTGTGTGTGTGTGTGTGTGTGTGTGTGTGTGTGTGTGTGTGTGTGTGTGTGTGTCAGTGTGTGTGTGTGTGTGTGTGTGTGTGTAGTGTGTGTGCGCGTGTGCGTGCGTGCGCGTGCGCGCGCGCGCGCGCGCGCGCGCGCGCGCGTGTGTGTGTGTGTGTGTGTGTGTGTGTGTGTGTGTGTGTGTGTGTGTGTGTGTGTGTGTCAGTGTGTGTGTGTGTATGTGTGTGTGTGTGTGTGTGTGTGTGTGTGTGTGTGTGTGTGTGTGTGTGTGTGTGTGTGTGTGTGTGTGTGTGTATGCGTGTGCGTGCGCGCGCGCGCGCGCGTGCGTATGTGTGTGTGTGCGCGTGCGCGTGCGTGTGTGCGTGTGTGTGTGTGTGTGTGTGCGTGTGCGCGCGCGCGCCGCATGTGTGCGTGTGCGTGTGTGTGTGTGTGTGTGTTGAGAAAACTAAAAAGGGAGCTAAAAGGCCTCCTGGTGTTAGCAACAATAATGGAATCACCAGTCAATTAATGAACTAATGAAGTCTGAGTTCGGCACTCGATACTCGCATACCATGGTCTTTCGATTTCCAGCTTGTTATCCGTTGTCTAGTGCTTTCCCCCGGTATATTTCTTCCCCGTTTTCTTATTCCCTAATTATCTTTCCTTCCAAGACACTTATAATATATATAAAGCCCCACTCCCTCATTAAATTTCACATAATAATATGCTTCATTCCCAGATCCCCTTCAGAAATATCATCCATAAGAGTCTACGACTGATTGGACGCTAATCTAAACTTCGTTCGTTCGTTCGTTCATTCTCAGTCAAATCTCTCTCTGGTCAAATAATATCGTTCGTTCCTCTCAAGACCATAGTACATTCCAGACTCTTTACGGACTCTGTCGATCTGTCTGCCTGTCTATCTGTCTGTCTACTTCTTCTTTCATTTTACAACCACCATCATCTCTCTCTTTGGTCAAATCTCGTGCTTTCCTCTCCAGACCATAGTAGCCTACATTCCAGACTCTTTACGGACTCTATCGATCTATTTGCCTGTCTATATGTCTCTGTTCTTCTTCTTCTTCTTCTTCTTCTCTTCTTCTTCTTTCATTTTACAACCACCATCATCATTTTGATGGTTTGTTGAACAACAAAATGTCTCTGTCTGTCTGTCTGTCTGAGGATAAACAAAATAACCCATTGATACCTCGATCATGCACCGTTCCATGAGCTGAATTTCAACTGTGTTGAATCATACATTGAAGGTAAATATATAAAAAAAATGAAAAAAATGAAACAGACTGCAACGTCACTGGAACATACAGCAAACAAACAACTACACGACAAGTGCAAAGTGACGTTATTTTATTCACAAGAGACAAAACAAAACTACTGGATATTTCGGCGAATGCGCCTTTATCAACACAGACAAGCAATTAAACAGCAAACATCAAATATAGCAAAAGGAGCAAAAAGTAGGCAACAGAAGGAGCAAAAAATAAAAACACACACATCAAGAACAAAATAAAAACAATACTTCCCCTCTACAGTCCAACGTGTAAATGATACAACAAAGTTGAAACCAAAGAGCAAGGCTGTGAACACAAATCAAGGGGGGGGGGGGGGATTGAAGTGAGAGAGGTTGGGGACAGTGAGTACGCAATCACAGATGGTAGAAGTTGGAAACAAGGGTCAGTTGTGTTTAAGGGGTGGGGAGGGGGAGGTTTGGTGAAGAGAACAAATCTCGTGCTAAAGTGAACACATGTAGCAAAAGTTGACATTACATTTCAATTGAAAAATGAAAAGGACAGAGAGAGAAGGGGGGGGGGATGGAAATAGAAATAGAGGGGGGGGGGGGGGGGTTCGCCGCCTAGCGCATCAAACCCATGTCTGACCCCAAAGTGGGTTGCCCCACCCTGGCACCGAGGGGTGAGGGGGGAAACGGAAGTTCTCCGAGAAAATATCTAGTCCAAGTTCGAAAGTGAAGGTCATTGGTCAAAGTTCAAGGTCACTGGACCCAAAAATGCTGCAGCGCGGCTGGTTAGTCTAGCGTTTTCACGCTCTTGTTTTAAATATCATCATGATGATTGTATCTGATAACTTCAACAATTCAAATAAACACACAAATGTGGATAATAAAGAAAAAAGTGGTGTGTGTGTGTGTGTGCCAGTGTGTGGCCTGTGCACGCGCGTGCGTGCGTGCATTTATCTCTCTCCCTCTCTCTGCATGTGTGTCTGTCACAGTGTGTGTGTTTGTGCGTGCGTGCGTGCGTGCGTGCGTGCGTGCGTGCGTGCGTGCGTGCGTGCGTGCGTGTGTGTGTGTGTGTGTGTGTGTGTGTGTGTGTGTGTGTGTGTGTGTGTGTGTGTGTGTGTGTGTGTGTGTGTGTGTGTGTGTGTGTGTGTGAGAGAGAGATATATATAGTTAACATTAGTTTAATAGCATTACTATAGCTAGTAATAGTATTATATTAAATGGCAAACAAACTATAAATACGCAAACTAGGCTACATTACATGTTTCAGTTCCAGCAAGCCGCAATGAATTCATATATTTTGTTCTGCAAATTATTTTTCAAACTTTTCATAAGTTGGATAATTTGAAAACAGAGTGGAAGCAGTCGACATTATTGTTTCTTTAACCAGCAGCAACGAAACTGGTTAGTGTCTTCAGAGCATTCTGGTCCTCTCTGGCTGGCTATAAGTAACCACGATAACGTTTGAACGGAGGGTCCTAGGACGCTCACATTTTGCATACGCATTGGTACTTAGGATATCTAGACCAAGTTCGAATATGAAGCTCGAAGGTCATCGGTCAAGGTCACTGGAGCCGTTTTTGCAAAGCCATGGTTCAAGGGAAACAAATCTTGTTTCGCAATCGGCCACAACAGCACCTTGTTACTTTCCTTTACTTGTCTTTACTTGTGCTCGGTTCTCACTCTCTCTCAAATTTTGCATGGGGGTAGGTAGCTGAAATATCTAGTCCAAGTTCGAAAGTGAAGGTCATTGGTCAAAGTTCAAGGTCACTGGACCCAAAAATGCTGCAGCGCGGCTGGTTAGTCTAGCGTTTTCACGCTCTTGTTTTAAATATCATCATGATGATTGTATCTGATAACTTCAACAATTCAAATAAACACACAAATGTGGATAATAAAGAAAAAAGTGGTGTGTGTGTGTGTGTGCCAGTGTGTGGCCTGTGCACGCGCGTGCGTGCGTGCATTTATCTCTCTCCCTCTCTCTGCATGTGTGTCTGTCACAGTGTGTGTGTTTGTGCGTGCGTGCGTGCGTGCGTGCGTGCGTGCGTGCGTGCGTGCGTGTGCGTGTGTGTGTGTGTGTGTGTGTGTGTGTGTGTGTGTGTGTGTGTGTGTGTGTGTGTGTGTGTGTGTGTGTGTGTGTGTGTGTGTGTGTGTGTGTGTGTGTGTGTGTGTGTGTGTGTGTGTGTGTGAGAGAGAGAGAGAGAAAGAGAGAGAGAGAGAGAGAGAGAGAGAGAGAGAGAAAGAGAGAGAGAGAGAGAGAGACTGACTGAGAGAGAGAGAGAGAGAGACTGACGACTGAGAGAGAGAGAGACTGAGAGAGAGACACACACACACACACACACACACACACACACACACACACACACACACACACACACACACACACACACACACACACGCACACACACACACACACGCACACACACACACGCACACGCACACACACACGCACGCGCACACAGGAAGAGAGAGAGAGAGAGAGAGAGAGAGAGAGAGAGAGAGAGAGAGAGAGAGAGAGAGAGAGAGGGAGGGAGGGAGGGAAGGATGGAGGGGGATGCTTGTGTGTATGAGAGAGAGCCTCGGGGGAGAGAGAGAGAGAGAGAGAGAGAGAGAGAGAGAGAGAGAGAGAGAGAGAGAGAGAGAGAGAGAGAGAGAGAGAGAGAGAGAGAGAGAGAGAGAGAGAGTATGTGCACTTAAAGCAGATAAACGTTTTTTTAACAATTAAAATATAGGCCGTACGCCGAGACTGATAAGAAGCATTTAAATACAGTGAGACAGCAGCATACTTGTGGCGGTACCATAGCCGATGACTGAGGTTTAACCGAGGCGTGATTACCGCTACACCTATCTGTACTGGTTTCGTACTGCCTCCGGGCATTGCCTCCAGTATTGTTCCCACCATATTTGTCACATTTACAAATGTCCCATATGTGTCTGTTAGACCAAGAAGACGTAAAACACCATTTTCGTCGAGACAGCCGGCAGGCTGCGGCGGCCGCGAGCAGCAACAACAACCAACAATCATTGCAATGCAACATGCTTGTTCTTTTTTTGCATTCCCAGGCCATATGGCCATAATGGACACTGAAGCCGCTGTATGTGTCCGGTTTTCAGTTTTCACTGGTCTCCCCGCTGCGTACAGCCGACACATTCCGATTTCCGGGAGCAAAAGGCAGGAGCTGGAATGGGCCAATGAGCCAGAAAGATAGATGATAGAAAGCAAAGGGAAAAGGCAGAGTCCGAGAGTGGCAGATCGATTAGAAGAAGTTAGGCCTACAAGCACAGGATTTCCAGAAGGTGGGGAACTATTTTAATTTTACGAAAGACCTTTCCGGTATCCGCACGGGGAGAGACTCGTTGCCGGAGAGAGCGGGGGTGTCCAGCTCCCCGTATGGAGGCACGAGACAAGGCATCCACCCACTGCCCCAAATGCAACATGCATCGTCGTAATGCACTTGTTCTAATATTAGAAACATTAGCTTTTATTGTTCACCCAAGTCATCAAACCAATATATTTTTTAGCGCTCATTCACTTGATGCTTTTGTCAAGTTTTGTGTGCTGTCGCTTAGCACAGTTTGTATGCGTCATCATTTTTTTCAGCATTACGTCCCTTGCTAACTTTGGCGACGAGGAAGTGAGATCTTTCTGTCGTATCCGCCTGTTTGCATTTTTAGGGCCTGCACAGATCCATCTGTTTTCAAGTGCATGTTTATTTTTGTGGCTTCACTTTGAAGTGCTTTATCTCTTCAACATGTCGTCAAAAGTTCGGGCGGAGAATATACCGTCAATCCTACTCATTCCGTCAGAAAACGATACTTTGTTTACCATAATTGGAAGAGGATGTGTGGTGAGTTTTCAGTATAAAACTCGGTTAATTGTATTTAAATTTCCGTTTTTGCCTTTCTTACCATACATAAAGCTGTATTTTAGGAACATTTTTAGCTAATAACCTTTTTGGAATACTAACCCTATCCCTATCCCTAACCCTAAGTTACCCTACCCCCTGTCGCATGAAAAAAGGTAGCTCGTTAAAAAAAAGTAGCTCGCTACCAGGCTATGAGAGTGTATTTGTGGCATTTTGTGACATTGAGCATGAACCACAAATTTCACTTTTTTCTAGGGATAGGGTTAGGGTGTAAATGGTTAAAGTAAAGAAAGAGTGAAATTTGTGGTTGTCGCAAATACAGACTCTCATAGTAGCGAGCTACTTTTTTTTAACGTGATACCTTTTTTCATACGACACCCCCTGTCGTATGCAAAAAAGTAGCATCGTGTAAATACTTCGCTCGCTACTATGAGACTTAGCATTTGCGACATTGACTGATTGAGCGAATTTTTTAAAATTTCACTTTTTTCCGTAATGTCATGAAATATGAACGATTTGAGTACGGAAAAGTGTTTCAAATACGGAAAAAGTGAAATTTGTTGTCATCCTTAGTGTCGCAAATGCTAACTCATACTCATAGTAGCGAGCGAAGTATTTACACGATGCTACTTTTTTGCATACGACACCCCCCACCCTATAAGACGGAAAAACGCAACGAACCACAACTGTGACAAATCGCGGTAGGGTTAGGTTTAGGGTTAGGGTTAGTATTCCAAAAAGAGAATTAGCTGAAAATGTTCCTAAAATACAGCTTTACAAAGATGGTGGGAACAATACTGGAGGCAATGCCCGGAGGCAGTGCAACACCAGTAAAGTCCGGATTTTTTAGCAGTACAGATATGTGTAGCAGTAACCACGCCTCGGTTAAACCTGATCGGCTATGGTACCGCCACAAGTTAATAAGAGTTGTATACTAGTACTAGTAGATAATGTTGACATCTGCAATTCTTATAAGCGATTTCGCATGGTACATGTATGCGATAAGCCTCGCGTTGAGGCTTGGGTCAACAAAGCGAACAGAATTCTAGAAGTGATACAAAGAAGAGAGGGAAAAGAAGAATGAACATTATCTTTCAGTTTCACTTAGTTTCCATCTTTTTAGCAATCTGAATCACTCAATCAGTGAATGTTATTAATTTTTCCAGATCAATAGAACAATATCATATTGATCAGCTTTCAGGAGATAAAAATCTATCAACAAAATGTTAGATAGCAATCTCTTAGGTCTTATCTGTTATAAGATTATTTTCTTTGAACATTAGAGCTTTATACAGACAAATCACAACTTGAACAAGAACAAACACTTTCATTAGTTTCAAATACAGCTTTCCCCCCAGAACTATCCCAGTTTGGAATTCTCTTCCAGCAGCTGCAGCTGAGGCTCCCTCCTTGGTATCTTTCAAGAGGGAGCTCAACAATTTGTCTTTCTGATCTCTGACTAGGGGGCCATAGATCAAAGTAGCGGTGAATCATCCTAAATGAAGGGCAGGAGCTGTGCCGGTCGGGGTTTGGCCCCGGGGACCGCTACGGTAGCCGGACTGGTCTTGCCTGGATACTGTGAAACAAAGGTCTATGGTCCACCCCCACCCCCCTCCACACACACACACATACACTTACTTTATTAATTTTTTTAATGTTATTTTTCCGCACACACTTTGCCCCAAATTAGTTTTCTAATTATTTTATTTTCCGCATTGCACAACCTCTTAAGTCACTGTAATGTCTACTGAGACGGCGTGGCAAAAATGAAGAATGAAGAACTTATTGAAGACTTGAAGAACAAAATAAATATCAGTTATTGCCGGTTACGGCAGGTGGACATCATTGGAAGAAGAAGAAGAAGAAATATCAATATTTTAATTATGATAAACATTTCAGTTTTCTTTCTGTCCAGACTCTGGCTACAGGCGTCGTACAATTGTACCTGGCGGATCAGCCAGACCGCACCCGCTGGAACAAACGCTGCTGCGGCACCGCCTGTTTCGTCAAGGATAATCCCAGACGCTCTTATTTCATCCGCGTCTATGACATCAAGGTTTGTGTGGAAGATTATGTTTGATAATAATGTCATGATGTAAATAAGGTGTGTGTGTCACTGTGTCTCTGTGTGTGTGTGTTATGGTGTGTGTGTCTCGTCTGTGTCACTCTGTGTATGTGTGTGCAGGGCTCCCAATCGTCCCGCAAAACAAGGGGTCACAGGGACTCCTTCACTTACAGTATAGAAGGTCCTAGAGGCAGGATAGAGGGTCCCAGTGGCATTGCAAATTATATGCTAAAAAGAAATTTTCTAGTGCATCCCTGGGACCCCCTGCACATCCTTTTAGAGGGTCCCTTAGAATTCTAGTACTTCATAGACCCCTAAATGAGGGCCCAGGGCTGGGAGCCCTGAACTTTTCCTGGTATACAAGGATTTCCTGTTTTTTAATATTACCAGAAAAGAATTTTTTTTTTTTTTTGTGTGGGTCAAACAGTATTTTTCAAACATTTTGAAATAAGCATTTGTATAAATTGTGGAAAAAGCAAACTAATATACCTTCATAAATCAGTTTTTGCTTCAGCTGCAGGGGGACATTACCACTGGACCCCGGCCTCTCAGGT
Organism: Phymorhynchus buccinoides; assembly: GCA_017654935.2. Lineage (NCBI taxonomy): Eukaryota > Metazoa > Mollusca > Gastropoda > Neogastropoda > Raphitomidae > Phymorhynchus > Phymorhynchus buccinoides. The sequence continues at coordinate 47,454,000 of CM065687.1, forward strand.
TTTTTTCATTTTGTGTAGTTGTACCCATGAAGATATTTATGTTTGGTGATCATAATGTCATGATGTTTATAAGGTGTGTGTCACTATATGTGTGTGTCACTCTGTGTGTGTGGTCACTGTGTGTATCAGTCTATCAGTATCACTATTGTGTGGCTATAATTCTATATTAATATTTAGGCCCGCAAAGGAGATAATTTCATAACAGAAAGGGAGCAAAACAGGACCCCACTCTTTCGGTCCATAGAATCAGAATTTGTCTTAACTTATGGATAAAAATGTGGATTTTTCCATGTGTGTGAGTGCATTTATATAATCTCTGTGTTTGTGTATGTGTATATCAAAGTGTCATTGTGTGTGTGTGTGTGTGACCGTTTTTGATCACCCCACTACATGGGCAGCCACACTCTGACTTCGGAGGATTTTGGAGACTGATTATGTTATGCTAGGAGCTTGTCATGGCTGAAGAAAATCCCTGCATTACTATGCAGAGCATCACATTTTGATGTAGCCTTGGTGGTGTAGACCTGTTTACTCTACTCTTTTTGAGTAGTATTCTACTCAGTTTGGACCTCTACTTGTACTACTCTTCAAAATTAAAATAATGCTCTGACTCTCTCTAAGTCTAATTACTCATTTTCAGTGAACATTGTGTGATGGTTTAATGAAGAGGACTACTCATTTCACACCCAAACTACTTATTTCAGCTATCCAGGCTACTCAAGACTTGTGTAGTCATTTCAGCTATCCAGGCTTCTCAAGACTTGTGTAGTCATTTCAGCTATCCAGGCTTCTCAAGACTTGTGTAGTCATTTCAGCTATCCAGGCTTCTCAAGACTTGTGTAGTCATTTCAGCTATCCAGGCTTCTCAAGACTTGTGTAGTCATTTCAGCTGTCCAGGCTACTCAAGACTTGTGTAGTCATTTCAGCTATCCAGGCTTCTCAAGACTTGTGTAGTCATTTCAGCTATCCAGGCTTCTCAAGACTTGTGTAGTCATTTCAGCTGTCCAGGCTACTCAAGACTTGTGTAGTCATTTCAGCTATCCAGGCTTCTCAAGACTTGTGTAGTCATTTCAGCTATCCAGGCTACTCAAGACTTGTGTAGTCATTTCAGCTATCCAGGCTTCTCAAGACTTGTGTAGGGGGTAAACAGGTCTGGTGGTGAACATTCTAGCCTTTGTCAATTGCTCTAACAATTAGCCTTAAGCACACGCATGCATGCACGCACGCACGCATGCACACACGCACGCACACACACACACAGACACACACACACACACACACACACACACACACAAAAAAAAACATACAGAAAAGTATGCACACACGCACACACACACGCACACACACACACACACACACGCACACACACACACACACACACAAAACCATTCAGAAAAGTATGCACATGCACAGACATACAGAGGTAAGCAAGCAAGAGGTCTATGATAGTTGGAGAGCGAGACTGACATGTTTGGGGAAAATTAGTTCCATGAATTAGGCCAATTGGTGAAAACAATGGATGTTGAAAGTTCCTTGATAGGTCATAACTTGGAATGCAAAGACTACGGTTTGTTATTTTGCCCATTTTTATAGCGCATTCCTGGGACCCCCTGCACATTCTTTTAGAGGGTCCTTTAGGATTATAGTACTTCATGAATAGACCCCAAAAATGGGGGTCCCTGGGAGCCCTGCAAGTCTATGAGTATGACCATGTATTTTATCAAGCATGAGTCATGGATGCCTGTTCCACCTCCAGAAACCCATGATGATTTTGTCAAGCTGTTAGTTTTAAACTGGAAAGATCAGAAAGTGGGTGAACTTCTGTTTGTTTGCAGAAAGGCCAGATGATCTGGGAGCAGGAACTGTACAACCAGTTCCGCTACAAGACTCCAAGGGAATACTTCCACACCTTTGAAGGACATGTGAGGATTTCTATCTCGCCGCCTCCTAGTATAATAGATAATAAATACTTAGCTTTCTAATGTTTTAATTCCAATTGGAAAGAACTTGCATAAGTTAATTTTCAGTTTGGTAGCAAATTAGTTCTGAGGGTGGGTTACATTTGATGAAAGTGAAAGAAAAAGTCTGGCAAGTTGAAATATAGAATGACATGTGGTATTGATTTGAACCATATATTTTGGACTTATTAAGTGACAGAACATTATGATTTGAACCATATATTTCGGACTTATTAAGTGACAGAACCTTATGATAAGGCGCACCCCCCAAATGTAACACAAAATTCAGATTTTGTTACAAGTAATACTACATTTTCTATTATTCGTCATGGTATAAGGTCACAGTCTGAGAAAAAGTATCGCTGTATAGTTGGAAAAATATGGTACATAGAACTTTATGTTCACCAGTTAGTTTTGTTATTGTTTCGTTGCCATTCAATATTTATCTTTTATTGTATTTAATTTAGTGATTCACTATTCTTTGCGCTAAGAATCTGGATATTATCTGCATTAGTGACTATTCAGTATTCTCCCTTTAAAAAAAAATTAATTAATGTAATAATTTCTGTGTTTCTACTATTATAACAAACAATAATAACAATAACTTTTGGTTTTCTTTCACGAGTTTTAGGCAATATTGTGAAGAATGATTAATTATGATTATCTCTCTTTCTCTACCTCCGCCCATCTCCCCCTCCGCCCTCCTCTCTCTCTCCTCCACCCCCACAACCTCTTCCAGTCGTGCACGGTTGGCCTGAACTTTGCCAGCGAGGACGAAGCGCTGAAGTTTAAGAATTCTCTGGAGGGCAAGCTGCAGGAGAAAGCTACGCGTCGCAGAGGTCTGTACTTATTATTTATTGTATGAAATAACAGTTTTCTTCAGAATCACAACAAAAGATGATGATCATGAAATAACAACAGAATTTACTTCAGAATCATTACAAAAGATAACGATGATGGAGTTGTAACGGAATTTACTACAGACATCTGAACAAATGATTGTACTGATTTTGAAGTAATAACAGAATTTACTTCATAAATAATAACAAAAGACAATGATCCTGAAGTGTTCACAGAATTTTCTTCAGAAAGTATAACAAGCGTCAATGACCTTGAAATAGTAACAGAATTTACTTCAGAAAGTATGACAAGTCAATGACCTTGAAAAAAGTATAACAAGAGTCGATGACCTTGAAATAGTAACAGAATTTACTTCAGAAAGTACAACAAGCGTCGATGACCTTGAAATAGTAACAGAATTTACTTCAGAAATGATAACAAAAGACACTGATCACGAAGTGCAGTGGAACCTCCCTTATAAGACCTCCCATTATAAGACTCCCTCCCACATAAGACCTACTTCTCTGAGACATTGCCCTTCTTTGTAAGTATTACAATAACCTCCCTTATGAAACCCCTCCATTATAACTATAAGACCTGGTTTTGGATGAGTTTTGAAGGTCTTATAAGGGAGGTTCCACTGTAATAAAGTTCCTTGCATTTTACTTGTGTGTGTTGAGACTGGGACAGGGGACTTGGGGAAGGGGTGAGGGAACTTTACTCTTTAGTCTTGAGGGATTTTGTTCTCAAGTGTTTTCAGTTCAGTTGTATGCTTGAACAGATTCACAATCTGACTCTGAATGTCTGTATGGTAAGGGCGCAGTTATGATGTGTTCTGAATTAATTAACTGTTGTTGTTCTGTTCTTTTTCAATTGATTTGTTTGTATGATTCATGGTTTCACTTTAACCCTTTCGCCGCCAGCCATTTTTCAGCCAAAAAAATACTATTAAACTTAACTGGGTAGAGAAAATAAAATATCTGCAATATTGCAAATTTCTCTGTGACATGCATAGCATTAGGCCTATCCTTACCTCTCAAAATTAATAAAATAGGGTCTTTGGATAACAGGTCCTGATTTGATGCCTTTTAGTGACATGGGTGTTAAACCATTGTGGTGCTAAAATGTGACATTGGCAGTGAAAGGGTTAAGCTTTTTTGAAATGTTTGGTTTGTGTTGCTTTTTAAGAAAATCAAAAATCCTCATTCTTATCATTTTGCAATGCATGCTGTTTTGTGTCATTTACCAAGGCAGGAAAAATAATTTTGAATAGTTAAACTTGAAGATGTAAGTGTGAGGCTCATTCTTTTAACTCTTGCATTTATTCCGTCCAAAACCGCCCAGCCGGAAGTTGCCTCTGTGTATTCACGCCACCCTAAACAGCCCTTAGCTTGTTCGCAGTCAAAAGTGTAGCTCGTGCAAATCTGCCCCTCGCTACTAATACTATGAGAGTGTGTATTTGCGACATTGAGCATGAACCACAAATTTCACTTTTTTGTAGGGTTTAGGGTTAGGTAAATGGTTCAAGTAAAGAAAGAGTGAAATTTGTGGTTGTCGCAAATACACACTCTCTTAGTAGCGAGCGGCAGATTTGCACGAGCTACACTTTTGACTGCGACATAGCTTGCCGACACTCTGCAGGGGTGCATGTGGGTGTGCCTGAAGCCTGAATTCAGGCAATTTGATGCTGCTTCAGGCAGCTGAGTTCCTGAAGAAAGGGCTCTTTAACATGATATCATTCTTTTGTACATTGGGTTTCGGCAAGAAAGTTCAGGCAAAAGATTTGGTCACTGCATGCACCCATGACTCTGAGACCCCCTCTGGTGGCATTTTCATCATGCACTAACTTCTGGCTTGTTATACACACACTATGAAGGAGCTTCTCACTTGCAATGATGTGATAGTAACTGTATGGCGCTCTGTGTGCTTCAAAAGACAGATTTTCCTGAAAATGTGTGAAAGAATGTGAACATTAGAAGATGTTTTTTTCTGTAACAAATGCGAATGTAAGAGGGTTAAGCTTAAACAGCATTTTTGCAATTTAATGTGAAACTGTTGGTTTTTATTATAATCTAGATATATTTATAGCAATTCTATGTTAAAGGTGGACCCTGACGGATTAGTTTTTGCAAGAAACACGTCGAGATCACCAGAAAGACAGCCTTTTTAAGGATCGGAACACTCACTTTGCTCTGGTTTCCTAGAAATTAAACATGTCAAAACGGCGATTCCTCCTTGGCGGAAATGCCGGAGAGAGTAGCCATTTTGGATGGGGTGGGTGGAGGACACTCATTGTGGTTGAAGCATTTCTTTTTTTGTAGTACAGTCAAAGAAAAGATTGGAGCTATTTCCTTTGTTGTGAGCGAAACTCCTTTAGATAAACTGTATAACATTAAAAAAGAAAAGAAAAAAAAGGCTTGTATTGCGAAAATTTTGTGCAAACGATTTGGCGGCCATTAGAAAAGAGACGGTACATGCCGTCTCTTTGGGTGAAAGAATTTGACTTCCAGCACCTCTGCCAAGAAGGAATCGCCGAATTGACGGTTTGATTTATAGGAAACCAGAGCAAAGTGAGTGTTGCAATCTCTGTAAAGGGTGTTTTCCAGGTGATCTCGACATGTTTCTTACAAATACTCACCCGTCAGTGTGCCCCTTTAACAATAATCATGCTTTGCATTCATTATTGGTGAATCTCACTTGATAGAATCATATTTGCGCAAAAATATTATGTATATGATTAAACTATTTGCAGAGTTATGTAATAATCTTACTAATATATAATTCAAAATCAATGGTTGACTTATGTAATGTTTAGACTATAGTGTGTTGTTTATGGAACAGTGACTAAGTTCCTTGGTAGAGGTTTGTACTACAGGTGCAAACTGTTTCTCATTGCATTCCCTGGGTGATGGTGATCAAGAAGAAGAAGAATATTAATAAACGGATATTTATGTAATTCTTTTTTATCGAGCACAAAGCACTTTACAATCACTGAATCAGCGTTTACACACACACACATACGCACACTGACACACACACGCACACACGCACGCACGCACGCACACGCACGCACACGCACACGCACACACACACACACACACACACACACACACACACACTCACGCACACACACACACACACTGAGATGTTCAAAAGGTTGAGCGTCCGTGGGCACACTCACACTCATGCATACACACACAGATTACATACATGCACACACACAGACTACAGTCATTTTGGAGGTTTAACATTGTTGTCACTTTTGTTTTGTCTTCCTTCTCTGTCACACTGAAGACAAGCTTATCGCCAGAAACGCTTGTGTTATTTCTTCTTCTTCTGCGTTCCCAGGTCATATGGCCATAAAGGGTAAGGTACGTACGTGTCTGGTTTTCAGTTTTCACTGGTCTCCCCGCTGCGTACAGCCAACACATTCCGATTTCGGAGGAGCTCAAAGGAGAAAATTGGGAAGATTTGTGGGGGGTTTTAAAGGCAGGAGAACGGGGCCAATAAGGCAGAAAGATAGTAGATGACAGAAAGCAAAGGGAAAAGGCAGAGTCAAGAGTGACAGATTAGTGGAAGTTACAAGCACAGAACTTCGAGAAGGTGGGGGAACTATTTGTACGAAAGACCCCCCGGTATCCCCACGGGAAAGTTATTTCAAATAAAAGGGACCAAAATCAACCTGCCTCTAAATTGAGTGTTTTTTGTTTTGTGTGTGCTAACTGGTCCTGGTTGTCATTCATATTCTCAAGTATAACATTGTGCTGTTGTTGTTTGATGTGTTGTTGTGTGGAGATTGAACCATGTGTCTTTGTGTGGCTGTTTTCAGAGAAGAGGCGGCAGACTACCATACATGGGCAGCACAGCCATCCACCAGCCAGGCCACCAAACAATGGTTTGCTGCTGTTTCTCCTTCTTCCTTTTTGATGTTACTCTTCTTTTCATTAACTAATTTAGTCCAAAGATGGGCCACTAAATTAATCAAACTAAAAGCATGTAAAAATGTGACTTATGAAGAAAGACTTAGCTTCCTGGAATTGCCTTCACTAAAGGGTAGATGTAGGGTGTATAAGTGTATAAGATCTTTAACAACATTGAGATGCAAGAATTTTTCGTGCTTAGTTCTGTAGATAAAGCTAGAAATTGTGAGGGGAAGTTTTTTTCAAAAGCTTTCTAAGACTAACAGTCGAACATTTTGTTTTTCTAACCGGGTTCTTCAATGTTTGAATTGTTTACCTACCATCTAGCATTAAGTTTGCACCAACTACTAATATGTTTAAAAGTCTTCTGGATGAAGATCCAAATATGAAATAAAATTACAAAGAATTTGATGAATACAAATATTGACCCGTCCTATTTTTAAAGATATCTATTGGCAGCGTATGACATTTTTTGCAAACCACCAATACACAAAGAAAACAATCAAGATAAATTTTGGAAGAATGAAAGGGCATACAAGGGCCACGAGGCCTATATCAAGCCCTCATCGCTACTACTACTATGAATTGTGTCTACCGATTTTGTAAGACTTTCAATCTGTATGTGTGCTTAAAAAATAAAAAAAAAAAATTTTGTGCAAAAGTTTATTTTCATGTTTCTGGGTGCATTTACAATGGTAGAAAGAAAAATGTTCAACAGCAACCCCCCCCCCCCCCCCAAAACAAAACAAAAAACACCCCCAAAATCACAACAATATACTTGGTAAAATATAAGGTAGGGCTGTGAAAACTATTCCAGATCTGAAAATTTTTTCTTCTTCTTCTGCATTCCCAGGCCATATGACCATAATGGGTGAGGTATGTATGTGTCCGGTTTTCAGTTTTAACTGGTCTTCCCGCTGCATTCAGCCGACACATTCCGATTTCCAAGGAGCTCAACATTATTTGGAAGAATATTTAAAAAAAACTATGGCAGGAGAATGGACCGATAAGTCAAAAATAGATGACAGTAAGGAAAGAAAAAGGCAGTCAAAGAAAGTGACAGATCAAAGGAAGCAGAACTTCCAGAAGGTGGGGGAACTGTACAAAAGACCGACCCCCCCCCCCCCCCCCAGTATCCCCACGGAGAGAGACTCGTGGAGGACGGGGTCGTCCAGCTCCCTGAATGAAGGCACAAGGCATCCATGGACCCACTCACTACCGCTTGAAAGATTTTGAATGTTGTTGTACCGCATTTCTCGGACAATAAGGCGATGCTTTTTTCTTAGACTGAGACACCTGCGCCTTATAATATACTATATAGCTAATCAAATAGTAAGAAAATATAACAAATTCTAAATGTTTTGTTGTTGCTGTCCCATCTTTTGGGCCGTACAGTGGCGTTGCTCCCACACTGCCCGTTCCGAGTCCCAACTCGCAGCCACACCTCTGCACGTTCAGGTCGCAGAATCCGAGACCAGCAGTCCAATGAGAGCTAATCTATGTTAGGCCATCAGGAGGCAACCAAACCGAGGAGACACTGCGCTGCTGCTGAGTCACTTCGGTGGAGTTCAGTGCTTAATTTTATGAAGTTCTACTAAAGCTTAAGTGGGAAACTAAACGTTTGATTGATTGTTATTACTTTCTAAATTAAGTATATCGGTTTACTTAATTTATTAAGTAACGTTTAGTTTCCCACTTAAGCTTTAGTAGAGCTTCATAAAATTAGGCACAGTAAAGCCTGTTCAACCTACAAAGGCCCCTACTAAAAAATATAAATAAATACAAAATGTTTGGGTGGCCGTGGGGGTGCGGTGCGCCTTATAATAAGGTGCGCCTTAGTTATAGTAAAAAGAAAACACAGTATTTTCTCTCTTTTTTCCCTTCCTGCAGTTCCTGCCTCGCAGCCGATGCAGACGGCGGCGCCCCAAGTGAGCTCCAACCTGGACATGAACGCCAGGAACAACGGGGGCCTGCAGGCCAACAACAAGAAGAAGGGCAAGGAGAAGGAGAAGGACAAGGACAAGGACAAGGACAAGAAGGGCAAGCTCACCAAGGCAGACATCGGGGCGCCCACCGAGTTCAGGTCTGGGGCAGGGATTGATTTACGCTGACTTTTCTTTTTTTTTTACCTCTCCAGCGCTCGTCACACCAACATGGCTCAGGCATGGGAATTTGTCAGTCTTTTGGCTGATTTCAGCTTTTTTGATGGTCCTCTTCAGTCTTTTTTTGCAAGTTTCAGCTTTTTTGATGGTCCAAGAGGACATTTATGAGATATAAAAAAAGAAGCCCAATGAGTAAAACTTAAGTTATTGGTTATAAATGAATGCAAAATGAACTAAATATATCAGTCTTATCTCTAATACTGTTTTTAAGGCTTAGATAACAGAAGAAGCTTCATTTTCTGGGGGCTGTATCCCAACACACACGGTTTTCAGGTTTTTTTTTTATATTCCTTGTTCCTATGCCTGCTTCCAGACCCCAATTTTCAGTCTTTTTTGTCTTCTCTAATTCCCATGCCTGTAGGATGAAAGTAGTTCAGGCACGCTCCTGAAATCAGGATTGGAAAAGCTGTTCAGGATTGGCAGTCTTGTCATCCGGATCCACTGTAAATCAGTTAAGACTTCTGAAAAAGTATATTTAACCCTTTCGCCGCCAGCCATTTTCAGCCAAAAAAATACCATTAAGCTTAACTGGGTAGAGAAAAAAATATCTGCAAAATATTGGGAATCCCTCTGTAACATGTATAACATTCGGCCTATCCTTACCTCCCAAAATTAAGAAAACATGTGTTTTCGGATAACAAGTCTGGATTGGATATCTTTTAGGGACATGGGTGTTAAACCATTGTGGTGCACAAATGCGACATTGGCGGTGAACGGGTTAAAAACAGATATGTAATTGTTAAGCCACGTGTGTCATTTTTGCCTGGTTTTATCAGTTCTTTAATTTGTTCTTTAAACCTTTGTCAGCAGCGTCTTGTTTAGGTCTGAATAAATCTTTGCTTGTTCTATAATAAATACTGTAAAATGTGGACTATAAGCCGCTACTGTTTTCGTGAACCTTGGCCCATGCGGCTTATAGTTATAGACTGATAAATCTGTGGATTCTTTTTCAATTCTACATTAATTTTATAATAAAATTTGACCCCAGCCACATTTCTCAGCCTATTTTGGGCTTCTTTAGAAGCTTCCAAAATTGGTTTTGACAATTAATATATTCAAATCTCATGTTTAAAGTGTTTAAGAGTATAAAATACTCATGTTGCAATAGTATAATTTTTTTATCTCTGTGTTGCTTTGTGTACATGTGTTCATTTTCTGTGGCAAGGTAGGCAAAATCTCTTGCTTTTTGTTTTTAACTTTGAGACTTTTTTGTGAGCATAAATTTATCTGCGGCTTATAAACTGGTGCGGCTTATATGGGAATGAATACCTAATATTCTCTCAAATTAAGGGTGGCTTATAATCCAGATTTTACGGTACATATACTAATAATTATTAGTGAATGATTTGATTTTATTCTTTCTTCCAGGCATGTCAGCCATGTGGGTTGGGATCCCAACAAAGGGTTTGATGTGAGTACAAAGCGTCCAATTCTAACTTATTCTGCTCTGCGCCCAACACATTTTCGTACAGAACAGTGCAGCTGCACTTGATTTGCAGAACAGTGCATCTGCCTTTGATTTGCAGAACAGTGCAGCTGCACTTGATTTGTAGAACGGTGTAACTGTACTTGATTTGCAGAACTGCATCTGCCTTTGATTTGTAGAACAGTGCATCTGCCTTTGATTTGCAGAACAGTGCAGCTGCACTTGATTTGCAGAACAGTGTTGCTGCACTTGATGTGCAGAACAGTGTAGCTGCACTTGATTTGCAGAACAGTGTAGCTGCACTTGATGTGCAGAACAGTGTAGCTGCACTTGATTTGCAGAACAGTGCAGCTGCACTTGATTTGCAGAACAGTACCGCTGCACTTGATTTGCAGAACAGTGCAGCTGCACTTGATTTGCAGAACAGTACCGCTGCACTTGATTTGCAGAACAGTGCAGCTGAAGTATTTGTTTTCTTGTTCCCAGACAGGGTAGGATTTTTTTTCTGTTACAAGAATTAAAAGAAACGTGTTTTTCTAAACTTCTTGGTTCCAGATTAAAAGTGCTCATATTTCGTTAGATTTGATTTGGAAAAAAAACAACTGGTCACCTGTTTTGTTTCTTAATTTTTGCTGACCCTTGTTTGGTGTCCGTATTTTTGCTTTAATAATAATAATAATGGGAATTTATATAGCGCTCTCTCACATGAGCTCAGTGCGCTTTACATTGATAACAAGAACATTAAAGGCAAACAAATAATTAATCATTAGAAAGTAAAATAAGCACGATGCTTAGTTGTACGCAACGTTCTTTTACTTCCTCATTCACACACACACACACACACACACACACACACACACACACACACACACACACACACACACACACACACACACACACACACACACGCACACATACACACACATGCATGCGCACACACACACTCACACACAATTAATTATACAAGAGTAAAATAGTTACAATATGAACATTCTAAGAAGAAACATAGAGACCACATTCACATTCTCAATCAAGTTTGAATACAATACTGCAACTTGTAATAAAATCATACTGCCATCGACATACCAATTACATGACTAATTATAATAGACAAATTTTGCAAAAACAAAAATACCCTTCTACCTCATTTACAAGCATTTAAAGTTTACAAGACGTAGACATTCTACATACAAAATACAAATTATAAAATAATTGTAAATACATTTTTTACAAGATTTCTGCAATAAAACGGACCCCCCCCCCCCCCCCCCCACACACACACACACACACACCTCACACACAAACACTAATCAATCATAATATGTCCGAAACAAGTGAGTTTTAAGGGCAGAGCGAAAGGCGGAGATAGAGTCAGATGAGCGGACATGTTGTGGGAGGGAATTCCATAAGTGAGGTGCTAAATAGCTTTGCAGTATATAATACAGTAATACCACTGTAACTAAAGATGGCAGTTAAAAAGAAAAAGAATCGATTGTTGATCTCTTAACATTGCTCTCTGCCATGGACAATTCCACGTTCAGGCATCAGGATTGTCGGAGGATTTGCAAATTTCAGAGGATTGAAAATTGCTGGCAGAAGATTAATTTGGTATTTGGTATATTCTAGTCACAGAGACTTATCTCCGTGAAATTTGGGCTGCTCTCCCCCAGAGAGCGCATCACTGCAAGTGCAGCGCCTACCCATTTTAATTTTTTTGGCGGGTGTGTGTGCACAGAGTGAGCAGGGGGTGTGGGCACATTTGGAAAACCTAACTTTCAATTTGGCCATACTAGGCAGCGGGATTTCTCCCTGCTCTTACCGACTTTTAACTGCCGTGAGATTTTTACATGCATAAAGCACACGGTCAGACTAGCTTTAAGTCCCCGTCCGAAGGACTGGACGTTCAGTTCGATTTTCCTGTCGAACTAGGAAGAAAGCGCGAGGCCGGGATTCGAACCTGTGTCACTCATGTTGCAGTCACGCATTACATTTGGCAGATGAACGTCTTAGCCACTCTGCCACCTTTCTCTTTTTTAATGTCCAGGGCCTGTATTCACGTTGAGATAGCATGAGACTTAGCATGATGCTAACTTAGAAGCTCTTCCAAAAGTCCTATTAAATCCTATAGTACATTGGAAGAGCTTCTAAGTTAGCATCATGCTAAGTCTCATGCTATCTCAACGTGAATACAGGCCCAGACTAACAACTTTAAACTGCTGTGGGATTTTTACGTGCGTAAAGCCCATGGGTCAGACTAGCAAGAACCCATCCAGTTAGATTTTCCTGTCGAATTAGAAAGAAAGCGCGAGGCCAGGGTTCGAACCCGGGTCACTCACGTTGCAGTCACGCATTGCATTTGGCAGGCGAACGTCTTTTAAGGCCCCCACCACCCCAATGTTGGTTTCCTGTTTCCCTACCTACCCTTGTTTTTGGCTGCTGACCCTCAACGTTTTTGGGGATGAATGGGGAAAAAAAAGAAAAAGAAACTAAGCGAACAAACAGAAACATAAGACGTTATAAGTGCAAAAGTATACTGTTTTGTTTTATTCAAATATATAAATATATTCACACACATGGACCGAACAGAAGATTTTAAAAAAAGAAAAGAAAAAAGGCTAGTACCTACCTACCCTATTTTTCAAACTGATGAAACCCCAAACAGACATACCGTATTTTTAGGACTACAGTGGAACCTCCCTTATAAGACTCCCTCCCATATAAGACCTACTTCTCTGAGACATTGTCCTTCTTTGTAAGTATTAAAATTACCTCCCTTATGAGACCCCTCCTTTATAAGACCTAATTTTGGATGATTTTTTTAAGGTCTTATAAGGGAGGTTCCACTGTAATAGGCGAGCCTTTGTGTAAGGCTCCCTCCCACATAAGACCTACTTCTCTGAGACATTGCCCTTCTTTGTATGTTTAAAATTACCTCCCTTATTCTTCTTCTTCGATCGCTCAGACAGTTTCCTGTCAATTATGAGCGCAGATGCGTCATGCTGCCGTTATGCGCCTAAGAAATAGTTAGGCCCAGCAAGTCTGACTTCGGCTGGAAGAAATCTTTTTGAAAGTGTTTTGTGAAAAAAGGCAGAAATCGACCGGTAAGGCAGAAAGATAGCAGATGACAGTAAGCAAAGGGAAAAGGCAGAGTCAAAGAGAGTGACAGATGAGAGGAAATTACAAGCACAGAACTTCCAGAAAGTGGGGGAACTATTTTTTACAAAAGATCCCCCGGTATCCCCAACGGGAAACTAACCCATTTAATAATTATCATACTCGCACACACACCAAAAACTCTTTTTTAAATGTCCAGATGAACAACCTTGAGCCGGACATGAAGCAGCTGCTCTCGCTGGTGGGCATTAATCAAATGCAAATGATAATGAGATCTAAAAACAAGGAGTTAACACACTCAGGACGAATGAGCCGGCTCCGGCTCGTAAGAGTTTTCAGGAGGTTTTGATTTCTGACGTGTAACCAGCTTTCCAGTGAGACGTCATAACCTACTTTGAGTTTGCTTTTGACCTTGCCTCTCTTGCCTCTCTTGAAATCAACCAATCATTGCATAGTTTACATTCAGCTTTGGTTGTGGAGGGGGGTCAAAGATCGGAATGTGAAATTTTCCTTCTTTTTTTGTGCCTAACCACCTCTCTGTTTTTGGAATGTCCAGATGAACAACCTTGACCCAGACATGAAGCAGCTGTTCTCGCTGGTGGGCATCGACCGTGATGAGGAGATCGACAAGGACACCGTGGACTTCATCTACGACTTTGTGGAGAAGAGCGGCGGCATGGAGGTGCTCCGCAAAGAGATTCAGCAGCGACCCCCTCCTCCCGCACCCCCCTCGGGTGAGTACAGTGGCACCTCCATTATAAGACCTCCCATTATAAGACTCCCTCCCACATAAGACCTACTTCTCTGAGACATTGCCCTTCTTTGTAAGTATTAAAATTACCTCCCTTGTAAGACCTCATCATTATATTAAAATTTTGGATGATTTGTGAAGGTCTTATAAGGGAGGTTCCACTGTATTAGGTATTAGGTATTTTATAGTCTGTGAAATAAGGGTTGCTCCCACCTGGAGAGCTTGTCGCAGCCAGAGCCACGCCACCTCGGGTGAGTGCAGGGCTCCCAATCGTCCCGCAAAACAAGGGGTCCCAGGGACTCCTTCACTTACAGTATAGAGGGTCCCAGTGGCATTGCGAATGCTAAAAATATTTTTTCTAGTGCATCCCTGGGACCCCCTGCACATTCTTTTAGAGGGTCCTGTAGAATTTTAGTGCTTCATAGACCCCCAAATGGGGGTTCCCTTGGAGCCCTGTCTGAGTATGAGGCATTAGGTACTTTATAGTTGCAGAGGCGTCTCTGTTAAATTCGGGTTGCTCCCACCTGGAGAGAGCGTCGCAGCCAGAGCCGCGCCACCCAATTTATTATTTTTTTCATGCGATTTTTGTGTGACTGATGAGGAAGGAAAGGGGGGTGGGGGGTAATTTTTTAGCAAAATAATGACACATTTTTCGTTGCCACTGGGTTTCTTTTCTTGTTGTTTTTGTCTGCGATTTCTGTGTGACTGATGAGGAAGGAAAGGGGGGTGGGGGTGGGGGTAAATTTCGACCAAATCACAACTTTTTCGTTGCCACTGGGTTTTAACGTGTGCTGGGTGCATGGGACCTCGGTTTATCGTCTCATCTGAAAGACTCCACGTTCAGACCGTAAGGCCTAGTGGAAAGTGGGAGGAAAAATCCCCTGTACCCAGGTTCGAACTCGGGTTTACTTGACACGAGGCGAACATGTTGCCTTTGTATATATATATATTTTTCTTGACTTTACATTCTAATATGCAGAATCCAAACTTGTCACTCTTTCGCAAGTCAATTTTCTTTTCCTCCCCAAGTCAACTTGCATATATCATTGAGCTGTCGAAGAGCAGTTAACTTGTTCAGTGTGATCATTCACTATGATTGAATGTGTTAGCGGTTAGATTTTCTGACCAGTACTGACGTAAGGGGGGGTAAATGAAGTTTGATGATTGCACCAACCTTTTTCAATCCAAGATGATTATGAGGATGTGACGAAAGAATCCGAAAACTTATCGGATGGAGTCTCAAATGAGGTTTAGTCCTCATTTACCTTTTTGTTCTAATAATAATCAAATTGCATTTATTTACATAATCTGTTTGATTATTATTTTAATTAATTTTTCAGTGGGGGGACTGTAAAAAAAATCTGATGGTCAATCCCTGAGTAGTGATTGCGTCCGTGTCGGAGAAATCCCACGCTCAGTGATGTACGTCACTGAATGGCTGCGTTACAGTATTGAACTCCTGTGTCTTCTTGTTCTAGGTGGATCCAGAGCCCACCCTCCCCCTCCCACCCGCAGCACGCCGGTGGCCCCCCCATCCCACTCCCGCTCCGCCGGCGGCCCGCCCCCGCCACCACCACCCTCCCGCACCCCCGCCCCGGGCCGAGGGGGACCCCCACCCCCGCCCCCCCCACCGCAACAACCCCCCGCTCCTCAGAGCCCCCGCTGCCGCCCCGCCCCCGCCTCCACCCGCCTCAGCCCCTCGATCCGCCCCTCCCCCGCCCCCTCCCTCCGGCCGAAGCATGCCCCCCCCTCCTCCCCCCGCTTCAGGGGGCATGGCCCCTCCTCCCCCGCCCCCTCCGCCGCCTCCCCCCGCGGCCGGTCCCCCTCCCCCCCGCCGCCCCCACCCCCTCCCCCTGGTCCTGGGGCGAACATGAGCGGGGGTGATGGTGGTGGTGGTGGGGGTCGAGGGGCTCTCCTGTCCGCTATTCACGCTGGGACCAAGCTCAAGACCGTGGACGCTTCAGAGAATTCCTCGGCGGCCTCCCGACCGCCCGATTCCCGAGGCCAGCTCCTGGACGCCATCCGACAGGGTGCCAATCTGAAGCGCGTAAGTCTGAATTGCGTGGAAGAGATAGGGAGTGACGACTAATTGACAGGGCGGAATTGGAGAGAGATGATGATAATGTGAATGAACCTTTATTTTACAAGAGTAAGCAAAAAACACAAACGCCACAAGACTAAGCAAAAAACACAAAGTAAGCAAAAAACACAAACGCCACAAGAGTAAGCAAAAAACACAAACGCCACAAGACTAAGCAAAAAACACAAAGTAAGCAAAAAACACAAACGCCACAAGACAGAAAAAAACACAAACGCCACAAGACAGCAAAAAACACAAACGCCACAAGACTAAGCAAAAAACACAAACGCCACAAGACAGCAAAAAACACAAACGCCACAAGACAGCAAAAAACACAAACGCCACAAGACAGCAAAAAACACAAACGCCACAAGACAGCAAAAAACACAAACGCCACAAGACAGCAAAAAACACAAACGCCACAAGACAGCAAAAAACACAAACGCCACAAGACAGCAAAAAACACAAACGCCACAAGACTAAGCAAAAAACACAAACGCCACAAGACAGCAAAAAACACAAACGCCACAAGACAGCAAAAAACACAAACGCCACAAGACAGCAAAAAACACAAACGCCACAAGAGTAAGCAAAAAACACAAACGCCACAAGACAGCAAAAAACACAAACGCCACAAGAGTAAGCAAAAAACACAAACGCCACAAGACAGCAAAAAACACAAACGCCACAAGACAGCAAAAAACACAAACGCCACAAGAGTAAGCAAAAAACACAAACGCCACAAGACTAAGCAAAAAACACAAACGCCACAAGAGTAAGCAAAAAACACAAACGCCACAAGAGTAAGCAAAAAACACAAACGCCACAAGACAGCAAAAAACACAAACGCCACAAGACTAAGCAAAAAACACAAACGCCACAAGACTAAGCAAAAAACACAAACGCCACAAGACAGCAAAAAACACAAACGCCACAAGACTAAGCAAAAAACACAAACGCCACAAGAGTAAGCAAAAAACACAAACGCCACAAGAGTAAGCAAAAAACACAAACGCCACAAGACAGCAAAATACACAAACGCCACAAGAGTAAGCAAAAAACACAAACGCCACAAGACTAAGCAAAAAACACAAACGCCACAAGACAGCAAAAAACACAAACGCCACAAGACAGCAAAAAACACAAACGCCACAAGAGTAAGCAAAAAACACAAACGCCACAAGACAGCAAAAAACACAAACGCCACAAGAGTAAGCAAAAAACACAAACGCCACAAGAGTAAGCAAAAAACACAAACGCCACAAGACTAAGCAAAAAACACAAACGCCACAAGACAGCAAAAAACACAAACGCCACAAGAGTAAGCAAAAAACACAAACGCCACAAGACAGCAAAAAACACAAACGCCACAAGACTAACAAAGAACACAAACGCCACAAGACTAACAAAAAACACAAACGCCACAAGACTAACAAAGAACACAAACGCCACAAGACTAAACAAAGAACACAAACGCCACAAGACTAACAAAGAACACAAACGCCACAAGACTAACAAAGAACACAAACGCCACAAGACTAACAAAGAACACAAACGCCACAAGACTAACAAAGAACACAAACGCCACAAGACTAACAAAAAACACAAACGCCACAAGACTAACCAAAAACACAAACGCCACAAGACTAACAAAGAACACAAACGCCACAAGAGTAAACAAAAAACACAAACGCCACAAGACAGCAAAAAACACAAACGCCACAAGACAGCAAAAAACACAAACGCCACAAGACAGCAAAAAACACAAACGCCACAAGACAGCAAAAAACACAAACGCCACAAGACAGCAAAAAACACAAACGCCACAAGACAGCAAAAAACACAAACGCCACAAGACAGCAAAAAACACAAACGCCACAAGACAGCAAAAAACACAAACGCCACAAGACAGCAAAAAACACAAACGCCCATCATATCATTTGTAGCAAATTTTCAAGTGAATTGCTCACTTTTCATCTATGGTTCATTGAATTCTTTGAAACATATATGAAAATGTAATGTCGAAGAAATCTCGCGCTTAGTGATGTAAGCCATTGAATAGAATAGCCATTGAATTTTTAACCTTTATTTTACAACTGCAAAAAGTATTGGCCTGAAATAGCCATTTTTCATACTTGCGAGAGAGAGAGAGAGAGAATTATGAACTGTTTGATGAAAATTTTGGTTGGACATTGAGATGCTGTGAAATGTTCTCACTGTTCCTGTGGTTCAGTTTGGCATATCTAGCTTTGAATAAATTTACAGGTAGACAATTCTCACGGAAAACAAAAATGTTTTGCCAATTTGTGCGTATTTTTCTGGTATTCTTTGTAAAAGTTCTTATGTTGGCAATAGCATAGTTATGTGCTGAAGGGAATAAAAAAACAAAACTCATATACTTACCGTAAAAACTGGACTATAAGACGCACCTGTATATAAGCCACATCCCTTAAATTGACAAAACAGTACCATATTTTTTGGACTATGAGGCGATATTTTGTTCTCCAATTTCGACCTATGCGCCTAATAAACGAGGGCGCCCTATTAGTAAGTGAACAAAATCGTGAGAAGAGAGGCAATGATTGCCGTGTTCAGTACAGTCTACTGTAAGTCACAACATCGAAAGTGGTAACGAGTCGCCGATACGACGAATACTCACGTTAAAATGCTTCAAAATCCCTGTTATCGTCCGAGATACCGTCCAACAGATGCCACAACCCTTCATTGGATGTAAAAAGCATCGTTGTAGAGCTTAAAATGCCATAATTCTACCAGTTTTCGCGAAGAATTTTCCCAACACAACAACTGGAAGTCGCAAAAACGGAAGTTTCGATTATTTGAGAAGGGAGCCAACTCTCGTTTATGACAACAATAATGGCGGTCAGTAAGCATTTACAGGATGTGTACGGGCTTCAAACCTCGACTTTGTTTTGTGAGGGCGCCTTTTACTTGAATTTTGTCAGATTTTTCTTGAAAATTGCCCTATTCGCCTTATACACAGCAGCGCCTAATGATCCGAAAAATACGGTAGGTATATAAGCCGCACCAGTTTATAAGCCGCAGAGAAAATTGTATGTGCACAAACCAACACAAATATAGGAAATTTCCTATCAGAACATGAGTATTTAATGTCCTCAAACACTTTAAACATGAGACTTGAATCTATTGGTTACCAAAACCAGTTTTGAGTGTAAAGAAGAGCTCTCCAAATAGGCTGAAGAATGTGTCCAGAAACAGCTTTAATAACACTGATAAATGTAGAATTGAAAACAAATCCACAGATAAGCCGCATCAGTCTATAAGCCGCATGGGCCAAAGTTGAGGAAAAAAGTAGCGGCTTGTAGTTATAGTCCGCATTTTACGGTACACACACGCTCTCACAACAGACATATGACAATTGTATGACTGAAAGCTGCGGGTGTTGAAGGTCGATATGACAGCGGACAGACAGTCGACCAACTCTGATGAGGACCAGGACGGCTTGGTCATGGCCCTTAGGCAAGCGCTAGCTAGTCGCACACACCAGATTCACGGTCAAGGTATGATCTGTTGTCTCCCCAACCTTGGCCGTCAAGGGTCCGCTTTCTGCATGGCATGACCATCCGACTTATTTCATTGTCTCCATGTTGTTGTTGTTATTTTTTAATTTGTCACGATTCTAGGTCCTTTCCCGTGGCTTATGTTTTTAAGCGGATTTGTGTTAATCGTTGTTACGTTTGTTTATGCTTTTTTATATCAGTTTTTGTGTGTGTGTTATTGATGGCTTGCATGTTGTTTCTTTTTTCCAGTCGGTATGGTCCCACAGTGTCTGTGTGTAAACGATATGAGCCTTCAGTCATTTCTATTGATGGGTCTGTGAAAGTGTTGCGCTGTTGTTTGGAATGTGCTTGTGTTTGAGTGTGTTCCTATTGCTGTGTATATGGGAGTATGTAAGTGGTACCAGCACCAGCGGCATGTGTGTGTGTGTGTGTGTTGCATTATCAGCCAGACTTAGAGAGGTACAAATTACTCATCCATGTTGAAGTGTTGGTAAAACCGTGGTTTTTAAAACAAAAACAGGCACTCACCCCAAAAGAGCCTGTGTCTTTCAAGATGGCAGCCAAATGTCCTCGCTTTAACTTCTACGGCAAGGATTTTGACATGAAGTCTGGTTTGCTGGAGGTGCTGGAAAGTGGGGTTTTGGTGTGTTTTTTAGTAGACCATGGGCAGTGTAGACACAGGTGGAAGTTTCTGCAAGGTGCCGGCAACACTGGCATGCTTTTCAGTGTTGTAGACATTGGGAATTTTTGCACACAGGTTTATTCAAGGTGCTGGCATGGAAGACAGGTTTGTTCAATGTGCTGGCATGGAAGACAGGTTTATTCAATGTGCTGGCATGGAAGACAGGTTTGTTCAATGTGCTGGTATGGAAGACAGGTTTGTTCAAGTTGCTGGCATGGAAGACCGGTTTGTTCAATGTGCTGGCATGGAAGACAGGTTTATTCAAGGTGCTTGCATGGAAGACAGGTTTGTTCAAAGTGCTGGCATGGAAGACAGGTTTGCTCAAGGTGCTTGCATGGAAGACAGGTTTGTTCAAAGTGCTGGCATGGAAGACAGATTTGCTCAAGGTGCTGGCAAGACTGGCATATTCTTCAGAGTCGTAGACCGTGGGAATTGTGCTCACAGGTTTGCTCAAGGTGCTGGCAAGACTGGCATATTCTTCAGAGTCGTAGACCGTGGGAATTGTGCTCACAGGTTTGCTCAAGGTGCTGACATGGAAGACAGGTTTGCTCAAGGTGCTGGCAAGACTGGCATATTCTTCAGTCGTAGACCATCGTGGGAAATTGCGCACACAGGTTTACTCAAGGTGCTGGCAAGCAAGCATGCATTATTTTTCAGTTCAGTGTTGTAGACTGTGAAAATTGTGCACACAGGTGGAGGACCAGGAGGAGAAGCGTTCCCTGGAGGCAGAGCCCGATATGCAGTCGGGCCTGGTGGGTGCCCTGGCCCGCGCCCTGGCCAGCCGGCGCCCCGCCTGTGTGGACAGCGGTGAGAAACACGCTCCCAGAGCTCCTGTAGTGCTACATGAAACAATCTGTATGCCACAGCAGCGTAATCTGTATTACCGTAAAAACTGGACTATAAGGCGCACCTGTCTATAAGCCGCATCCCTTAAATTGACAAAGTATTAGGTATTTATTCACATATAAGACGCACCAGTTTATAAGCCGCAGAGAAAATGTTATGTGCACAAGCCAACACAAATATAGAAATTCTCATATCAGAACATGAGTATTTAATGTCCTCAAACACTTGAAACGTGAGATTTGAATCTATTGATTAACAAGACCAGTTTTGAGTCTAAATATGCTCAAAATAGGCTGAAGAATTTGTCCTGAAACAGATTTAATCATTCTGATAAATGTAGAGTGGAAAAAAAAATCCACAGATAAGCTGCATCAGTCTATAAGCCGCATGGGCCAAAGTTGAGGAAAAAAGTAGCGGCTTATAGTCCGCATTTTACGGTATGTCTGTCTGTCATTTTCGACTATGACTGCCAGACAGCAGAGGGGAGCTCCTGCTGTCCTAGATGGCTGGGATAGAGTTTGTTTTTTAATATAAAGATGCCTGCCTTGCCCAGGGCACATCCGCACTCTCTGCCAAAAGGATTTGGGGAAGCTGGTGTTGGGGAAGGTCCGCAAAGGCCAACCTATCCCTTTGGATGTAGAACTAAGAGCCAGTGTAGGTGCCCCCTATTTTGAGCCATCGTCTTCCTCAAAAGACTAAAGCTGTACCATGATTTTCATTGCCCTAGACACTGCTCCCAGGGACCCCCATTTGGTGGTCTATGAAGCACTACAATTCTAAAGGACCCTCTAAAAGAATGTGCCCAGAGCTCCTGTAGCGCTACATGAAACAATCTGTATGCCACAGCAGCGTAATCTGTATTACCGTAAAAACTGGGATGCACTAGAAACATTCTTTTTAGCATTCGCTATGCCATTGGGCCCCTCTATCCCGCCTCTAGGACCCTCTATGCTGTAAGTGAAGGAGTCTCTGGGACCCCTTGTTTTGTGGGACGATTGGGAGCCCTGCGTAGAAAATCCTTTATTGTACAGCTCTCGCTCTGGTGTTGGCCCCTGCTGCTGGCTAATGTCAACCAGTGACGGAAGACATTAGAGTAAAGGGCCTGTAATGTTAGTTTTGCTCAAGGGCCTGTAATACTTTTGTGCAACAATCTTTACTTCACGGCATTAAATTTCTGTATTTACTACATTCAACAATCCCCTGTGTCACAGAATAAACTTTCTGAACAGTCTCCTTCCATGCCACAGTCAATGGTCTGTGTATTGCAACTTTCGTAGTAAATTCTGTTTCTCCACTGTATGTATGAAACTCTGTGCATCACACCAATCAATCAATCAATCAATCAAAATTTATTGTCTTTAAAACATAAAGAAATTCTTTGTCTGGCGTGCACATAAAACACACATATAAACATAGAAATAATGAGACATGCATAATATACAGTAACTACATCTTAAGAATTACAACATTGTTTTAACACTTTCTTTTTTTCTCCACAAATGCAAACTTCTGTATAATCGTATTTGTAAGTTTTGAGAGTACTTTTTCCTGCTCAAATGCAGTCATCTGTATACACTGTATCATATTGTATGGGTACATTTACTTATGCCAGAGTAAACGTTTCTGAATTGTTTTTGTCGCGGTTAAGCTTTTTACAGGGTTCGTACAGAGTCTTTAAAGTCTGGAAAAGTCTTGGAAAGTGGAAAAATGGTTTCCAGGCCTGGAAAAGCATGGAATTATCAACTTTGGTTGCCGGAGTCTGGAAAAGTCTTGAATTTTTCAGTCTGGCACAGTTCACAGCGACAGGCAATTTGTTTTCTCACTGAAGACAAAATCTCACTTCGATTTTACATGATAATGACAACGCTACCCCGGCACGCATACTTGACGAGTGAGCGCCATGGTTACTAGCAGACAAATTTTTTTTTTTGGCCGGCGAAGTGATGTCCCTTGTACGCAATGCGCATGCGCCGGAAGTCGATGTTCTTTTATCTTGTCGGAGCGCGGTCATTGGCTTCGCTAACATGGGAACGTGCGTGTTCAGCCAAACGTGGCTGGAACATAGCGAGTTCAAGGATTGGATAGCCCCATCATCTGATGGGTCGAAGTACAAAGCGCGGTGCTTACTATGCACAAAGGACTTTGATGTTCGGAACATGGGTATGGGAAAGTTGCAGAAATGGTCTGGAAAAAGTCTGGATTTTTATTTCCAACATTCTGTACGAACCCTGTTTTTATATAGTCCCATCGTATACATAAAGTATTACAACGAAAATGTTGAGTGTGTAATATTATGAGATCCTCATGTCATTTCATCTGTGTTTGGTTATAATCTTCCAACTGTTGCATCCAGCATCTTCAGGATGGTTGTTCTTTGTTTTGTTGTATTGCTGTGATGGTTGCAAGTGTTGTGTTGTTTGATTTACTGTTTGATGATGAATATGGTGTTTTTATTAGGGTGTTGTGGAAGTTGGTGAAATAAGTGTTGCATGAAATCACAATGACTTTGAAAACAAATATTGTCTTTTGCAATGACTCCATATTGGCCTCATTTTCGTAGAAACTTTTTTACTTATTTTTGTGTGTGCCTTTCCTTTCCTGACATTTTTCCCTTACCAATTTAATTATTCACAGATCACCCGAGTTTTAAAAAGTTGAATTTTTCAGTGAACTGTATTTCTTTTCTATTGATTTTGTATGCTCCTCGGTTTTTCTTTGTTTTGTACTTTATTATATCATGTTCTTTTGTCTTTTTTGTATTGTTTGAATGATTGTGTGTGGGCTGGTTATATCGTGATTCTGTTTTGTTTGTTCGTTCTTAAGTTTTCGAAGAAAACTCGTGGCTTAGTTAGTATCATTAGACAATTTCAGTGTTTTAGTCACAAAACAGGGAGAAAGGTGGCAGAGTGGTTAAGACATTCACCTGCCATATGTAATGCGTGACTGCAGCGTGAGTGACCCAGGTTCGAATCCCAGCCTCGCCCTTTCTTTCTAGTTTGACAGGAAAATCGAACTGAACGTCTTTCGGATATGGACTTAAAGCTAGTCTGACCCGTGCACTTTACGCACGTAAAAATCCCATGGCAGTTGAAAGTCGGTAAGAGCAGGGAGAAATCCCGCTGCCTGGTATGGGCAAATTGATAGCTAGGTTTTCCAAGTGTGCCCACACCCCCTCCTCACCCTGTGCCCCAATTTTTTTAACAAAATTTTAAAAATTGGGTAGGCGCTGCACTTGCGGCGACGAGATCTCCAAGGGAGAGCAGCCCGAATTTCACAGAGATAAGTCTCTGTGACTAGAATATACCAAATATCCCCCCCAAAAAAAAAACCCAACACCAAATGATATAAATGGAAACATTAGTAAAAAGAAAGAAGGAAGTAATCGATCATATACAGAGAAAGTGTGTGTGTGTGTCCGTGCGTACATATGTGTGAGTGCGTCTGTACAGAAAATGTTCTTGACTCCCCAGCCTTAGCCGGTTATAAACTAAGTTGGCAGGGCGGTCCCCAATAACTTCTCAATGATGCCTGTTATGTCAGTTTAACCAACAGTGTATGTCTTACTAATCAAAACATTTCAGATTTAAAGGCAGGTAAAAGAACGAAGAAAGTATTTGTGATGTAAAAGTAAGTTTGCCTTGCCATGCCTTTTTATTATTTGTTCCCCCCCCCCCCCTCTCTCTCTCTCTCTCTCTCTCTCTCTCTCTCTCTCTCTCTCTCTCTCTCTCTCTCTCTCTCTCTCTCTCTCTCTCTCTCTCTCTCTCTCTCTCTCTCTCTCTCTCTCTCTCTCTCTCTCATCTTTCGTGTCTATTTCAATCCTATTGTCTCTTTGTTTATTTCTTTGTTCTTTAGTTATTTTGTTTTGTTTTGAGGACTGGATGAAAAAAAGCATTATTTTTGCTTGATCTACTATCCTCATTAAAGAAAAAAATTAAAGAAATGATTCCCTTGCTCAAAATAAGTTTAGCAAAAATGTTTCGCAGAATTTCGTCTTGCGTGTCAATGTTTTAGTTGCACGTTTGTTTTATTCCATTTTTCTTTCTTTTTCGATGGACAGATGAAGAAGGAAGCTCGGAGGAGGAGGACGATGATGATGACGATGAAGAGTGGGACGACTGAAGCGACTGTTTTCAATGTTTTTCCATCTGCATTGACGCACGACTTGCAACACATTTTGCAGTGTGAAGCATGTCGAACAATCCAACACACAAGTCTTAAAGACCCCCCACGTCACGTGTCACATTCCCTCTTATGCTTGGAAGGTTTCTTAAGATTTCTTACCAGCTGTAAGAGGGAAAACACGTGAAAAACCATGAATTTGACACGTGACGTGGTGGGTCTTTAACATTCTTGTTTGTTGAGTGTGTATAGAGGGTGGGTTTTTTTAGGGTCAATACTCAAAAAAATTTTTTTTTTTTAATGAAATATGGTGTGGATTTTCCTTAAATTTGTACTTTACGAAAATATATATGGTAATACTTGTGTACCTTCTGCATACAAAAATACATATGGTAATACTTGTGTACCTTCTGCATACAAAAATACATATGGTAATACTTGTGTACCTTCTGCATACAAAAATACATATGGTAATACTTGTGTATTCTTTGTAAAATTTCCCCACCCATGTCGTTGTTGTTGAGTGGAGGTTTTACGTCCTCATGGCGGAAAGCCCTTAAGGACAAGTTGTTCTGTACCCATGTCGTCAGTTTATGAACAGTTTGTATCTCAAGGACATGTATTATATCAATGGTGTTGACATGTATCTTTTAGTTTTTGATGAATGTTAGTATCAGATTGATTCAGTCTGTAAATGTGATTATAAGAATGAGAGAGCTTGGAGAATCTTCTTCCCAATCTAGCTCATTCGTGTACTACTCAAGGGCCACTCTCCTAATATGTGACCCAGCACCACGAAAGGGACATTAAGTGTCAAACTGACCATTCTGGGGAAATTATACATTTGAAAACTTCAGACAATTCTCTTTCTAATGATGCAAGCACCATGTCTGTATCTTTTTCCGTTCCAGAAAAGTTAGCAGGGTGAGCGTCTGCCATTTTGAGAAAACACAGTCTAAAGTCTAGCCTGGCTGAAGAAAATGCATTGACCTACTCGTTTTAGAACACTTATAAGACCATTTAGAGACCATATTAAAGATTATCCTTTATATTATGAAAGATAAGATGTTAGAGAACACAAAAACAACAATAACTAAAAACTAACAAAAAATAAGATTTTTGACTTTCCAAGCCTGTTGTGAGAAACTAGCCCAGCGACTTAATGTCCCTTTCGTGGTGCTGGGTCACATATTTGGTATGCTTTAAAAAAAAAATCAAATTGGTATCACAAATACAAACATTTCTTATTAAATTGCACATGAAACTATAAGATAATGTCCCGAGTAATAAGTATTTTTGAAGTATTCAGATGTTTTTCGGTACACTGCCCCCCCCCCCCCCCCCCCCCCAAATAAAAACCCACATTAAAAAAACACCCCCAAAACTGGCCTTATTTTGGGAGATCTTAGCTGCTAAAACAGAAATGTGCACGGTAGAAAATGCACTGCACTGTCAAGACATATGTGACCCAGCACTATATTACAGGGTCCGTACAGGGTCCTTGAAACCTTGAAAAGTCCTGGAAAATTAACACGGCCTTTTCCAGGGCTTGAAAAGTGCTTGAAAAACAGCAAAGGCCCCAAGACTCCTGGAAAAGTCCTGGAATTTTCAAAATCGTCTGAACACGTCCTTAATCTCAATCCATCAAAGTCAAAATCTCTCCTCCACAAAAAATAATTGAAGGTTAAAACTAAATTCAAATAAAAAAAAAACCAAAAAAACTTTTAAGGTCATACCGATATCGCGATCATAGCAGACGACATTTGCGCGAGTTGTCTGCCGCTGAAGTTACTTCCCTTTACCGTACTTCGTTTTCCAACAAAATGGAGACTGCATTTTCAACGATGTTTGGCTGAGAAAAAAAAAGAGTATCAGAGCTGGTTAGCTCCGTCAACAGATAGTTCAAAACTGAAAGCTAGCTGCACAGTGTGCAAAAAGAACTTTGACATCACCAGCATGGACGAGAGTGCTGTAAAAAGCCATTGTCAAGGCCAGAAGCACAAGCAACTCAGGCGGGAACGAAACCGACATTGACCGGTATGCCAGATTGAGTCCTTGAAATTTAGTAAACTGGTCCTGGAATAGTCCTGGAATTTTTTTGGACACAGATCTGTATGAACCCTGTAATATAGAAATTGTATATTGAATATATATATATATAGATATGCTCTCTGAAACGTAAAGATCAAAATTCATGTTGTTATTTTTCTCTCTTTCCCCATGGTGATACAGTGATACTCTCATTAATGATAGTACTACAGTATTACTGTGTGGCCATGGGAAAAGAGTGAAAAATAACAACATACTACAGTGGAACCTCCCTTATGTGACCTTCAAAAATCATCCCAAATGAGTTCTTATAAGGGAGGGGTCTTATACTGGAGGTGATTTTAATACTTACAAAGAAGGGCAATATCTCAGAGAAGCCGGTCTTATGTGGGAAGGAGTCTTATAAGGGAGGTTCCAATGTATTGTAAAAATTGTAAAATTTTAGAATTGTTGATAAGTAGGCAAAGGCTGTAGTTGGTATTTTGTATAATGATTGTTGTTCTTGTAGTAAAATTTGAACGATTCAAATTTGAAATTGCCAATCATTTTCATCTATGCATTCCTATAATATTGGCCACTGCAGCTAGGGTCATTAATGCCCTTGACGGCAAGAGTTAAACCCTTGTTGGTCAGTATCCAAAAGGGCATTCACTCTTGCAAAAGGCAGCCATTCAGTGGCCTCAAAAAGGGTTTTTGGTGAGAGTTATTCCCTTGTTTGGTCAGTACTCAACCATCTTCCCCCACCCACCCAAGGGCATTCACTCTTGCAAAAGGTGTTCTTTGTAGTGGCCAATATAGGATTTTCCTTCGCTGTGATTTTGAGGTAAAGCTATGTTTAACTGGTCTGTGTGTGTTAAACATAGCTTTACCTCAAAATAAAAGATAACTAGAAAGTAATAAATGATGCAAAACACATACATACATACATACATACATACACAGCTCTCTCTCTCTCTTGGTTTTGTTTTTGTGTTTGTGGGAAAATGTGTGCACCCTCCATGTCATAAGAACCTTTTGGTTAATGAAAAAATTGCTCGCTCTCTCTCTCTCTCTC
>CM065687.1:47487539-47500039 GCA_017654935.2 Phymorhynchus buccinoides
CCTTTCAGACTACGTGTTAGGCTCTGCCCAATTATCTGGGCAGCGGGACAAGAAGTAATACTGCAGGTTGACCCGTGTTGTTTGTTAACCCTTTACCCCTCGCATTTTAGCACCACAGTGATTTAAACCTATGACTCCATTGGGATAGGGGAAGACGGGGTAAAAATCGCCAAGCCCACCCCAATTATCTCATGAAATAAAGAAACTTTCAGTCACCCATGAGACGAACTAGACATTGGCTCGTCTCATGGGCAAAATGAGACTGAAATTTGCACCAGCTAAGGGATGCGCTTTTTACCCCGAACTATTAGTTTTGGGAAGTGTGATGACCGTTTATTCTCACAGAAGATTCCCCTGCAGATGGATTTTGTTCTCTACCCAGGTACATTTAATGGACATTTTTTGCTGAAATATGGCCACACTCCAGACTTCGGAGCCGAGTTGAACACTACCTATGCACCAGCTAGGGATGGGAACATTAAACCGTTTTTTTATTACTGGGGAACGGAGGAGTTGACCTATGTAAAATATACTGGGGAAAATAAATTAGGGACCAGCAGCGATGAACATGTCGGACTCCATGTTCAATGCACTGCTTAAAGACACACTGACGCACCACGATTAAGTCCCTTGGTTTTTTTCTGGGTAGCTGTGACCCACATACAAATGTCCCCAACTTCAAATTGAGGCTGCTCTTTGAAATGATGTTTCGTTTTCAATTTGGGGACATTTTGTATGGGAGTCAAACCTGGTCAAAACAAGATTTCTTACCAGCTATAAGAGGGAAAACGTGTGCAACCCGTGATTTTGACACGTGATCTGGTGGGTCTTTAAACTACCGTTTATAAACTTTGCATGGGGTGCAACTTTTCCTGGTATACAAGGATTTCCTGTTTTTGAATTTTACCAGAAAAGGAAGTTCCTTTTTTTTAAATTTGTCAAACAAGATCTTTGTGTGTCTACTGCATTTTCCAAACACATTAAAATAAGCATTTTTGTATAAATTGTGGAAAAAAGCAAACTAAAATTAAAATACCTTCATAATAAATCAACTTTTGCTTCAGCTGCAGGGGGACATTACCCCATGGACCCCGGCCTTTCAGGATTTGTCATGTTGTGTATAGAGTTGCACCCACGACTTTGTGATGCAGTAATATTGTAGCCCTAGGTCTGAACTGACTCTTATGCAATGTAAAAACAATATCATGCACAGCATTGACAATACGCCGATGGGAGGAGATTGTTTAAGACAGTACCTTAACCATTTCACCGCCAGCCACATTTCAGTCAAAAATGTCCATTAAATTTACCTGGGTAGAAAATAAAATTCATCTGCAGTATTGGGGATTCTTCTGTGACATACATAAAATAAGGTCTATCCTTACTTCCCAAAACTAAGACAATAGGGTCTTTGGATAATAGACCCCAATTTGATGCCTTTTAGTGACATAGGTGTTAAATCATTGTGGTGCTAAAATGCGACTTTGGCGGCGAAAGGGTTAATGGTCAAATGGATGCGCACGCACACCATGCCCATACAATCCGACGAATAGCAGTGCTCAAACATGGCCAATGAATAAATCGGTGCCTTGAATTTTTGACTCACCCTTGTTATTTTCGCATAAAATAAATCAAAAGACTTAGCCCCGAAAGGGACATTTTGCCCTTTTCGCCTCCATGAGAGGCCAATGATTAGGTATTAGTATTAGGTATTAGGTACTTTATAGTCACAGAGGCGTTTCTGTGAAACTCGGGCTGCTCCCACCCGGAGAGCGCGTCGCAGCCAGAAGCGTGCCACCCAAATTTTTTGCACGCGATTATTTTTATGTGACTGATGAGGAGGGGAGGGGGGGGGGTGGGGTAAAATTTGACCAAATGACAACTTTTTCATTGCCACTGAGTTTAATCAAAGACTGTACAGGGGAAGATAAACATCCGGTCTCTTTTCCCTATATGAGTAGTGAGGACAGAAACACTGGTTATGTCCCTTTTGAAACGTGACACATTTTACACATAGATAGGCCAGTTGAATTCTCCGTTCAAGTTCCAGTCCGAGTTTTTGGATAGCCTCCACTGTGAATAGTGTACACGTCCCCACTAACGATAACTCTATCAGCCCGGTTCGCCGAGCTTTTAAGTAATCCATCTTACCCTTTTAGAATATCTTTGGTTTAATGTGTGCATGGGCACACGGGACCTCGGGTTTATCGTCTCATCCGAAAGACTCATAGAGGTTAGAAATGTAATGAAAGACATTGTCACTATACTCGAACGCTGTAATTGGAGGGGCAGTTCTTTAGCCAGTTTATTTTCAAGTTCAGTTTATTTTCCAAAAAACCCTAGGGGCACAAGAAAATAATCACAATTATGTTGCGGCAATGAACAATATTTCACACATATTATAAACTTGCAATAACCATCTACAAAGGCGCGTACACGCGCCCATACACACAAACACACAAACACTCCGAGTTATTGAATTTCTAGAAAGATAAAACAAAACAAAACAAACGTTGATAGTAAACTTAACATCCGTGGGATATACAACACTACCTATGTAAAATATAACTTTGCGTACCAGGTTTGACTAATAGTCTGTGAAACTAAAGCAGTACGGTTTTTTCCTCCAAAGTAGCACTGAGAACGACATCTGAAATGTTTGCAGCTGTTGGTCTGTACCTTTTTTTAAAAAACATTATGCATCTTAAGGGCAATAATAATATAAAGCATCGATTGTGTGCTGTACCGTACAGGTTCAGAAGTGGCTTGCGTAGAAAATGCTTCTTGCGGATTTGCATACGCACAAACAGTACGTCTTCCGTGCCGTCAAAAGTACTATCCTGTAACGCACTGTCTAATCCTCCACCAAGATTAATCACGGTTTCATCTGGTGAAGGAAAAAGCCTCCTGTGGACCCACCCACCTTTTAGCTCGTTAACAGAGACAGGAGAAGGCGGAATTGATGAGGGATTAAGGGCCCACTTGAGATGCAGTTGTTGTTGTTCTACCCTGGGGGGACTCCAGGGGGGGGGGGGGGGGGGGGGGGGGGGATTAACACGTGGGGGGGGGGGGGGGGAGGGGGGGGGGTACATGAAAGGAATGCTGAAAGGGTCATGGCTGAAGTGTTGGATGGACATGCACAAGACATCCCTCCCTCCGACCACTGATTAAGGAACTCAACCCTCCCTTTACTCAATTTCAAGTTTCACACTTGGATGCAGTTGTTGTTGTCCTACCCTGGCTAAAAGACTCCAGGGATCATCCCAACAGCCGAAGCGCTAGAACACTAATGGTTTGAATGCACCAGCTAGGGATGAGAACGTTACGTGTGTGAGACCGTTTTTGATTACCCCGCCACGTGGGCAGCCACACTCCCACTTAGGATGATGTCGAAGACTGGTGATGTTATGCTAGGAGCTTGTCATGGCTGCAGAGAAGAAAAACCCTTGAAACCCAAGTGTCAACCTATACGTCTTTCGGATGAGACGATAAACCGAGGTCCCGTGTGCCCATGCACTTAGCATACGTTAAACCCAGTGGCAACAAAAAAAGTTGTCATTTGGTCAAAATTTACCCCCCTCCCTTCCTTCCTCATCAGTCACACAGAAATCGAATGCCAAAATAATAAAAATGGGTGGCGCGCCTCTGGCTGCGACGCGCTCTCCAGGTGGGAGCGACCCGAATTTCACAGAGACGCCTCTGTGATTATAATGTACCTAACCTAACCTAACCTAACCTATGCTGAAGGTCACAAAACTTAAGGAAAATGTCTTCATAATACCCTAACCCTATTCATTCGATTTCTCGAATCCAGTTTCTAGAGACAGAAATACAGATAAAACTGCGACAAAGGAACTGGACAGACAGGTGGGCGAACAGACAGACAAACAGACATTGTGTGTATTCATATACACGTACGTGCTGGAAGAGAGATGGTAAGGTGAAGACAAGGGAACATTTTGGCCCCCCCAAAAAAAGCTCAACTCTCTCTCTCTCTCTCTCTCTCTCTCTCTCTCTCTCTCTCTCTCTCTCTCTCTCTCTCTCTCTGTGCTGGAAGAGAGATGGTAAGGTGAAGACAAGGGAACATTTTGCCCCCCAAAAAAGCACACACTCTCTCTCTCTCTCTCTCTCTCTCTCTCTCTTCTCTCTCTCTCTCTCTCTCTCTCTCTCTCCCCCCCTGGAAAGAGATGGTAAAAAAGCACAACCCCTCTCTCTCTCTCTCTCTCTCTCTCTCTCTCTCTCTCTCTCTCTCTCTCTCTCTCTCTCTCTCTCTCTCTCTCTCTCTCCTCTCTCTCTCTCTGCTCTCTCTCTCTCCCTCTATCTCTCTCTCCCTCTCTGATCTCTCTCTCTCTCTCTCTCTCTCTCTCTCTTCAACACACACACACACACACACACACACACACACACACACACACACACACACACACACACACACACACACACACACACACACACACACACACACAAGCATTTGTGCATACGCTTGCGCACAGTGACGCACAAACAGTATTTTGTCATCAAGCGTTTATTTCTTAATTAGTAAATTAACGCAAACTGATCAGGTTCATCATTTCTGCTTATTAATGTGTACAATATCTGACAGATCTACGCAAACTGTGCCATCTTTTATATTCAAAATGAGCACTGGTCTGCGACTGTGACACATCCGAGTTATACATCAAAAGAAGACATTACAGAAAATACTCATTTAAAAGACGGACGGTTTGAAAAAAGGCACAGAGAGAGAGAGAGAGAGAGAGAGAGAGAGAGAGAGAGAGAGAGAGAGAGAGAGAGAGAGAGAGAGAGAGAGAGAGAGAGAGTGTCAGGAGTCAGGATTTTTTTTAAATTGTTAGGCCATGCCCATACAATGGAGTGAGTGTGACGACAACAACAAATTGACATTACATTATTAACCTGACATTACAAAACACTACGTAAATCTTGCCTAACTTTCAAAGCTTTAAAGATAAAAACAGCCACTTTTCTTACAATACTTTTGTTTGCACAAGAAAGTAATAACACAAATTTAAACACACACACAGAGAGAGAGAGAGAGAGAGAGAGAGAGAGAGAGAGAGAGAGAGAGAGAGAGAGAGAGAGAGAGAGAGAGAGAGAGAGAGAGAGAGAGAGAGAGAGAGAGAGAATATGTTACATGTACGAGTGTATAAGTATATGTATTACAGTGGAGTATTATGCCGTAGACTCAGTAACAGTAAAAACTACTCAAGAGGATACACACACACACACATGCTCACACACCTCTTCAATGTGTGAATACCTGAACATTTAGACTTTAGCTTCTTCACATTGATGCTCGCAAGATTCTCCCATAAACACGTTCAAGCACTCGTAACCTTACAATGATTGTCTCAAACAATTATGTATGGACAAGACATAGACTTACAAAAACACTCATGAAGAGACAATCACTCTTATAAATATTACGCACGGAGGCTCATGAGAGACTTACAAAAAGAGAGGGGAGAGAGAGAGAGAGAGAGAGAGAGAGAGAGAGAGAGAGAGAGAGAGAGAGAGAGAGAGAGAGAGAGAGAGTTTAGACAGACAGAAAGAAAGTGAAATAAACCACACACACAGGCATTAATTCAGTGTTATTAGCCTGTTTTAGTAATACCACATACGATCACAAACACAAATAAACGAAATCGAACGCCCAAAGACTGTCTAGCAAACAGTTCTACAGAAAAACAACAACAAAACAAACAAAAAACATATAAAACCACAAACAAATCTTCATCTTACATTTTCTTCCTGCATCCTTGAAGTGGGTTTTTTTCAGGCCCACCACGTCACGTGTCAAATTCACGGTTTGTGACGTGTTTTCCCTCTTATAGCTGGTACTGAAGAAATCTTAAGAAGTCTTCTTCCTAGCATAAGAGGGTATGTAACACATGACGTGGGGGGGTCTTTAAAACACTGACATTTCATAATTGACCAAATACCACTTGTACTGACTGTGGGATGGGCTGTGGGACCCAGCTCTGGTAGGTCAACAATTAAGATGCTTTTCTTTACCGACTCGATTTTCATTTGAGCAGATTCTATTCAAGTGACAAGCGTTCTTTTTTTTTTAAATTTAAAGTGTTATTTATTAGATAACTGTGCTTTCTTGTACTTCCTTCCGAAGGAAGCCAGTTTGAGTTATTCACGTGATGAACGATCAGACAAAATGATCGATCTACCGATTTTCCCGCGTGCAGATCCATCGGACGATCGACGTGCATCATCAGATCGCGCGTAACACGACACGCACACTATTTAGTCTAAGTTAAAGGCCGTACCAGACTATTCCGATTGGCTAAAAAAAAACCCATTGGTCGTGAGTTCCATTCAACTAAAAGTTTACAAAACATTCATTCCACAATCTACTAACCAATTCAAAAATATTCCGGAAAGTAGTGTGATTTTTTTGGTTAGATAAGCATTTTTTTTTTTTTTTGATGATTGAATTGCAATCGGGTTTCGGATTTTTCTTTAACTGCTGCGATAAGCAAACCTACCTACAGAATCTGTGAATATTGGAACGTTTGATAAGGTGTGAGGCTGAAGCCTGTCCCTACCTACCTAGGGGAAGACGGGGTAAAAAGCGCATGGACGGGTAAGAAGCCCACCCCAATTATCTCATGAAATGAAGCAAATTTCAGTCTCATTTTGCCCATGAGACGAGCGTTAATGTCTAGCATTCGTCTCATGAGCAAATTTGACTGAAATTTTCTTTATTTCATGAGATAATTGGGGTGGGCTTCTTACCCGCCCATGCGCTTTTTACCCCGTCTTCCCCTACCTACCTGATTTTTGTTAAGCAAAAATGCAGTTGAAATTTTGAAACCCATTATCCCTTACTTTTTTTCTTTTCTGTCTTTTTTTTTTTTTTTTTTTTGCTAGTTTGTTTGTCTCAACAAAGTCGAATCGTGTGATACTGCCTTAACTCAGAGGCCTCAATTGATTAGATTAAAAAAAATTACAAAGTCGAATATATAGTGTAATACTGCCTTGATTAACATGTTGAAATATTACAAAAGTCGAATAGTGTGGTACTGCCTTAACTAACACAGTGTTCAAAACTTACAAAGTCGAGCAGTGTGGTACTGCCTTAACTAACACAGTGTTCAAAACTTACAAAGTCGAATAGTGTGATACTGCCTTAACTAACACAGTGTTCAAAACTTACAAAGTCGAATAGTGTGATACTGCCTTAACTAACACAGTGTTCAAAACTTACAAAGTCGAATAGTGTGGTATTGCCTTAACTA
Organism: Phymorhynchus buccinoides; assembly: GCA_017654935.2. Lineage (NCBI taxonomy): Eukaryota > Metazoa > Mollusca > Gastropoda > Neogastropoda > Raphitomidae > Phymorhynchus > Phymorhynchus buccinoides. Next base: position 47,494,811 of record CM065687.1, read on the forward strand.
ACACAGTGTTCAAAACTTACAAAGTCGAATAGTGTGGTACTGCCTTAACTAACACAGTGTTCAAAACTTACAAAGTCGAATAGTGTGGTACTGCCTTAACTAACACAGTGTTCAAAACTTACAAAGTCGAACAGTGTGGTACTGCCTTAACTAACACAGTGTTCAAAACTTACAAAGTCGAATAGTGTAGTACTGCCTTAACTAACACAGTGTTCAAAACTTACAAAGTCGAATAGTGTGGTACTGCCTTAACTAACACAGTGTTCAAAACTTACAAAGTCGAATAGTGTGATACTGCCTTTACCAACACATAGGCTTCATACTGATAATATTACACAGTCGAACAATGTGATGCTGCCTTAACTTAACTTAGCTAACACAGAGGCTTCATGTTGATCATAATATTACAAAGTGGAACAGTATGATGCTGCCTTAAACTCAACTAACACAGAGGCTTTATATTGATCATTAATATTAGAAAGTCGAATAGTGTGACACTGCTTTCATATTACAACGTCGAACAGTGTGATACTGTGTGATACTGCCTTAACTAACACAGAAGCTTCATGCTGGTCATGTTAAAAAAAATCACAACATCGAATAGTGTGATGCTGCCTTAATAACTAACACAGTGTGATACTGCCTTAACTTAAACTAAACTAACACAACACAGATGCTTCATATTGATACTATTACAAACTCGAACAGTGTAATACTGCCTTAAACTAAATTAAGCTCAACTAACACTAACACTAACACAGAGGCTTCATATTGATACTATTACAAACTCGAACAGTGTAACACTGCCTTAAACTAAACTAAGCTAACACTAACACATAGGCTTCATATTGATAACATTACAAACTCGAACAGTGTAATACTGCCTTAAACTAAGCTAAACTAACACTAACACAGAGGCGTCATATTGATACTATTACAAACTCGAACAGTGTAATACTGCCTTAAACTAACACTAACACTAACACAGAGACTTCATATTGATACTATTACAAACTAGAACAGTGTGATACTGCCTTAAGATCAACTCAACTAAACTCACACTAACACAGAGGCTTCATATTGATACTATTACAAACTCGAACAGTGTGATACTGCCCTAAGCTAAAGTAAGCTCACACTAACGCAGGCTTCATATTGATACTATTACAAACTCGAACAGTGTAATCCGGATACTGCCTTAAACTAAACTAAGCTAATACTAACACAGAGGCTTCATATTGATACTATTGAAAACTCGAACAGTGTAACACTGCCTTAAACTAAACTAAACAAACACTAACACTAACACAGAGGCTTCATATTGATGATACAATTACAAACTCGAACAGTGTAATACTGCCCTAAGCTAAATTAATCTCACACTAACACAGAGGCTTCATATTGATGATACTATTACAAACTCGAACAGTGTAACACTGCCCTAAGCTAAACTAAGCTCACACTAACACAGAGGATTCATATTGATGATACAATTACAAACTCGAACAGTGTAATACTACCCTAAGCTCACACTAACACAGAGGCTTCATATTGATGATACTATTACAAACTCGAACAGTGTAACACTGCCCTAAGCTAAACTAAGCTCACACTAACACAGAGGCTTCATATTGATGATACTATTACTAACTGGAACAGTGTAATACTGCCATAAACTAAGCTAATCTAACACTAACACAGAGGCTTCATATTGATGATACAATTACAAACTCGAACAGTGTAACACTGCCTCAAACTAATCTAAGCGCATACTAACACAGAGGCTTCATGTTCATCATGTTCTCCACGCAGGTGATGGGCAGCTGGACCACCTTGAGGAGGGAGTCGCACACCTCCTTCAGCTGCTCGATGCACACGGAGAAGGGCAGCAGGAAGATGTAGAGCCAGGCCACGAAGAAGGCCACGGGCCAGCCCAGGAACCAGAAGATGAGGAACCACAGGATCCCCCACAGGATCCCCGGGCAGTACTTGCTGCCCTGACCGCTGCCTTCGCCCGAACCTTCTCCCGAGCCTTCTCCCGAGCCCATTGTTAACGTTGTAGGCTAAACAAAGCTCGATCCCAGTTCTGTAAAGTAAGAAGAACAGGAGAACGTTGGAATGAGAACCGTTCGATCGAGGGCCTGTGAATTTCTCTGTGGGTGTGGGTCGGTCTCTCTATCTCTGTCTCTGTCTCTCTCTCTCTCCCTCTCCCCCCTCTCTCTCTTTCTCCCTCTCTCTCTCTCTCTCCCCCCCCTCTCTCTTTCTCTCTCTCCCTCTCTCTCTCTCTCCCCCCTCTCTCTCTCCCCCCTCTCTCTCTCCCCCCCCTCTCTCTCTCTCTCCCTCTCTCTCTCTCTCTCTCTCTCTCTCTCTCTCTCTCTCTCTCTCTCTCTCTCTCTCTCTCTCTCTCTCTCTCTCTCTCTCTCTCTCTCTCTCTCTCTCCGCATTTTACACCGTCAGTCAGTCAGTTCATTCAGATTCGGGCATTGGGTTCTGTCGTGGTATTATAATAATCGGTTCGTTCGTGTTGAGTCCGGGTTTTGTCACAGTGGTGGTTTGGATGGGAGCGGAACCCGAAAAGGAGTGGTGGATTCGCAGTCTAAAAATATGAAAATAATTATTTTTTATAAAATAAAATAAAAAGCAATAAACTCGATCGCTGGTAATTTGTAGAGCAAACAAAATTTAACAAGTGCAACGCCGAGCGGCTGCAAAGTCCCCTCGCAGCATCGCCGAGCTACTCCGAAATCGGAATGTGTCGGCTGTACACATACATAAAAACGCATCGAAACAGCACGTAACTACATAAAAAGGTATCAAAACAGCACGTAACTGAATAGTTTTTTTTATACATAGCCTTGGGGTTCGGACCCGTGATTTGAGCGCGCGCGATCATGCGCACACGCGCGCACAGAAAAATTCATGACAACTGTGTTATAGACCATTCATCAAGAAATGTTGTGAAAAAAACTGCATTAAAATACATGCAAAACTTCGCGAGATATTAGCGATTATGTGTTTCGGGGTTTGAACCCCGTAACTGGCGCGACCTTGACCTTCATTTAAAAATAAATACATCAGTGGATAGCTTGCATCTTGGCAAACTAGTAGGGGGAAGACGGGGTAAAAAGCGCATAGGCGGGTAAGAAGCCCACCCCAATTATCTCATGAAATGAAGCAAATTTCAGTCTCATTTTGCCCATGAGACGAGCGTTAATGTCTAGCATTCGTCTCATGGGCAAATTTGACTGAAATTTTCTTTATTTCATGAGATAATTGGGGTGGGCTTCTTACCCGCCCATGCGCTTTTTACCCCGTCTTCCCCTATGCCAAATTTGATGATGATAGACTGAATAGTTTTTTTTTTGAGAAAAACGGACGAATAGCCGGACGGACGGAGGCACGCCGGACGGACGGACGGACACCGGACGGACACCGGACGGACACCGGACGGACGGACACCGGACGGACGGACCAGACAAAAACAATAGCTCCCCGAACCTTCGGCTCGGGGACTAAAAAAATATTTAAAAAATAACACCCCCCTATCGCCCATCAGTCATTCCATCCTTCCGTGCACACGCACGCACACACACGCAACCACAAACTTGACACACACGCTCCCCCCCCCCCCCCCCACCCCCCCACACACACACACACACACAAACACTGGCCTATACATGCGCGCACATTTCAGTAACATAGCATTTCACAATGTCCGAGAATGAATGCAAAGGGCAGTCTAATTTCAAGCACTTAAGTAAAATGAATGATAATTGATCACTTCCTCTGTATAACTGCACAACGTGTAAACCTACGGTCGGTCAAACGATGTCTCTGTCTTTGTCTGTCTGTCTGTCTGCCCCCCCCCCCCCCCCTCTCTCTCTGTATTTGCGTGAATGTTGAATGTGTGTATGCAGGTGTATATGCTCGCACGTGAGTGTGTGTGTGTGTGCGTGCGTGCGTGTGTGTGTGTGCGTGCGTGCGTGACTGCGTGCGTGTATGTGTGTAGTGGGTGTGGGTGCGTACAAGTGTGTGTGTGTGTGTGCGTGTGCGTGCGCGCGCGCGAGTGTGTGTTTGTGTGTGTGTGTGTGCGTGTGCGTGTGCGTGTGTGTGTGCGCGCGCACGCGCGCGTAAAAATGAAAAAGGAAAGCGCTTATAATTAACCAACTGTTCCATTAATAATTTTAGTGTAACACGCCCAGATAGCCTTTATACTAGTCTTCCTTAAAAACATTCACTTACCTACAAATACAAGTTTGCAGAAAACGATATTTTTTCAACTCGGGTTTTCTTCCAATCCAGGTTTCACAGTAACCTTTGACCTATATCAAAATGACACTAATAAAAATAATAATAAAGCCTTTCTGAAGGAATGTTGTCACTGACACACACACTGACACACACACCACAGTGGCGTGGTCGCTCTCCTATTCGGAAAATGTGGAGTAAGGCCGGACACACGCAAAGACCAAACAGCTCCAAAGCAAATAAGAGATCCTGTCCTTACTTTTGTCTCCGCCCTCCTATCTCCCCAAGTGAACACCCCCCCACGCCACCCCCACTCCCCCAGTAGGCATACTAAAGGATCCACACGTCCAGCTGCAGTCGCACGACTATCCTATGGCAACATTTGTAAGCATGAACTTCCCCGTGGGGATACCGGGGGGGTCTTTCGTAAAATAATAGTTCCCCCACCTTCTGGAAGTTCTGTGCTTGTATCTTCCTCTAATCTGTCACTCTCTTTGACTCTGCCTTTTCCCTCTGCTTTCTATAATCTACTATCTTTCTGACTTATTGGCCCCATTCTCCTGCCTTTTTTTCTCCAAACAAATCTTCTAAATAATTTCTTTGAGCTCCTCCGAAATCGGAATGTGTCGGATGTACGCAGCGGGGAGACGAGTGAAAACAGAAAACCGGACACATACGTTCCTTATCCGTTATGGCCATATGGCCTGGGAACGCAGAAGAAGAAGAAGAAGTAAGCATGAACTTGGTGAAATTTCTAGGCCTACTGTCTTAATGAATCTGACGAAATCCTACCAGTATTGTTCATTACATTTTGTAGATAAGCCAAACACGAACCTGATGGAATATCTGTTTGTAGCTTGCTTACTCGTATTTCTGTACCAGACATAATTTTCATCAGATTCATGCATGAATACTTGAAAGTAGAGAACGAAACTTAGTAGGGTCTTGTCAGATTAATTTAATTAGGCAGTAATATAAATT
>CM065687.1:47505039-47507539 GCA_017654935.2 Phymorhynchus buccinoides
GCCAGAAGTGGGCCTCGCGGCTCTTTTACGCCCCTTCTTGATTGCCTAATTTGATGAAGTTTCACAATGATTGCGCAAAACCTAAACTAACCTAATCTTAATTCATTTATAAAATTTATGGATTGGACTTTCATTCTTATAATCATCACAAAAGAATTGAAAGCTCTTAGCATATTAGGATCTTGGTCCAGAAGATTTTGTTAACAAATGAGTTCGGATCGTGGACTATGAGACTGCTGTGTAACAACGTTTATATGTGGTAGTTTAAGCACTAAAAACGGTGTCTGAAATTTGCGTAACTTTTTTTTGAACAGTAGGCCTACGTATGTCAAGCTACTATCTGATGAAAACCTTGACATACGTAGAGTAGCCTACTAACGGATCTGCGCGCGTTGGTTGGGTACGTACCCCCCCCCCCCCCCCCCCCCCCCGCCCCTCCCTTGAAATCGTAGAGACTGTAAAGAAATCACGCCATTCTTGCGTCAATAGGGTACGCAACCCCCCTTCGTACTCTATTATGCGTGAAAACTTCAATTAAAATATTAGGGATGTGCGTGAGCAGTCAAACCTGTGTATAATTAGCAGGACTGTTAATGCGTGGAGCGTACATGTATGACGATGAACCTAGAAATAAAGAAAAGCAGGCCTAGGCCTTACTACAGCGATGGGAAAAGGCTAGAGACTCGAAACTATGTTCCATTAAAGGTGACGAAGAAGAAGAAGAAGAGGATATCAGAGGGGGTCAAAAGTGCAAGACATCCGAGGCCTGTGCTAAACTGGAGCCAAAAAGTTAAGCAACCTTTTTTTGCAAGACAATGCAACTATTTCTCTCATAATAATAATAATAATAATAACAGTACATTTATATAGCGCTTTACCTCAGATGAGCCCAAAGCGCTTTACAATCAATTATTCATCAACAAATAACAAAAAACAACATTCAAGAGTGACACCAACCACCAACAGTGCATATGCAAAGCAACTCTCTCTCTCTCTAACACACACGCACACACACACGCACACGCACACACCCACACACACACACACACGCACACACACACAAACACACACACACACACACACACACACACACACACACACACACACACACACACACACACACACATAAACACACAATTATTGACGCCAACTCGTTCATACCCCATTCGGTAAGTCACAGCAACTGAGCCGCATGGACTGACCACATATACCACTCATGCAGTGATAGGCTCAGATTTGTGTGTGTAAATCAATAGGCCTACGAATTAATTTAGCCTATCTATTTACCGACCCGCATTACTCATTAGTCCCCGAGCCGAAGGTTCGGGGAGCTATTGTTTTTGTCTGGTCCGTCTGTCCGGTGTCCGTCCGTCCGGTGTCCGTCCGGCGTGCCTCCGTCCGTCCGGCTATTCGTCCGTTTTTCTCAAAAACTATTCAGTCTATCATCATCAAATTTGGTATACTAGTTTGCCAAGATGCAAGCTATCCACTGATGTATTTAGTTTTACATTAAGGTCAAGGTCGCGCCAGTTACGGGGTTCAAACCCCGAAACACATAATCGCTAATATCTCGCGAAGTTTTGCATGTATTTCAATGCATTTTTTTCCCACAACATTTCTTGATGAATGGTCTATAACACAGTTGTCATGAATTTTTCTGTGCACTCGTGTGCGCATGATCGCGCGCGCTCAAATCACGGGTCCGAACCCCAAGGCTATATATAAAAAAACTATTCAGTTACGTGCTGTTTTGATGCGTTTTTTTTATGTAGTTACGTGCTGTTTTGATGCGTTTTTATGTAGTTACGTGCTGTTTTGATGCGTTTTTATGTATGTGTACAACCGACACATTCCGATTTCGGAGTAGCTCGGCGATGCTGCGAGGGGACTTTGCAGCCGCTCGGCGTTGCACTTGTTTCACTTCGTTTTCATGCACATATTTTATCTGAAGAGGAATTGTCAGAATTGTGCATTTTCAACGTACAAGCATGAAATTTGGCATGATAGTTTCTTATGATGTGTCTATCAATTCCTGACGTAGGGACATTTTCAATTCAGCCTTGAACCCTTTCAGTGCCAAGGGCATTTTTTATTGCGGACAACTTTAATTAAAGACAAATTCTAGTGGTGTGTATTTTCATGAAGCAAGCATGGAAATTGTCATGACAGTTTCTTATGATAATTATTACGTTATGAATAACGCCCACACCATTGTCAGGGGTTGCTTAACCTTTTGGCTCCAGTTTTTTTTTATTGCTTTCAGTAAATACTAGCCGAATGTCTTGGTTGTCCTCCAGTGTGTTTGTGTACAATGGTCAAGGGTTGTATATCATCTCCTGTGACTGACCAGCGAGGGTCACTGTGAACAAACACGTCCTTTCGCTCTTCTGATTGTTCGGACACTGAAAGGCTATGGTCGGAATGCCTTTGTAGTGTGGAGATATAGGTTGTGTGTGTGTGTGTGTGTGTGTGTGTGTGTGTGTGTGTGTGTGTGTGTGTG
>CM065687.1:47530039-47532539 GCA_017654935.2 Phymorhynchus buccinoides
TCTTGAAATGAAGCAAATTTCAGTCTCATTTTGCCCATGACAGTTGGTCAAACAACGACATTAAATTATATGTCTGTTTATTGCAAACAGCGCCTTCAATGTAGTTGTTCAACTAAGCATGAAAAAGTTTATGCACATTATTATGTAAATAGACAGTCAAAAAGTGTTTTTCTACAAAGTCACATTCCTGGTGTGTGTGTGTGTGTGTGTGTGTGTGTGTGTGTGTGTGTGTGTGTGTGTGTGTGTGCTTGCGGTATCAATGCGTGCGCGCGCGCGCGCGCGCGTGTGTATGTGTGTGTGTGTGTGTGTGTGTGTGTGTGAGTGTGTGTGTGTGCGTGCGGGTGCGTGCGGGTGCGTGCGGGTGCGTGTGGGTGCGTGCGGGTGCGTGCGGGTGCGTGCGGGTGCGTGCGGGTGCGTGCGGGTGCGTGCGGGTGCGTGCGGGTGTGTATATGTGTGTGTGTGCGCGCGCGCGCGCGCGCGCGTGCGTGTGTGTGTGTGTGTCACATACGCGCTGCGTGCGTATTATATGTGTTGTGCATGTTTTTTTATGCGTTTTATATTTACTCTCTCTCTCTCTCTCTCTCTCTCTCTCTCTCTCTCTCTCTCTCTCTCTCTCTCTCTCTCTCTCTCTCTCTCTCTCTCTCTCTCTCTCTCTCTCTCTCAACTGAAAAAAAAGTGTCTTTCTACGAAGTGTCCCATTCAATAAACTAAGTGTCGTGTCGAGGAAGTGTCGGCCACCGGTGCACCAACTTTCATTCGCGGTGTTGTGTCTTTGGGAAAGATACTTTACTCCTATTTCCTGGTCCTTCGGATGAGACTTTAAACCGAGGCCCCGTGTACGAACGCACGCACAAGATCTTGCGCACGCATTAAAGCCCATTCCACTATTCGGTACGAGTAGGCCGTGTTGTGCCGGTGGAATGGATGACACGAACTCACAAAGCATGCATCCTGTGCGCCAATAGCAGTCTAAACGAAGACTTTGGGCGCGGGGCAGGATAAACATCCCCAATCGGAAAGAAAAAAACATAGCAACACATTAATTTGTCCATGCAATGGTGACATTCGTCCTCCGGTCTGGAACAGACACATAATTATGGGACATTGGTAGATATAAAGATGGTGGGAACGATCCTGGAGGCAATACTCGGACGCAGTGCAACACCAGTAAAGTCCGGATTTTTTAACAATACACATGTCTTGTCGAATTTGTCCATGTTCAACTATCATATTGTATTGTTCTATTGTAACCTTACATCTGTATTGATTAAAAAAAATATCGGAACTTTCCTGGTGTTGCACTGCCTCCGGGTATTGCCTCCAGGATCGTCTCCCACCATCTTTATTTCTACTAATGTCCCATATGTGTCTGTTCCAGACCGGAGGACGTTAAGCAGAATTTCATCATGTCCTTCAGTGTTCGACTGGACTTACCTGAAACCTGACCTGCCTTGCTCACTGGGCTCGAACAAAAGTAGGTGCCACTGATATAAGAGCCAACTTTTTTTATATTCTTCAATAAATCCTGGACAAGGGTGCTTCACTGCAAACAATAAACCCCCAACGATAAAAATGGGATAATGAACCTTTGCAGACATGCTGTGTCATGTTTGTAATGGTTTTTGCGACTGAAGGAAATAAGGGGAGAGTAGGTACGGGAGAGTAGGTAGGTGGTTTGTGAGTGTTTGTGCGCGTTGTGTGTGCGTGCGTGTGTGTGTGTGTGTGTGTGTGTGTGTGTGTGTGTGTGTGTGTGTGTGTGTGTGTGTGTGTGTGTGTGTGTGTGTGTGTGTGTGTGTCGAGTCAAGTCAAGTCAAATTATCTTTATTGACGATAAAGGAGTAAACTACAAGGTTTTTTTTCATCCTCTGCGTGTGTGTGTGTGTGTGTGTGTGTGTGTGTGTGTGTGTGTGTGTGTGTGTGTGTGTGTGTGTGTGTGTGTGTGCGTGCGCGCGTGTGTGTGTGTGCGCGTGCGCGCGCGTGTGCGCGCGCGCGCGTGTGTGTGTGTGTGTGTGTGTGTATACGTGTGTGTGTGTGTGTGTGTGTGTGTGTGTGTGTGTGTGTGTGTGTGTGTGTGTGTGTGTGTGTGTGTGTGTGTATGATGGAGAGAAAGAAAGAGAGGCATAGAGAGATAGAACAAAAATGTGTATGTGACAGAGATAGATAGAGAGGGGAGATAGATCGAGTGAGTGAGTGAGAGAGAGAGAGAGAGAGAAAGAGAGAGAGAGAGAGAGAGGGGGGGGGGAGACAGGGAGACAAATAGAGGGAGACAGAAATAGAAAGACAGACAGAGAGTAAGAGAGATTGAGAGAGAGACAGAGACACACACACATAGAGAGAGAGAGAGAGAGAGAGAGAGAGAGAGAGAGAGAGAGAGAGAGAGAGAGAGAGAGAGAGAGAGAGAGAGATAGGGACAGGGCGACAGGTAGAGAGAGACAGAGAAATAGAGAGAGAGAGAGACAAAAGAGAGAGAGAGAGAGAGAGAGAGAGAGAGAGAGAGAGA
>CM065687.1:47537539-47550039 GCA_017654935.2 Phymorhynchus buccinoides
TTGAGTTTACAGACAGTCGGACTTTATAAAGCTTTAAAATAAACGTTTGAGTTATGGTACTCTAGTGGCAAACATGACCTAGACCGGTTATTAAAACAGAATGAAGCCAGGGGTCCGTTTCACAAGGGCTAACGTTACGTAGCGTGAGCGCAAATCGGGGAAAACGGTCTACGAAACACCCTTCGTTTGTCGATAGTTCGCGTGGCGTTTTGTTCTTGCCAAACACCGAGCAAGCGGCGAACTATCCGGAACTAGTAGGGGGTGAACACGTTTCTTGTTGTTGATTTGGTCCATTAAAGTTTGTTTAAAAAAAAAATGTTTTGGGACAATGGTCAACCTATGGCGATATTTTTCACGCCAGAGGGCAGTCAATGCACTAGGGGCTTATCACGCGATTTTCTTACTTGGGCGTAGTGAGAGAGAGAGAGAGAGATGGTAGGACCACTCACTGTCTCTCTCTCTTTCTTTATCCCCAACTAATAATATAGAGAGGATTAGCCCCACACGAGCGTCATGCCCTCTGGTGTGAGAAAAATCGCACTACGTCTCTCATTAGACAAGAGTTGGTAATATTCTTCCGCAAACGTTTTCTAAAGTGTTTTTTAAGCCCCGTTTGGCGTTTGGGTTGGAGGCGGGAGGGGGATACATACATAAATATACTTTGACCTATAGAAATCAAACTACATGTACCTGCATTGAACGCACTGTAGTGTAACACGACACTTTGAGCGTGTAAGCTTACGTTCAAGAGGCAACATACCTAAACCCACACTAACCTGTAGTGTAGTAAGTTATACACACTTTGGACAGCCATCATGTAGGGGAAGACGGGGTAAAAAGCGCATGGGCGGGTAAGAAGCCCACCCCAATTATCTCATGAAATAAAGAAAATTTCAGTCAAATTTGTCCATGAGACGAATGCTAAACATTAACACTCGTCTCATGGGCAAAATGTGACTGAAATTTGCTTCATTTCATGAGATAATTGGGGTGGGCTTCTTACCCGCCCATGCGCTTTTTACCCCGTCTTCCCCTACGCTCAAGAGCAACGAAGCAAATCCTCACGAAACATCGATTTAGCCTATTTTTCATGTTTCCTGATTGTAGAGAGGCGGACACTAGCATTTTGTTTGTTCGCATAAACTGCCCGCAGCATTAATTACCCCTTTCACCGCCAATGTCCCATTTATGCACCACAATGGTTTAACTCCCATAATGTTACTAAAAGGCATCAAATCAGGGTCTATTATCCGAAAACCCTATGTTCTTAATTTTGGGAGGCCTAATGTTATACATGTCACAGAGGAATTCCCAATATTGCAGATTAAAAAAATTATACCCAGACAAGTTTAATGGTATTTGGGGGGCTGAAAAATGGCTGGCGACGAAAGGTTTAAGCATCCTAAAAAAAATGCAGGCCCTATGCGTATTTTGGTCTTCAAACAGTTGGCTTCCGGCTTCCGGTTTGCTAAAAGCACGAGCAGGTAGATGTTGGAACCAATCAATGATGGCGATAGTGGGCCAAGGTGGGCTCGCTTTGGACACTTTCTGACTTGTAGCTGATGACTGTGTTGTAAGTTGTGGAGACTGTGCCATTGCCATTGGCGTCTTCCTCTGGGTGGGTGCGCCACTTGTGAATGCAATTCTGCTTAATGTCCTCCGGTCTGGAACAGACACATAGGGAAAGACGGGGTAAAAAGCCCATGGGCGGGTAAGAAGCCAATGCCCATTATCTCATGAAATGAAGCAAATTCCAGTCACATTTTGCCCATGAGACGAGTGTTAATGTTTAGCGTTCGTCTCATGGGCAAATGTGACGGACATTTTCTTTATTTCATTAGATAATTGGCATGGGCTTCTTACCCGCCCATGGGTTTTTTACCCCGTCTTCACCTATATGGGACATTAGTAGATATAAAGATGGTGGGAACGATCCTGGAGGCAATGCCCGGAGGCAGTGCAACACCAGGAAAGTCCAGAATGTTTAACAATGCAGATGTGTATACCGAGTATCCTTGGGTGCACCACTTTCCTTCAAAATGTGCTTGTGAGCTGTTCAGTAGTTTAACCTGAGGAAACCGGGAAAGTGTGTGTGTGTATGTGTGCGCCCGTAACAACAACAACAACAACAACAACGCGCGCGCACACACACACACACACACACACACACACACACACACACACACACACACACACACACACACACCGGGCACACACACACACACACACACACACACACACACACACACACACACACACACACACACGCACACGCGCACACGCGCACACACACACGCACACACACACACACACACACATCCAGAGACAGACAGATAGATAAAAGTACAAACGTGACCAGTCCGATTCCCTTTTGTTACAAAGACATTCTTGTGAGTTAATTAAGATCGCATGCTTTAGTAACATTATTCGTTGGGCAACATCGTCGGACATCTTGGAATTCAGTTCCTTTTTGGTATCAAATAACACCAATCATACCCAAAAAAATAGACCCCTCACAGATATATCTATATCTATAAACCCCCTATCTAACAAATACAAACACAAGATTATTGTGACAGAAGGGTGAAACAAGTTCTGTTAATTTTCATTAGTATCGGGTCAGTGAATGGAGCTGGGAAAAGTCTGGAACAATACAAGTCTTTTGTGCAGGTAGACAGACGGACGAAAAAACCACAGGCTTTTACTCATATTCAATGTAGGCCCACAGTACTTCCGTTCTTAAAGGTGGACCCTGACGGATGCGTTTTTTGTAAGAAACACGACGAGATCACCAGGAAAACACCCTTTACAGAGATTGCAACACTCACTTTGCTCTGGTTTCCTATAAATCAAACCGTCAAATCGGCGATTCCTCCTTGGCGTAGGTGCTGGAAGTCAAATTATTTCACCCATCTCTTTTCTAATGGCCGCCAAATCGTTTGCACGAAATGTTCGCAATACAAGCCTTTTTGTTTCAAAATTTATACAGTTTATCTAAAGGAGTTTCGCTCACAACAAAGGAAATAGCTCCCTTTTTTTTTTACTGCACTACAAATAAAGAAAATGCTTCAACCACAATGAGTGGCCTCCACCCACCCCATCCAAAATGGCTACTCTCTCCGGCATCTCCGCCAAGGAGGAATCGACGTTTTAACGGTTTGATTTCTAGGAAACCAGAGCAAAGTGAGTGTTGCGATCTCTGTAAAGGGTGTTTTCCTGGTGATCTGGACGTGGTTGTTTAAAAAAAAAAAAAAAACTCATCCGTCAGGGTGCCCTTTAATAAAACAGGGAGGGAATCATGGCAGCAGAGTCAACATGGATAAAAGACGTGGCAATGAGGACCTTTGTCCAAGAACACCGAGAAAAGGCTTGTTCTGTGCAAGTTAGTGGCGAGAAGGGAAAGGGGTCCGTTTTTTTGTTTTTTTCTTTGTTCGTGGTGTTCGAATGTGCGTGTGCTGGTGTGCACATTGCCTTTGTAATGTGAATATATTATTATGCCACTATGTCACTGAATTTCATGATGATGGTTCGATTGCCTACCATGTGGGGGGTCATACTGATATGTAAAAGCTTTGATTGTAGTGATGTGTGGTATGACAATTTGGCATGTCGTGGTTTAGTTGGATGAGGTGCATAATTATGTGAACCGCACCGTTAAAAGTGTGTTAGCTGAGGTTTGATAGGACGATGTTTGTTGTAGTCAGGGCCGGATCTAGGGGGGGGGGGGGGGGTGCTTTGGGTGCTGCAGCCCCCCCCCCCCCCCCTCGGCTGTCAAAAAAGAAAAAGGAGATGCTCTTGCAATTAGGTGATAATGTTTGATTGTCTTTTGTGTGTTATGACTGCAAGCTAAGCAAGGTGCAAAACTGATCAAACGCTCTTAAGAAGTTCTGTTCTGAGCTCACAGGAGATGCCACAAAACAGTTTTAAAATGTTGAAAACTCGTTTTCGGACGGGGGGCTTCGCCCCCCAGGACCCCCCACCAGGGCTTTGCCCCTGGACCCCACCGGGGCCTAGGCGGCCCCTGGACCCCGGCCTAAAAAATGTTTCAGGCACCCCCCCCCCCCCCCTTCAAAAGTCTGTGATCCGGCCCTGGTAGTGATTATTATATGTTGTGCTTTGTTTCATTGATTGATGTACGTAATCACAGCTGTTCTTGCCGCAACCCTTCAATGTGACTGGATATTGATCTATCTTTTCTGTTTTTTCGTTTGTTTGTTTTTGTTTTTGTGTGTTGTTGTATTTGTTTGCCCGTTTATTGTCTGTTCTTTTTTACTTTTTCTTTTTTCATTGTTTATATTTTCTTTTCCATGTACCCCCAAGGGGCTTTTTTTTTAAATAGAAAAACCTTGAACCTTGAACCTTATTAGGCCTAACTAAAAATTAAAAAAAGAACAGGTTGGTAGGCCTGATATTAAATTCTTACAGCATTAATAAGTAGTGACTGTTGTACCTTTAAAGGGGCACCCTGACGGGTGAGTTTTTGTTTTGCAATAAACACGTCGAGATCACCAGGAAAACACCCTTTACATAGATCGCAACACTCACTTTGCTCTGGTTTCCTAGAAATCAAACCAGCCGTCAAAACGGCGTTTCCTCCTTGGCGGAGTTGCTGGAGAGAGAAGCCATTTTGAACGGGATGTGTGGAGGACACTCAGAGTGGTCGAAGCTTTTTTTTCTTTGTAGCGCAACAAAAAATAAAATTGGAGCTATTTCCTTTGTTGTGAGCGAAACTCTTTTTTGTAAACTGAATAAAAACTGTATAAAAAGACGTGTACAGAATTTGACTTCCAGCACCTCCGCCAAGGAGGAATCGCCGATTTGACGGTTTGATTTCTAGGAAACCAAAGCAAAGTGCGTGTCGCGATCTCTGTAAAGGGTGTTTTTCTGGTGATCTCGACGTGTTTCTTGCAAAAAACATATCCGTCAGGGCCGGTGCCCCTTTAACAAAATGTGATTAAAAAAAAAAAAGAACGAAAAGGGTTACCTGTGTACTTGTTCTACCTTCAGGTTATTCTTTTCCCGCCTATCACGATCCGTCCATCTCACCATCACCGGTAGCCTACATTGTGGTTTGTTTACCACAGGCGTACTAATCATTTCCTATAAACTATGTTACACACATAAGGATATATTTGATGGACGCTTGAGATACTGTTTTATGGGGGAAAAAAGTTTTAATATTCCTGCTTGATGCAGATACACTTGTATCAATCAATCAATCAATCAATCAATAACTTTAATGATCCCTGAGGACATTACAAAGCACATCCACAGGCTTTATAAACAAACAATACTAAAACATACATTATATATATATAGCTCAAACACCACAGAGGGAAATAGCAAAACATTTAACATCGTCCAATGAATCAAATGTAGACATTGATTACATTCACATTTTGCATATCAGGACAGAGGAAAACAGTAAATACATTAACATCGTCCAATGAATAAAATGTAGATATTGATTTCATGAAGGCTATTTGTCATGACATACTTGTTTTTATTTTAGTTTTTTTTGGTCGTTGTTTTGCTAATCTACTCCTTGTTGAATTTGTTTAGATTCTAACAAGTTCTACATCCCTTGTCTTCTCCCATGTGGTCAGAAATCCCGAGACGATCATCACCATCATCAACATGCAGCGGACCTTCTCCCTCCAACGCACGGGGCGGCGGCACGTGCTTTCGACGTCATCCCTGATGCTGGCGATGACGTCAGTTCAGGCGGCGGCGGGGCTGGTCCTCACAGGCCTGTGGACTCACGTGGCTCAGTGGTCCGCCGTCCAAACGGACGTGGACCAACGGCGCGTCTCCGCCTCCTCCGCGCAGGAGTGTGCAGCCAGGTGTCTGGGTTCGAGCCCCTCCTGCTACGGGTTCTGTTACCATGAGGGGGAGCCGTCCTCGGGGTGTTCCCTGGCCACGGGCTTGCAGCGCGTGGGGTCTGAGTACTCCTTCGTTTCCGAGACATCTGGGGCCGTGCCTGGAACCCAGTGCTACTACACGGGTAGGTTGTGGTGGCGGTAGGTGTTGGTAGTAGTAAGAGGAGGAGTAGGAGGAGGAAAAGGGGAGGAAGAGGAGGAGGAAGAGTAGTAGTAGCAGGAGGAGGAGGAGATGAAGGAAGAAGAGTAGTAGAAGTAGGAGGAAGCGGAAGAGCAGGAGGAAAAGTAGGAGAAAGATTAGGAGGAGGAGGAGGAGGAGGAGGAGGAGGAGGAGGAGGAGGAGGAGGAGGAGGAGAGGAAGAGTAGTAGTAGTTGGAGGAGGATCAAGAATAGTAGTAGAAGTAGGAGGAAGAGGAGGAGGAAGAGTAGTAGAAGTAGGAGGACAAGGAGGAGGAAGAGTAGTAGTAGGAGGGGGGAGGAGGAAGAGTAGTAGTAGAAGTAGGAGGAAGAGGAGGAGGAAGAGTAGTAGTAGGAGGGGAGGAGGAGGAAGAGTAGGAGGAGGAGGAAGAGTAGGAGGAAGAGGAGGAAGAGTAGTAGTAGAAGTAGGAGGAGGAAAAGAGGAGGAAGAGTAGGAGGAGGAGGGGGGGGGGGGGAGGAGGAGTAGGAGGAGGAGGAGGAAGAGTAGGAGGGGGGGGAGGAGGAGGAGGAAAGAGGAGGAGGAGGAGAAGGAAGAAGAGGAGGAGGAGGAGGAGGAAGATGAGGAGGAAGAATAGGAGGAGGAAGAAGAGGAGGAGGAAGAAGAGAGGAGGAGGAAGAAGAAGAGGAGGAGGAAGAGGAGGGGAAGAAGAAGAAGAGGAGGAGGAAGAGGAGGAGAAAGAGGAGGAGGAACAGGAGGAGGAAGAGAAAGAGGAGAAGGAAGAGGAGGAGAAAGAGGAGGAGGAAGAGAAAGAGGAGGCCTCGAGGAGGAGGAGGAAGAGTAAGAGAAAGAGGAGGAGAAAGAGGATGAGGAAGAGAAAGAGGAAGAGAAAGAGGAGGAGGAAGAGGGTGAGGAAGAGAAAGAGGAGGAAGAGGAAGAGAAGGAGGATGAGGAAGAGAAAGAGGAGGAGGAAGAGTATGAGGAAGAGAAAGAGGCAGAGGAAGAGGAAGAGAAAGAGGAGAAGGAAGAAGAAGAGAAGGAGGAGGAGGAAGAGGAGGATGAGGAAGAGAAAGAGGATGAGGAATAGGAATAGAAAGAGGAGGAGGAAGAGTAGGAGGAGGAGGAAGAATAGGAGGAGGGAGAGGAGGAGGAGAAGGAAGAGGAGGAGGAGGAAGAGGAGGAGGAGGAAGAGTAGTAGTAGTAGGAGGAGGAGGAGGAGGAAGAGTAGTAGTAGCAGGAGGAGGAGGAGGAAGAGTAGTAGTAGGAGGAGGAGGAGGAGGAGGAAGAGTAGTAGTAGGAGGAGGAGGAAGAGTAGTAGTAGTAGTAGGAGGAGGAGGAGGAGGAGGAGGAGGAGGAGGAGGAAGAGTAGTAGGAGGAGGAGGAGGAGGAGGAGGAGGAGTAGTAGTAGGAGGAGGAGGAGGATGAGTTGTAATAGGAGGAGGAGGAGGAGGAGGAGGAGGAGTAGGAAGAGTAGTAGTAGGAGGAGGAGGAAGAGTAGTAATAGGAGGAGGAGGAGGAAGAGGAGGAGAAAGAGCAGGAGGAAGAGTAGTAGTAGTAGTAGTAGTAGTAGTAGTAGTAGTAGTAGTAGTAGTAGTAGTAGTAGTAGTAGTAGTAGTAGTAGTAGTAGTAGTAGTAGTGGCAGTACGAGGAAGAGGAGGATGCTAGTTAGTTACAAGTACTAGTTGTTGTTTTTGTTGCGGTGGTGATAGTAGTCGTGTTAATGGTAGAAGCAGCCAGCAGTACATTGGTAGTCGATAAATATTTCGGAAATAAACCTTGAAACTTGAAACTTGATAGCAGTTTTGGTGATAGTAATAATAGTGGGAGTTGTAGTGATAGTGGCAGAAGTAAAATTATGTCACAACAGTAGTAGCAGCAGAAGTAGTAGTAGTTGTAGTAATAAAAATAAAGACCCAGCACCACAAAGGGGACATTAAGTCGCTGGGCTAGTTTCTCACAAAGGCTCGGAGAGTCACAAATCTCATTTTTTGTCAATTTTAAGCTATAGTTATTTTCGTGTTCTCTAACATCTTATCTTTCATATTTATAAAGGACAGTCTTTAATGTGGTCTCTAAGTGGTCTTATAAGTGCTTTAAAACGAGTAGGTCAATGCATTTTCTTCAGCTAGGCTAGACTCTAGACTGTGTTTTCTCAAAATGGCTGACGTTCACCCTGCCTAGAACGGAAAAAGATACAAGAATGGTTCTTACAACGCTAGAAAGAGAATTGTCTGAAGTTTTTAACTGTATAATTTTCTCAGAATGGTCAATTTGACACTTAATGCCCCTTTCGCGCTTTTTATTATTGTCGATGGTTATAAACAGACTGACTGGAGAAAGCACAAGGAAATCATAACAGCTTTTGATGTCTTGATGATGAAAAACTCACACGTTGTTTCAGTTAAATCAAAGATCCAATATGAACGGCAAAGACAATGAACTGCTGCTCAGTTTTACACACAAAACGTCAAAAATCTCTTCAAACAACCGCGGATGGGTGAGTTCAACAGGGGCGGATCAAATGATTCGTAGGGGGGGGGGGTTGCGCGCGGGGAGTCCGGGGAGCTGCACACTGCCACTTTCTTTGACTCTGCCTTTTTCCTTGGCTTACTGTGATCTACTATCTTTCTGACTTAATGGCCCATTCTCCTGCCTTAGCAAAGGAAGGTGCTCTTAGAAAAAATCTAGATACCACATTAAAACTGGAAAAAAACCCGTGAAATAAATTCAATATTAGAAAATTGTATGAACGATGAAAAATGTCCTACGAAAACCAAAGTGTCATTATGTCAAAGATCTTTGTCTAGTTTAATCTACAAAATTTGTCTAAATTCATGGAAGACCAAATTTTCCAAAGATGTAGAATGCGCTTGTGGTCACCCACTGTCCGTTCATCATATTATTTTTGAATGTCCAGTTTTAACTTACCTTTTAAAGATAAATATAGCAACCTTAGAGCCTCTAAAAGAAATCATTTACAGCCCTGAAATGATTGACATTGCAAAGGTTATATATATTCAGTTCTGAGATAGTTCATTTGTTATAATTGATTCATTAGCTTACGGTTTTATATTGTTGTTGATAAGCACATTCACACACATAGGTACACACACACACACACACACACACACACACACACACACACACACACACACACACACACACACACACACACACACACACACACACACACACACACACACTTCCCCCTTCATTTTAATTCATTGATTTGTTATTGTTGCTGTTGTTGTTGTTGTGTGTGTGTGTTAGGGGGGTGGTGTTATTTTTTTTCTTTAAGTTTAACATCACCATTGTTGTGAACAGACCTTAATCAATCAAATCAAATCAAAACCCTGCCTTTTCCCCCAAAAAAAAAATCCAAATAACTTTTCTCCTTTGAGCTCATCCGAAATCAGAATGTGTCGGCTGTACGCAGCGGGGAGACCAATGAAAACTGAAAACGGACACATAGGGGAAGACGGGGTAAAAAGCGCATGGGCGGGTAAGAAGCCCACCCCAATTATCTCATGAAATAAAGAAAATTTCAGTCAAATTTGCCCATGAGACGAATGCTAGACATTAACGCTCGTCTCATGGGCAAAATGAGACTGAAATTTGCTTCATTTCATGAGATAATTGGGGTGGGCTTCTTACCCGCCCATGCGCTTTTTTTACCCCGTCTTCCCCTACATACTTTACCCATTAATTGCTTTTTGGCCCAGGAACGCAGAATAGAAGAAGAAGAAGAAGAATAGATGTAATAGCTAGAATCAAATGAATCATAGTTTCTTCTGTCGTGTTTCTGACCTTTCTCGCTTTCACGATCCATTCTTCTTCTTCTTCTTCTTCTTCTACTGCGTTCCCATGCCATATGGCCATAATGGGTAAGGTACGTATGACTATGTTTCCGGTTTTCAGTTTTCACTGGTCTCCCCGCTGCATACAGCCGACACATTCTGATTTCGGAGGAGCTCAAAGAAGAAAATTATTTGGAAGAGTTTTTTGGGAAAAAGGGCAGAAGAATGGGCCAATAAGTCAGAAAGATAGTAGATGACAGAAAGCAGAGGGAAAAGGCAGAGTCAAAGAGAGTGACAGATTAGAGGAAGTTCAGATTAGAGGAAGTTACAAGCACAGAACTTCCAGAAGATGGGGGAACTATTTATATTGAAAGACCCCCCACCCCCACCCCCACCCCCGGTATCCCCACGGGGAGAGACTCGTGGAGGGGGTGAGGTCGTCCAGCTCCCCGTATGGAGGCACGAGGCATGCACCCACTGCCCCGTTACGATCCATTCTATTCTTTGTTTGTTCCCTCCGGTACAGACAGTCCTCCGGTGCTCTGCCCAGCCTCTCAGGGCTACGTGGAGATCAGCGGACGGTGCCTCAAAGTGAACAGCTCCATTCTCAGTCAGCCTGATGCCCTGGCGTTTTGCCAAACGGAGGGAGGCCACCTGTATGATTACAAAAGCTTGCAAGATGAGGAACCCGTCATCAGCACTCTGATGAACCAACAAGGTATATATGCATTTCGTTTCGTTAAAATCGAGAGTGTTTATTCAATAGTGTGTTTGGGGGGCCAATAAGGCGTACAGTTTGTTTCATTAAAACTGAGAATGATTAGTTTCTGTTATTTTGTGTCAAGAATGTTCTGGTAAAACTTTAAACAATCTGGTATAAAGCTTACATACCCTTCACTCCCCTACCTTTTTTGAAATTTATTTCAACTACAATTTCAATACATTGTGGTGTCCCTGAAGTTTCTCTGTTTCTCCACGGACCTAAATGTAAGTTCGTGGTTTCTCTACGCACGAGCTTCAAAATACAGCATGTTGTATTGTGGCTTCACCCACAAAAAAGAGCAGCAATTGATGGTCACATGGAGTATTTTTACGGGCCGTGATAAAACACAATGTTAAGTGGGTGGGGTTTTGCCGATCAGAATAATAATTCATTACACTGAGTATTTTAGAAAGCATTTAAAAATATCCCCAAAATATATATATATTTTCTTGTTGTTGCAATTTTAATGGAGCACAACGTAGGCCTACTACAGTGGAACCTCCCTTATAAGACCTTCAAAAATCATCAAAAATGAGGTCTTATAAGGGAGGGGTCTTGTAAGAGAGGTAATTTTAATACTTGCAAAGAAGGGCAATGTCTCAGAGAAGTAGGTCTTATACGGGAGGGAGTCTTATAATGGGAGGTCTTATACGGGAGGGAGTCTTATATAATGGGAGGTCTTATAAGGGAGGTTCCACTGTATTCAATTTAGGCTACTGAGATAGCGAGCATGGGATCAGCGCTTGTCACTGATTTAAGTGTTGTCTCTTTCTTTCTTCTCAGGAGCCACAGGCAGATCGGGTCTATGGGTAGGAGCCGAGTTCGAACCCAGCCTCGCGCAGTTTGTCTGGACCGACGGCACCGCCCTGTCCGACACCGATTCCGTTTGGGCCACTTACGAACCCAGCACCTGGACCCCCGAACACTGCGTGGGCATGTACATCTCTGGAGGCGACCAGTACCGCCTCAACAACTGGGGCTGTACCGCCCACAACGTCGGCTTCGTGTGCCAGATCGATCTTCCCACTGATTAGAAAGGAACTAGGGGCAGTGGGTGGACGACGCCTCGTGCCTCCATACGGGGAGCTGCCTGGATGACTCCGTCCCCTCCACGAGTCTCTTCTTGATCTTGATGATGTTCGTCGGCAGGATCCAATTTTGTATATAGACGCTAGCGGGGTGGGGGTGGGGGTGGAGGGGGGGGGGGGGGAGACTGGGGAGAGCAGCTAAACCTTTTGATCCCTAACTTCTTCTTCTTCTTCTGCGTTCCCATGCCGTATGACCATAATGGGTAAGGTACATATGTGTCCGGTTTTCAGTTTCCACTGGTCTCCCCACTGCGTACAGCCGACACATTCCGATTTCGGAGGAGATCAAGAGAAACATTATTTGGAAGATTTTTTTTTTTAAAGGCAGGAGAATGGGTCCAATAAGTCAGAAAGATAGAAGATGACAGAAAGCAAAAGGGAAAAGGCAGAGTCAAAGAGAGTGGCAGATTACAGGAAGTTACAAGCACAGAACTTCCAGAAGTAGGGGGAACTATTTTTACGAAAGACACCCCCGGTATCCCCACGGGGAGATCCGTAACTAAAAATAATAAAAAAAACAAAGTGTGTAGTGGGGGGGGGGGGGGGGTGGGGTGGGGGGTTGGGGGGGGGGGGGGTTAATGATCGACAGGCTACAAGTCTCTTCCCGTGAGGATGGGGTCCTTCGTAAAACAAATAGTTCCCCCACACCTTCTGGAAGTTCTGTGCTTGTAACGTGCTGCTTGTAACTTGTAACCTCCTTTTAACTGTCACTCTCTTTGACTCTGCCTTTTCTCCTTCGCTTTCTATTAATATCTACTATCTTTCTGACTTATTGGCCCATACTCATGCCTTTTTGTGAGAGAGAAAAATCTTCCAAATATTTTTTCTTCTTTGAGC
>CM065687.1:47555039-47565039 GCA_017654935.2 Phymorhynchus buccinoides
CATCACATAGTCTTCTTTGCGGCGATTCTTAAAGTCCAGTTTCTGCTTTTCCGTTAAGTTGTAATCCGGGCGTGGTTCGCCCACGTGGAATTTAGTGTACATCATCTCCGGCAGTTTCCAGGAGAGCGTCCTCCGGAGGAGGACCATGGACTCATCAAAGGCTTCTGTCAGCATCACCAGATGGAAGACTCTGGTCAGGTTCTGGAGAGATCTGGGCAGGTTACGCATGTTCCGGAAATCCAGGCCAAATTCTCTGGTGATTCTACAATGCAGCATGCCACCCAAGGGAATTGAGTCCCAGCGATCCAGATCTGAAAGGTAGGTCAGGAGAGGTTCAGGGCCTGAAACACGCCAAAATAAAGTGCTGTTTTGAATGAAAGGGAAACAACTTCTCACTGCCAGTGGCTTTGACAGGAGTTTTGTACCTACAATGAGGAATCTAAGCAGCGTGAATAGTTGGAACAAATTCTTAGAGCAGTATGCCACTGCTTTTTAATTCAAATTTCAACAGTATGCATTGAGAGCTCACGCCAGCCTGCCTAGCAGCGTGTTCCAATGTTGGACTATTTACGCGCCAGTCCAGTTTATGGCAAAGAAGAATTGTTTTCCTTCCTTTGTCATGTTATCCTCTTTGTCATAAAACGTAATTGTTTATGTATTGCTTTCTCAAGCGTTACTTAGTGTAAGCTAAGTGGGATTTTTTTGTTGCACTCACACACACACGCACGCACGCACGCACATTTACCAGGAACGAATTTGGGCGTGCCACGAAAGTAAAAGGCAGAAACGAAGCGCTGCAGAGGCTCCCGAACGATGCTGACGAGTATGGAGTCTTTGGGGAGAAAGAGCCTGACGCAGTTCTCGTTGAAACTCAGATGGTTGGTGATCATATCGTAGTGGCCCAGTGCGCGAGGTGCTGGGAGGAACCGGTGACTCCAGTCTCCCTTAATTCGATGACCGTGTCTGCGACTCTCCATTCTGGACAAGGGCCTGGCCACCGACAGGTTGCGTAGCAGGGCGTATCGGTTGAGGAGGGTGGTGACCGTCAGAGACCCGGTCTTGTGGGTCTGAAAAGAGAAGTGTCGTGTTTGTAGTTCTTCATCGATCCCTCGCTTTGAATTTAGTCCCCGTCATATAAATTGTGGACACCAGAATTTTGTGCTGCTAATTCTTCTTCTTCTTTTCCCTATAGCAACCGCAGTCACTGCTGACTATTATGTCGCTGTATTTGGGAGGATCTACGGGAATGCGCAAGACAACAAACTATCAAGAAGAAGGAAGTGCACAGGAGAAAAAGAAGAAATATAGAAAGCTTGGCCCTGCCAGCCAGGTCCCGCTAATCGGTCCCTAACATGATGCCGCGCCAAGCGAGAGAATGACCCAGCCAGCCAGGTCCCGCTAATCGGGCCCCAACGTGATGGATTAAAAGGCGGGTCGTAATTGCGAGAGGTGTGACCAAGAAGGCGGAACGTGGCGAAGGATTCGATCCAAAAAAGGCAAGGGCCAGTTCTAGTCTCCCTTATCGACATTTTTATATTCATATTTTTTTCAACAACTGATTACAAAGAACGTCCTACACCCCCCACCCCCCTCCTATAAGCTGATTTCCTTATAAGCAAGGTCTTTGTAAGTAGATTATTCTTTAGATACAATGAAACCTCACTTAACGGGCACCTCAGTATCGCGGGCACCTCAGTAGGCCTACTAGTTTACCGGACAGTTTATTTTGTTCCCCTTCTTATTTATTACTACGGGTGTCTCCGGTATAGCGACCAACCCGCTCCTCAGGACAACGGACAGTGATCTCAATCCGAGTCATATAATAAGTAGTGCAATTTACCACTCAGTATGCCGACCACCCTAATAACGAATTTTTAATATCATAATCAAAGAACAGATTCAGGTTAACCCTTTCACCGCCAATGTCGCATTTATGCACCACAATGGTTTAACACCCATGTTACTAAAAGGCATCAAATCAGGACCTGTTATTCAAAGACTCTATTGTCTTAGTTTTGGGAAGTAAGGATAGATTTTATTTTATATATGTCCCAGAAGAATCCCCAGCACTGCAGATGGATTTTGTTCTTTACCCAGGTAAATTTAATGGAAATGTTTGGCTGAAATATGGCTGGCGGTGAAAGGGTTAAGCAAAAATCATGGTAAAGGAAATTTGAAAAATCAAGGTCAAGGAAAGATCAATAAAAACAGAACTGGGGGCCACTTTCATGAAAGGCGGCAGCAAACAAACGTGCATCCAGCCATTTTACGGGACATGCGAGCGTGCACGCTCGCACTCACACACACATAGGCCTACGCAAACACATAAAGAAATATTTAATTTATTTAATGTTGGAGGTGCCAAACCGTTGATTATCCTAAACAGTAAACACCATGACAGCTGTGTTGTATTGAAATGTGTCTGTAAGAGGTAAGATCTTTAAAGGTGGACCCTGACGGATGAGTTTTTGCCAGAAACACGCCGAGATCACCAGAAAGACAGCCTTTTC
The DNA here is from genome assembly GCA_017654935.2 of Phymorhynchus buccinoides. Taxonomy (NCBI): domain Eukaryota; kingdom Metazoa; phylum Mollusca; class Gastropoda; order Neogastropoda; family Raphitomidae; genus Phymorhynchus; species Phymorhynchus buccinoides. The sequence goes on from CM065687.1 coordinate 47,557,550, forward strand.
AAGGATCGGAACACTCACTTTGCTCTGGTTTCCTAGACATTCAACCGTCAAAACGGCGATTCCTCCTTGGCGGAGATGCCGGAGAGAGTAGCCATTTTGGACGGGGTGGGTGAACGTCAAGCTCATTGTGGTTGAAGCTTTTTCTTTTTTTGTAGTGCAGTAAAAAAAAAAATATTGGATCTGTTTCCTTTGTTGTGAGCGAAAGTCCTTTAGATAATCTGTATAACTTTTTTTTTTTAAAGAGAAAAAAGTATTGCGAAACTTTCTTGCAGGCGGTCATTAGAGAAGAGACGTCACACGCCTTCTCTTTGGGTGAAAGAATTTGACTTCCAGCACATCCGCCAAGGATGAATCGCCGAATTGACGGTTTGATTTCTAGGAAACCAGAGCAAAGTGAGTGTTGCAATCTATGTAAAGGGTATTTTCCTGGTGATCTGGACGTGTTTCTTACAAAAACCCATCCGTCAGGGTGGCCCTTTAATGTGATGTAATCATGAATAGTTAGAGAAGACAATTTTAAGACTGTTTTAAGGGCTCGCTTATGAACATTAATTAACGGTTTTAAGGTGTTGGCACTACTTGAATCGAAGAGTGTTGAGGCGTAATATAGGCTATGTGTGTTTGAATACATGCATAAAAGAAGTGCTTACGGGCATCGAGATTAAGGAAGTTTTTAATTTTAGAGAGGAGGAAGACTTCTTGTGAAACAGAGAGAGAGAGAGAGAGGAGAGAGAAAGAGAGAGAGAGAGAGAGAGAGAGAGAGAGAGAGAGAGAGAGAGAGAGAAGGAGAGAGAGAGAGAGAAGGAGAGAGAGAGAGAGAGAGAGAGAGAGAGAGAGAGAGAGAGAGAGAGAGAGAGGGGGGGGTCTGGAAGAGGGAAAGTTAATGAGAGCAAAAGAGAGAGAGAGAGAGAGAGAGAGAGAGAGAGAGAGAGAGAGAGAGAGAGAGAGAGAGAGAGAGAGAAGAGAGAGAGAGAGAGAGAGAGAGAGAGAGAGAGAGAGAAGGAGAGAGAGAGAGAGAGAGAGAGAGAGAGAGAGAGAGAGAGAGAGAGAGAGAGAGAGAGAGAGAGAGAGAGAGAGAGAGAGAGAGGGGGGGGTCTGGAAGAGGGAAAGTTAATGAGAGAGAGAGAGAGAGAAGAGAGAGAGAGAGAGAGAGAGAGAGAGAGAGAGAGAGAGAGAGAGAGAGAGAGAGAGAGAGAGAGAGAGAGAATAGAGAAATAGAGAAATAGACAGAGGGGGGAGAAAAGGGGGGATGAGAGGGATGGATAATGAAAGAAGGGGATGGGGAAACCTAAACACGAAGGGCGAAGTAGCCTAGGCCTACACGAATGGTGGTATTTATTTTACTTTTGTCTTTCTTCAGTCTCCTATTTCGGTTCACTGTATATAATTTTTTTTAAACTGTGATCTATTTATTCAAACAAAATGTTACCAATAATTTGTCATCAATATTGTTTTACGTTAAGAAAATTATTCTACTGTATGCTTCTTCATTACATGATCGTGTCTTTGTGAATGTCGTTCGTTGCATGTTTATACTTAGAGTTGAGAACCGGTTCAAAATTCCGAACCGGTTTGTAACCGGTTTTTCCTCTTCGAACCGGTTTCACTGAACCGGTTTTTTTAACCAGTACTCGCATTACTAGTTTCACCTATGCAAACACATATTTATTTGTCAAAATATTCACACACACACACACGCACGCACGCGCACACATACACACACACACAATAAAGAAACGTGTGACTTATGACACACGCACACTCAACTCAACACTCAGTCAAAGTCAAAGCCATATACACCACCACAAACTAGAAACAGCTACTCTTGGTTTACAAACACCCTGCTGAGAATCAGTGTTGTTCTTCGAAAAGAATGCGTTATTCTAAGAAAAACTTACTTTCAGTTTGCAGTTACAAAACCGGTTCAGAGCAACTCGAACCGGTTTTTCGAACCGCGAAAGTGTAGCACCGGTTTTTCGGTTCAAACCGGTTTTTCCCCCCCCACCTCTATTTATACTACATCATTAAAAACAAAGCCCTTCTTTTCATTATACACGCCATTATGTGTTGCCTTTGCATGGAGTGGTTCAGTACAGCGGGCACCTCACTATTACGGACAGTTTTGACCAGTCTGTTGGATTTGCGGCTTGCTCTTATTAATGGTATTAACAGACAGATGCATTCTTCATTGTTAACAGATTTTCAGTCTCCAAGTCTCATACTGAAATCAAATTCCTTTCAACCTGAAATAGCAAGATACATTTATGAATGCTTTGCTGTCCGCAGTAAATAATTAGCAAGAATATAATAAATGTTTTATTATTATTATTTTTATCTGCTGCATTTACTTCGTCACGAACTTTACCTTGTGCTTTTTGTTTTATTTTCTTTCTTTCGTGGTAAGTGCTTACTACTTCTGTGTCAATCATTCCTTTGATGGTTTTACGACAAATAAAAGAGTTTTTGAGTTTGAGTTTGAGTTTTGGGTGGTCGGTTACTGAGGTCCGACTGTATACTATGTAGAGTACTCTACTTTCAGAAAAGTCGTTGAAACTCATACCACAACCACCACTAACCTTTAAAAAGAAGACATGTTGCTTTGGCTTCGATTCCGCCGGCAAACGACCCCCCCTGCAAGAAGAGGGGAGAGCGGATTCCATACCCCCCTTGGCAAAGAGCCGCGGATAGCACGACACATGAACTGTGGACGGGTTTCTGCTGACGGTGGCCTTGTCCTCCTTGTCACAGACCCACGCCTCAGGCTCATCTCTAGCATTAGCAGAACTCGCGCTGCTGTTAGGACTCAGTCCTAAAGTCCCGTGGATCGGTTCGGTGGAGGGCTGCTCTCGTGTTGATAGGACAGGCGTGGCTGGTGCATCTTTGGGTCTCGGCGGCATCAGCCCCTTCTGGCGTTTCGTTTTGATGTCGTCCGTCTCATGCTGAAAAGCGGGTTTGGTAGGTAGTAGATCCCTGACGGTCAGAGTGTAAGCGAAGAAGCAGAGAAAGACGAGAGCACAAGAAATCAGCGTGGCTAGTGGTATCGCTTTAGAAGAGACCCTGCCGGCCATGTCGAGCCAAGTCTGCTTGTCGTCTGTACATATGTGCAGCTGTCGGCTTGCCTGACCACAAAATAAGGACCCGACCAGGGTTTGGGTTTCAACACCACTTGAGGCGCACAGCTGCAGATTTTTTAAGGCCCTGTCACACTAAGAGAGGATTTACTCGAGTATCAGTTATTGCGCAGCAAGAATCATTATGTTGCTCTTGTATAAAAATTGTCAAGATCATTGATGCTGGGGATTAAGCAAATCTACCAACTTTGCAAATTCGGCGACCGTAAAGTTATAAAAAAAAAAGAGTAAACGATGTGAGCCAGAAGACATGACATGTCCAAGGTCAAACTTCAAGGTCAAGGTCGCCAGATGTTGGCACTGTAACTAAAAAAAAAAGTGAAAATGTTAAATGTGATACCTTCATCTTGATTAGGTCCTCCGAAATCGGGGTGTGGCTGCCCACGTGCCTGGGTAATCGTAAACAGTCACACACGTAAATTGAATGTTCTCATCCCTAGTTTGGGGCATTTGTACCATAGTGTTCAATTCCTTCAGCTGTTGTGATGATCCCTGGAGTCTTTTAGCCAGGGAACGACAAGAACAACATCTTGACTAGACACTGCACAGCATCGTTCTTCCAGTGGTGTAGGAACAGGGAGGGGTGGGGTGTGGCAGACATGTTTTACCCCCCTCCCCGAATTTAATATGCACAAAGCCTTATACGTGAAAGATTCTGATATATAGCTGTTCTGTCAAATAAAACCTTACAACAATGGGGGAGAGGGAGGGGGGGGGGTTACGGAACCCAGATACTCCCCCCCCTCCCCCCCCCTGGATCCGGCGTATGCATTTTTCTCTTTCATGTTACTCATTTCTTCCTAATTTTCATTTACATTGGTTATAAGAAACTAAATCCCAAGAAAGTTTCTTATAACTGATGATCGGATATAACTTAAGAAACATCGGTTAGCCCCTATAAGGAAGGAAAAAAAAACCCACAAAAAACGTTTCCCCACCACTTTCTTGTAAGCGGAGTGTGCAGTACAAATCAAATCGATACCCTCCATTACACTACAGAATACTATGCACTCAGCTACATACACTCAGCTGGAGAGAGAGAGAGAGAGAGAGAGAGAGAGAGAGAGAGAGAGAGAGAGAGAGAGAGAGAGAACACACACACACAATCATTAACTCAACACACACACACACACACACACACACACACACACACACACACACACACACACACACACACACACACACACACACACACACACACACACACACACACTGACACACACACACACACACACACACACACACACACACACACACACACACACACACACACACACACACACACACACCATCAATCAATTTGGATCACATTGAAATAAGGGAGAGTCACTCAATTTGAATTGTACACGCATGAACGCATGGGAGAATATCGATTTAAATTTGCATACACGTAGGGTCACGTCGTCGGGCTCATTACCAACAAATGCACGATTATTTTTTCTTTAAAGCATTTTCAACAACGTAAGCTCACTTGACATGTATCAATACATTCATTACGTTGGAACGGCGATGCACACACACACACACACTTCCTCTTTCCCTCCGTCAGCAACCGACCCTCTCAGCCTTCAAATCTAACCTCAAAACCCACCTGTTCCCTCGTGATTGAGGCTCCACTCTCTTTCTCTTCTCTCTCTCTCTTGCCTTTAGGTCTGTTTCTGCTGTATACCATTTATGTCAAACGTGTGTGCTCGCTTTGTATTGCATTTTTTGTTTGAATGCGTTATGAATGCTAACGTGTGTGTGCGCTTTGATTTGATTTATATCAAGATTCAGCGCCGTATAAATACCGTATGTTGTTGTCGTCGTTGTTGTTGTTGTTGTTGTTGTTGTTGTTGTTGTTGTTGTTGTTGTTGTTGTTGTTGTTGTTGTTGTTGTTGTTGTTGTTGTTGTTGTTGTTGTTGTTGTTGTTGTGTGTGTGTGTGTGTGTGTGTGTGTGTGTGTGTGTGTGTGTGTGTGTGTGTGTGTGTGTGTGTGTGTGTGTGTGTGTGTGTGAGAGAGAGAGAGAGAGAGAGAGAGAGAGAGAGAGAGAGAGAGAGAGAGAGAGAGAGAGAGAGAGAGAGAGAGAGAGAGAGAGAGAGAGAGAGAGAGAATGAAGGGTCGGGTCAGGTCAAATAAGACGACTAGGCCTCGCGGCCTCTCAAGCGAATAATTATAATTTGTTAATTTGGCTTAACAGACGGGATCAGTGCAATGTGTCCCCGTCTCTATACGTCGCCATGTCCATATGTCCCCGTCACTATATGTCCCCGTCACTATATGTCCTCGTCACTATATGTCCCGGATTCTATATGTCCCCGTCTCTATGTGTCCCCGTCTCAATATGTCCTGTCACTATGTGTCCTCGTCTCAATATGTCCTGTCACTATGTGTCCTCGTCTCAATATGTCCTGTCACTATGTGTCCTCGTCTCAATATGTCCTGTCACTATGTGTCCTCGTCTCAATATGTCCTGTCATTATGTGTCCTCGTCTCAATATGTCCTGTCACTATGTGTCCTCGTCTCAATATGTCCTGTCACTATGTGTCCTCGTCTCAATATGTCCTGTCATTATGTGTCCTCGTCTCAATATGTCCTGTCACTATGTGTCCTCGTCTCAATATGTCCTGTCACTATGTGTCCTCGTCTCAATATGTCCCCGTCTCTGTGTGTCCCTGTCTCTGTGTGTCCCCGTCTCAATATGTCCCGTCTCTGTGTGTCCCTGTCTCTGTGTGTCCCCGTCTCAATATGTCCCGTCTCTGTGTGTCCCTGTCTCTATGTGTCCCCATCTCAATATGTCTCGTCTCTATGTGTCCTCGTCTCTATGACTTTATTGTGTCCTCGTCTGAATGTGTCCCCGTCTCAATATGTCTCGTCTCTATGTGTCCTCGTCTCAATATGTCTCGTCTCTATGTGTCCTCGTCTCTATGACTTTATTGTGTCCTCGTCTCAATGTGTCCCCGTCTCAATATGTCCAGTCTCTATGTGTCCTCGTCTCAATATGTCCCGTCTCTGTGTGTCCCCGTCTCAATATGTCCCGTCTCTATGTGTCCTCGTCTCAATATGTCCTGTCACTATGTGTCCTCGTCTCAATATGTCCCGTCTCTGTGTGTCCCCGTCTCAATATGTGTCTCTATGTCTCTATGTGTCCCTGTCTCAATATGGTTTTTTTAATAAAACTGTGATTTATTTATTCAAACAAAATGTTATCAATAATTTGTCATAAATATTGTTTTACATTAAGAAAATTATTCTACTCTATGCTTCTTCATTACATGATCGTGTCTTTGTGAATGTCGTTCGTTGCATGTTTATACTACATCGTCAAAAACTGTGTCCCCGTCTCAATATGTCCCGTCTCTATGTGTCCCTGTCTCAATATGTCCCCTCTCTGTGTCCCCGTCTCAATATGTCCCGTCTCTATGTATCCCCGTCTCAATATGTCTCGTCTCTATGTGTCCCCCGTCTCTATGTGACTAAAGAGACTGGACACTTTGAGACGGGGACACATAGAGGCGGGACATATAGAGACGGGGACACATAGACGGGACATATTGAGACGGGGACATAAAGAGACCGGACATATTGAGACGGGGACATAAAGACTGAGACCGGACATATTGAGACGGGGATACATAGCGGCGGGACACATTGAGACGGGGACATAAAGCTGTATTTTATTAACCTTTTTAGCTAATAACCTTTTTGGAATACTAAACCCTAGCCCTAACCCTAGCCCTAACCCTACCCCCCACCCCCCCTATAAGACGGGAAAACGCAATGAACCACGACTGTGACAAATGGCGCCGTGTACTGCAATACATATGGCGCCCGTGTACTAGCAATACATAGGGGGGGGGGGGGGGGGGGGGGGGGGTCCTATTAGATAATGGCCTAGGGTTAGTGATAGGGTTAGTATTCCAAAAAGGTTATTAGCTAAAAAGGTTCATAAAATACAGCTTTATGTTTGGTAAGAAAGGCAAAAAACGGGAAAAATGGAATTAACCGAGAAATGGGGGGGGGGGGGGGGGGGGGGGTGTGGGGGGGGGGGCACATCTTGACATTTACCGATATTTCGTTAGGAATTCTCTGCCTTCTCCTCTTCGACACTCTGACTCAATCTCGTCACACAAAACCTCTCTGAAAACCCATCTTTTTCCCCCTTCATTCTTGCAGGGTGCTCCATTTGAGTTGCTCTGTCATAGAGGTCGTGTTTGATGTAGTTCTGAAGCGACGCAGTGACAAATCTTGCAGCTCTCATTTGGCCTGCTTCGATTCTCTCGTTGTCTTGCTGTTGGTGAGGGTCCCACAGCAAAATCCATGTTTTTTCAAGTGTTTTTTTTATTTATAGGGTAGGTAGGTAGGTAGGTAGGTAGGGA
>CM065687.1:47570039-47582539 GCA_017654935.2 Phymorhynchus buccinoides
AATTTGCTATTCACATTTGGTACTTTATAGCTAGTCACAGAGGTGTCTGTGAAATTGGGGTTGCTCACCTGGAGAGCATGTTGCAGCCAGAGGCACCCCACTCATTTTTTGTTTTGTTTTTCAAATTTGCAATTGCATGCACATTTTGTGTGACTGAAGAGGAAGGAAAGGGTGGGTGGGTAAATTTTGACTAAATCAGTAAATGACAACTTTTTAGTTGCCACTAATTTGGGTTTAACGTGTGCTAAGTTAGTAAGTACATGGGCACACGGGACCTCGGTTTACTTTATCGTCTCATCCGAAAGACTCCACGTTCAGACCATAAACCTTATGGATTTTTCCTCTCACACTGCACTAGGCCTTATGATGCAGAGTGAGAGGAAAAATCCCCTGTACCCAGGTTCGAACTTGGGTTTATTGTGCACGAGGCGAACACGTGAACACGTAAACCTCTGTGCTACTCTACACCCTGAATGTATCATTTTCTAACACACACACACACACACACACACACAGACACACACACACACACACACACACACACACACACACACAGCCACCCACACACACACACACACACACCACACACAGAACACACACACACACACACACATTAAGACCAAGTGATGTACCGAGGATCCAAAATCAGACATTTGCCCTGACAAAGTTCCCTGAGATAAGAAAAATCAAAGGACAATGTCCTTGCTTTTGCAGAAATGAATAACTTAAATAAGAGTTATTAAGACAAAGCGTCTCAGTGTCATGTAAAAATGTAATCAGACATTTGCCCTGACAGGGGAGTACACACTGACATTTTCAATTTGAATAGGTCAATGTCCTATGGGTGGGGCCTCGGGACATCACTGGGAGCAACCCGCATTTCACACGCACGCATGCACACACACACAAAGTACCTCACACCTACATGCATTATATACAGACACAGATCTATGCACAGTTTTCATGCTTACACTAGCCACACATTGACCTAGATTATAGTTACCATGCTTAGAAAGCCACACGTTGACCAAGCTTTTTTTGTTGAAGTGGAAATTATTCAGCTTTTATTACTTGTTTTAAAAAAAAAGCAAAGCCTTTGTCAACCATTGACCAAGTCAAGAAAGAGAATGGTTACTTAGTGTATGAAAGTTATAACACAATCGATGATGCAAATAAACAACAATGACAAAAACTATGACGAATAAAATAGTGATGTATGAGATGTAAAAACATGTCATATATAAAATAATATATAGAGAGAGCTTTTCTCTTCTGAATGAGTGGGAATGAATGACAATACAATGTATAAATAATTTATGAATGATCAGTTAAAATTAAGATTTATGAACACACACACACACACACACACACACACACACACACCACATGCCACACACACATGCACACAAATGCATGCATGCACATGCACACTAATGCATGCATACACATGCACACACACATTGTGTGTGACACATGCACACACACACACATTACGAATGCACGCACACAATGACACGCACACAGTGACACACGCACACGCACACACACACGCATGTACGAATGCACACGCACACGCACACGCACACACACACGCACACGCACACACACACACACACACACGCACACACACACACTCACACACACACACACACACACACTTACAGAGACACTCACGCATAACAACACAACAACAACAACAACACTTACAGTATCACACACACACACACACATTACACACATATGCACACACACACACACACACACACACACACACACACACACACACACACACACACACACACACACACACACACACACACACACACACACACGGATGCACACACACACACACACACACACACAACACACACACACACACACACACACACACACACACACACACACACACACACACACACACACACACACACACACACAACGACAGGATGTAAAAAAGCTTTATCAAGCTTATTCTTTTATCGTCAATAAAGATCATTTTGACTTGACTTGACTTGACACACACACACACACTGAAACCACCATCCTCTGAAATAAAACACCAAACCACAAGTTTAGTATTTCCGTGTGTTGAAGGACAGGACATTGTAACAGTAACTGCCACCAGCCAAGGGCTTTTGACAAGGCTCCCCCGCACCCCCCCCCCCCCCCTACTCCCTAACCCCCCCCCCCCCCCCCCACCCCTTCAGCCTTACCTTATGAATTCTTACCTCACACCCTTTCTTTCACGATTACAATCTTTACCAGGAAGGGGATCGTAAACAAATCACCTGTGGGTCAGAGGTGTGTCAAGTAGTGAACTCATCACTACACATCAGTGAAGGTTTTGCTATTTGTTGTGTGTGGTATTGATGTACATTAGTGACAACAAAGATCCTGATCCCAGAGTATATGTGTGTGTTATGTGGTACCATAGGCCTGTTAATAAGTGAAGGTTATGTCTCTCATTGTTGTGGTTGCAACTGTATGACTAAAACTGTTGAAAATAATGATGATCTTTTTCTTTGATGTTTGAAAAAACCCAAAAAAACAAAAAAAACTGCAACGTCACTGGAACATAGCACAAACAAACAACTACATGACAAGTGTAAAGTGACGTTATTTTATTCACAAGAGACAAAACAAAACCCCTCAGGGTTATTGTCCCTGTTTTGTTTTGTCTGAATAAAATAACGTCACTTTACACTTGTCGTGTAGTTGTTTGTTTCTGTTTGATGTTTGAAGTTTTGTTTGAGAAATTTGTTGTTGTTGTGGTTATCATCGCATTTACGGTAGTAGTACCGTATGCTAAATTGCTAAGCGTTATAAGGAGGTCTGGAGGGAAGTGTTGACCTAAAAACTGTTGTGTGTGACACCGTTTCTGATTTATTTTTGTGGAACTGTTTTCGGTTTGAGTCATTTTGATTTATGGAAGAGATTTGAGTTGTTTATTGTCGCTGTTTACTGTTCAGACGTTCTTAGTCTCATTCAAACATAGGGTGTTTTTTTTGTGTGTGTGTGTGGTTTTTTTTTTTTTTGGGGGTGTTTGTGGTATTTTTTGCACTTTTTTTCAATGAAAATACTACTACATGTATTCTTCTTTTTTTGTGTAGACTGTCATACATGGTCACACACACACACACACACACACACACACACACACACACACACACACACACACACACACACACACACACACACACACACACACATACACACACACACACACACCCAACTAACAGTGTTCACCAAATTAGTTAAAATGCCATTGACTTCAGCTGCTCATTCTTTTCATCCATGCATACATGTAGAATTACAGCCAGTGTTCTATGTTGACTGCAGGTGCATCGCACATTAAACTCATCTAAGCAATTTTATTTCAATTATAGACAAAGACAATTGGCGGGAGCAGCTGCAGTTGCATTATTTTAATTTTATACAATCGTATTATATCTGTGCTGTTTCACCGCGACACAAGTGCTAAAGTGTTTGTGTGTATCCATTTTTATTAGGTTTAACCTTAGGAATTGGGGCATTGCGTGTACACATAGGATTTGAGTTTTCACTCGGAGACACTGTCAGGAGATAGAATTACAAATTGAGTTGAGACTTAGGTATATGGGTTTGTGTGACCAGAACAGAGAGGCAAAAATCTGAGGTTTGTGATTTCTAGGTTATAACATATAAGCAGAGGTAACAAACTGGGAGAGATCATTGTGTTTTAATATTCTGGAATTTACACAAGTGTATTGATGAAGCAAAACGTCTGTGTGGGATTTTGTTTTGTTGTGTGTTTTTGAACTTAATTTAACCCCTTGAGTGCCAGAAAAAAATAAAGAAAAAATTATTGTATAAATCATGCCATGAAAAAGACAACTGATTGATAGAACCAATTTGGCAAAATGGTCTGGGGATATAACTCTCTTGACTGTGTTAGAGCAAAACCCAGCATAATTATCAGAGTTCTTCCTCTTCATCTAATGACATAATCAGTGATGTCATCAAGTTATATGGCAGTCAAGGGGTTAAAAAAAAAAAGAGGTGTGTTCAGTAGCTGAATTTTTACGACTATTTTAATCAAAATAGAAAGCACATGCAAGCATGCACACATGTGATGGATGTATGCAGGTATACAGACTTTATGTACATATTATAAGATAACTCACAAGATAACTCTGTTAGTAGATCACCAGGAAACAGGGTTCACATTCATGATTACAGTGGAACCTCCCTTATAAGACCTCCCATTATAAGACTCCCTCCCACATAAGACCTGCTTCTCTGAGACATTGCCCTTCTTTGTAAGTATTAAAATTACCTCCCTTATAAGACCCTTCCCTTATATAGTTATAAGACCTCCTTTTGGATGATTTTTGAAGGTCTTATAAGGGAGGTTCCACTGTATTAAGATTGTGAGATTTAGAAACTCTTTTTTGGCTTCAATTTAGATTTGGATGTATAGATTATAGTAAGTTATTGAATAATAAGTTTCATTTTTAGTTTTAGTCCTTGTGGCTAAGAAAGGTCAGTTACTTATGACGTACAGCGGGCTATGACAGGTCACTCACTTATGACAATAACTATTCAGGTAAGAGGACATTTTGGCTGAGACCTTGCTGTTGTAGTTTGCGTTCTGCATTCCGTAAAAGTTTTAACATGTACGGTGAAACTGTTGCTTACAGAAACTAAGAAATGTAATATATTAATTATAAAAACAAACAAAACCCCAACATAATGATAAATATAGGACATATCTTTTGACATATTAATTTTTGCAAAAAGTGACTATTTAATGCTTGCCTTTTGTTTGTTTTTGTTGGTGAATTTTTGTTGTTGTTTTATTCGCTCAGTACAAATGTTTTGGAAATCTGGTTGAAATAATATTAATTTTTTAATTAATTTTTTTTATGTACACTACAGGTTTATATTTGGTTCATGCAAACAGTAAATAAACCAAAATAAGTGTGGTGATTCGAAATTGTAACTAAGGACCTTTTTGTTTACATGAACATAATTGATTTACACTAAAAAAATTAAACTGATATTTGGAGAGAAAAAAAAGAGGAGAACACTGAAAACGTAAAAACATTGCACGAAAAATTATTAATGTAAGTGAAGCCATGATAACAAGAATGTAAATTTTCATCACGATCATATTCATAGTTCATACCAGTCTCTTTTTTTTTTAACATAATAAATCTTCTCATCTTAAAACCACTATCTACTTGTTTTTGACTCTGAGATGTGTTGCTTCACCTGAAAAGAAAACTACTGAGGCTGTCGATTCGCAGATGAAAAAGAGAAAAGAAAAGGAAAGAAAGAAAAGGATTGATGATGCGCGTTGTTGGGTATTGATTTCATGTTCCCAGGAGTATCGTGTGTCTTCGTTGTTTGACAGTTTACATTGCCGGTGAACCTGCTGTGTGTACATTATTTGAGCTCGATTGTGATGACGTGTTGGACTCTGATCTGCTGCTGCCATTGTCTGCCTTGGCATAATTACATTCCACTGCTGTCAAGTGTCAGTGTCACTTTGTGACACTTGCCAACCTTGGTCAGTTACAGTGACTGACTGTCAGTGTTGCCTAGTACTTTCAAAATAGTCGTAGTGATGCGAGTTGAATTGAAAACTTGTTGATTTGTCTCTTTTCTCTCTTTTTTTCAATCTAAAAAAAAAAGAAGTGATTTTTTGTTGTGACCTTGTAATTGTATGGAGCGCTGTCTGCATCAATAACAAACTTATGAAAGTTGGGTGTAGCGTTTCATCATAACGATTTTCCACTGATAGCTAGCTTCTAGATTGTGCTTCTCTCACGACCTTTAGACACAATCTCATAGTACTACTACTGCGCTTAGTTGATACTTCATTGTTCACCGAAGTACAGGTCTACCTGTTTCACATTTACAGTTTTCAATCTCTGATGACTTACAGTGTGGTTGATAAGAGGAGACCTGAATGAAAATTGTTCACCTACAGGTCTACCTGTTTCAGGTGTTTGTGTCGTTCCCATTTACAGCGTTTTCAATCTCTAGCTACCACTTGTTCACTTACAGTGTGGTTGATAAGAGGAACCTGAATGAAAATTGTTCACCGAATTGGTACAGGTCTACCTGTTTCAGGTGTTTGTGTCGTTCCCATTTACAGCGTTTTCAATCTCTAGCTACCACTACTGTACTACTATGACTTACAGTGTGGTTGATAAGAGGAAACCTGAATGGAAATTGTTCACCGAATTGTGTACAGGTCTACCTGTTTCAGGTGTTTGTGTCGTTCCCATTTACAGCGTTTTCAATCTCTAGCTACCACTACTGTACTACTATGACTTACAGTGTGGTTGATAAGAGGAGACCTGAATGAAAATTGTTCACCGAATTGTGTACAGGTCTACCTGTTTCAGGTGTTTGTGTCGTTCCCATTTACAGCGTTTTCAACTAGCTACCACTACTGTACTTGACTTACAATTCACCGAATTGTGTAGGTCTACCTGTTTCAGGTGTTTGTGTCGTTCCCATTTACAGCGTTTTCAATCTCTGTACTATGACTTACAGTGTGGTTGATATGGAAATTGTTCACCGAATTGTGTACAGGTCTACCTGTTTCAGGTGTTTGTGTCGTTCCCATTTACAGCGTTTTCAATCTCTAGCTACCACTACTGTACTACTATGACTTACAGTGTGGTTGATAAGAGGAGAAATGAAAATTGTTCACCGAATTGTGTACAGGTCTACCTGTTTCAGGTGTTTGTGTCGTTCCCATTTACAGCGTTTTCAATCTCTAGCTACCACTACTGTACTACTATTTACAGTGTGGTTGATAAGAGGAGACCTGAATGAAAATTGTTCACCGAATTGTGTACAGGTCTACCTGTTTCAGGTGTTTGTGTCGTTCCCATTTACAGCGTTTTCAATCTCTAGCTACCACTACTGTACTACTATGACTTACAGTGTGGTTGATAAGAGGAGACCTGAATGGAAATTGTTCACCGAATTGTGTACAGGTCTACCTGTTTCAGGTGTTTGTGTCGTTCCCATTTACAGCGTTTTCAATCTCTAGCTACCACTACTGTACTACTTGACTTACAGTGTGGTTGATAAGAGGAGACCTGAATGGAAATTGTTCACCGAATTGTGTACAGGTCTACCTGTTTCAGGTGTTTGTGTCGTTCCCATTTACAGCGTTTTCAATCTCTAGCTACCAGTACTGTACTATCCGTACTATGACTTACAGTGTGGTTGATAAGAGGAGACCTGAATGAAAATTGTTCACCCTGTTCCCATTTACAGCGTTTTCAATCTCTAGCTTTGTACTACTATGACTTACAGTTTACAGTGTGGTTGATAAGAGGAGACCTGAATGAAAATTGTTCACCCTGTTTTGGGTTTTTATTTTTTTTTTTTAAACCCTCCACTGTCCCCGCTTTTGTAATGATTTTTCTTTTCATTTTCTCTTTCTTCTTCTTCTTCTAATCTCTCTCCTCTTCTCTTTTCTTTCGAGGCCTCTCTCCCTCTCCCTCTCTCTCATTTTCTTTTCTTCTTTTTTTTTTCCCTCTCATATTTCTCTCTCTCTCTCTCTCTCTCTCTCTCTCTCTCTCTCTCTCTCTCTCTCTCTCTCTCTCTCTCTCTCTCTCTCTTTTCTTTTCATTTTTCTTTCTCTCTCTCTCTCTCTCTCTCTCTCTCTCTCTCTCTCTCTCTCTCTCTCTCTCTCTCTCTCTCTCTCTCTCTCTCTCTCTCTCTCTCTCTCTCTCCCTCTCCCTCTCTCTTACATTTTTATGTGTGTGAACTACTACAATGGACATTATTTTGTGGCGAACGTTTAGTGTTATTTTTTTATACACAAATGTCTGGGTTTCTGTCTGAGCTAGTGTGTGGTGTCACCCTGTTGTTTACAGGTCTACCTGTTCCAGGTGTTTGTGCCATAGTGGGCCTATTGACAGTGTTTTGGGTCAGTCAGATTGTTTTGTTTGGTCATTTAACCTTAAAAAGTGGCTGTTTGTTGTGAAAGTTTATTCTGTTGTTTTCGATCATTAAGACTGTCTGTTGTTGATGAAGCTCAACTGCTGTTGTGAAGGTTCATCTAATTATTTTTGGTCATTCAGACTTTCTATTGGTTAAGCATTTGTAAGTTGTTGTTGTTGGTGAGGGCATTGTCTATAAGACGCTACGCCTAATTAGACATTAAGCCAACCAGAGAGAGTGAGGGTATTTCAATCTTTGTTTTTATCAGTAAGACGTAGATAATGTAAAGCATTCATCGTGTGAAACCATTGCAAAGGATTCAACAGCCGTACAATATTTGCTGCCCAGAAAGCTCATGTGAGAGATTCATTATTATTTATGTTTCCAGCTAATCTTGTACATGTACAGTGGAGAACTGATAACTGAAAAACGCATAGCTCAAATACACTGGATAACTCACTAATAATTTTGGGTCCCAGTGTAATAATCTCTATGTCGAAAAGTCTTTTTAACTCAAAATATTGGCTATCTCAAAATAAAATTTCAGACCCTTCAATTTTGACGTAAGCAATTTTTTACTGTAGTTCTGCTGGGCTGATTTCTTTCCGAAGGCTTGGTTTGCCTCAAGGTTTGATGACATACGAATCAGGAAAGACAAAAACCAAGGAGAAATATTTACTTTCAAGTAGTAACAGAGAAACCAACGCCCATAACTTGGGCCATTTTTCAACAGTCTTGCACCGTTTTTCTTGCATCAGAATTGTCAGAGGATCAGAGGATTTCAGAGGATTAAGAATTTCCATAATTGGCTTCTCTTTCAGAACCTTTTTATTGAGTGTTATCCTTTGTGTTAAATCTTAAGCCTTTTTGGTGGTGTTAGGAACTGATTTCAGTGTTGTCCCTCTGTAGTCTGGGGCCCTGATGTCCCTTTTGCTGCGGTTTTAGTTGGAATGCCTCTGTAATTGGAATCTGATGTGATTATGGTGATTTTGGTGAAAAAAGTGACTTGTGAAACAGAAGAATAGTTCCTGCTTGGCCCGGGGAATTAGGTTGACTGAGAGGGTAAAAGAAAAGGAAGAAGAAGTATTGTGTAGGTGAAGTAAAAGAACAGAGTGTGGAAGAGACATTTTATGTTGTCATCGTATTTCCAAGGACAAGTTTTATAACTGAGAAAGAGCCTCATGCCTAGCTACCTGACTGCCACTCTTGATTGGGAAGAAGGTGAGGATGTGTGTGTGTGTGTGTGTGTGTGTGTGTGTGTGTGTGTGTGTGTGTGTGTGTGTGTGTGTGTGTGTGTGTGTGTGTGTGTTTGTGTGTCAAAGTCAAAGTCCAAATTTTATTTAAAGATGGACTTTGAATAAGCAAACATACATGCTTTTTTTCATCATGCCAATCTAGTGTGTGTGTGTGTGTGTGTGTGTGTGTGTGTGTCTGTGTGTCTGTGTGTGGATGTGTGTGTGTGTGTGTGCATGTGTGTGTGAGCGCGCGCATATGTATGTATGTGGTGTGTGTGTGTGAATGTATGTGTGTGCGGTGTGTTTCGTGTGTGTGTGTGTGTGCGCACGCGCATATATATATGTATGTGGTGTGTTTGTGTGTGGATCACTGGATGTATGTGTGTGTGTGTGTGTGTGTGCATGCCCGCATGTGTGTATACGTGTGTGTGTGTGTCAATGTGTGTGTGTGCGTCAATGTGTGTGTGTGTGTGTGTGTGTGTGTGTGTGTGTGTTGTTGTGTGTGTGTGTGTGTGTGTGTGTGTGTGTGTGTGAGAGAGAGAGAGGGGGGAGGGGGGAGGGATGCATATTTTCATATTTGTCAACAACCTGGTTGTGATTGAGCACATGAGCCTTTCAGATTTTCGTTTTAATTTAATTCATGAATTTATTATTGGTTTACCAATGTGAAACTTTTTACTATACTGCAATTTAATGTAGGGGGAAATAAGCATGGAAATCAATGTGTGTGTACTAACACTACAGTAATGCAGTAACATTTGAGAAGTGATTTTGCAGAGTGTGTCTGTGCATAAAGGAAGTCTCCCTGTAGTAGATCTTGCTGAAAATGTTCACCATTCACTCAGCTGGCAATGAAGCAGAGCAAGGGGGGCAACTCATATTATACCCATTCCAGGCTGATGTCACATTGTGGTTCTAGTTGTCCCCCTTTACCTATTTTGTCATTAACTTTTTTGTTTTTGTGTGTGCCCTCCATCCCTGGAGTCATGTAGCAACCAATCAACCTATTAGGGTACTAAATCTTCCTCTTCGTCGATCACTCACTTTCCTGCCAATTATGAGCGCAGATGCATCATGCTGCCGTTATGCGCCTAAGTAAGAAATAATTAGCCCCAGCAAGTCCGGCTTCGGCTGGAGGAACTCTTTTTGAAAGTGGTTCTTGATAAAAAAAAAAAGGGCAGGAGAATGGACCGGTAGGGAAGAAAGATAGTAGACTACGGCAAGTAGCAGAGTCGAAGAGAGTGACAGATTAGAGGAAGTTACAAGCACAGAACTTCCAGAAGGTGGGGGAACTATTTGTACAAAAGACTCCCCGGTATCCTCATGGGGGGGTATTAGGGTACTACTAGTATGACTATTAGTGTCACACTTTGAGGTGACCTATGAACATCCTTTTCTCATCCTTTCTAGCGCAGTTTGAGTTAGCCAGTAGCATACTATTATGTACAGCTGACACACAGGTTTGATCATGTGTCCATGACTTTAACCCTTTCACCGCCAGACATTTTTCAGCAAAAACATTTTCATTAAACTTACCTGGGTAAAGAAAAAAAATCTGTAATATTGGGTATTCCTCTGTGACATATTTAAAGTAAGGCCTATCCTTACCTCCCCAAATTAAGAGAATAGGGTCTTTGGATAACAGACCCTGATTTGATGCCTTTTAGTGACATGGGTGTTAAATCATTGTGGTGCAAAAATGCGACGTTGGCGGTGAAAGGGTTAAACTAACGAGTTGCAGTGAAACCTCCCTTATAGGACATTCGAAAATCATCCAAAATGAGGTCTTATAAGGGAGGGGTCTTTTAATAAGGGAGGTAATTTAATACCTAACAAAGACGGGCAATGTCTCAGAGAAGTAGGTCTGATGTGGGAGGAAGTCTTATAATGGGAGGTCTTATAAGGGAGGTTCCACTGTATTAATGTTTAGCATTATTACCTTTGCTGAGCATCAAACATAGAAAGATGTGAACAGAAAAGGGTACAAAAGCCTCGTGTCACAAAACAGTGGTGCCGTTGATTACAACTACAGTGGAATACTGATAACTCAAAAATGGATAACTACTGTAGTTTACAAGGCGCACCTGATTGATTATAAGGCGCACCCCCCAAATTTTACACAAAATTCAGATTTTGTTATTATAGTTTTTTTTAATATAAATTATTATCAGTCACATTATAAGGCGCAGGGGTCTCAGTTTTGGAAAAAAGTATCGCCGTATAGTCCGTAAAATACGGTTCTCAAAAACACTGGATAACTCACTATAATTTTTGTGTCCCAGTATAATAATCTCTATGTTGAAAAGTCTTTAACCCTTTCACCGCCAAGGTCGCATTTTAGCACCACAGTGATTTAACACCTATGTCACTAAAAGGCATCAAATCAGGGTCCATTATCCAAAGACCCTATTGTCTTAGTTTTGGGAAGTAAGGATATACTTTTTTTTATGTCACAGAAGAATCCACAATATGGCAGATGGTTTTTGTTCTCTACCCAGGTAAATTTAATGGACATTTTTGGCTGAAATATGGCTGGCGTTGAAAGGGTTAAGTCAAAATATTGGCTGTCTCAAAATAAAATTTCAGTCCCTTGACTTAAGCGATTTTTACTGTAAGTTAGCCGTTTTTTGCAAATGTTGCTACTGAATGGTGCACATCAACTGAAGGTTATGTATCACTGTACAACATTTTAAATGATTCTGTGCAATGGTTCTTATGATACATTTCCACTGACAGACAGTCAAAGACGCAAACAAAACTTTACATGATGAAGTGATGAACGAATGTAACACCTTTCCATGCCGAAAGTAGTAGTAATTAGGGCTAGAAGTGGGCCTTGCGGCCCTTTTACGCCCTTTCACGCCCTTTCTTGTTAGTGACTTTGATTTGTTTCAGGGTGGCTTGCTTTCTACAGCTAAACTATAAAATTGAACAAAAACATGGAATGGACTTTTTTTTGTTTTTTTGTATTCATCGAAAGTAATAACAATTTGACATCATTGTGTCTTTGTCCAGAAGATTTTTCAATGTATTTTTATGTTAGGTGCAGCCTTAATGTTAGTTGACACATTATTCCAGTATTGAACAACTCGGTTAGAAAAGTAAAACTTGCGAATGTTAGTAACTGATCGTCTTAAAAATAACTTCTCTGTACTATTTCGTGTCATGTTTGTGATACTTTTAACAAAAAGGTAGTTAAAGTCTATGTCATCAATATTATTTATTATTTTATATACTTTTATAAGGTCTCTCCTGACTCTTCTTCCCTTCAGAGAAGGTAATCCCAGGAATTTTAATCTTTCACTATAAGTT
>CM065687.1:47587539-47597539 GCA_017654935.2 Phymorhynchus buccinoides
ATTGACATGTAAGCCTACTGTATACTGGTACAGTGGAACCTCCCTTACACAACCTCGAAAATCATCCAAAATGAGGTCTTATAAGGGAGGGGTCTTATAGGGGAGGGGTCTTATAAGGGAGGTAATTTTAATACTTACAAAGAAGGGCAATGTCTCAGCGAAGTAGGTCTTATGTGGGAGGGAGTCTTATAAATGAGGTCTTATAAGGGAGGGGTCGTATAAGGGAGGGGTCTTCTAAAGGAGGTAATTTTAATGCTTACAAAGAAGGGCAATGTCTCAGAGAAGTAGGTCTTATGTGGGAGGGAGTCTTATAAATGAGGTCTTATAAGGGAGGTAATTTTAATGCTTACAAAGAAGGGCAATGTCTGAGAGAAGTAGGTCTTATGTGGGAGGGAGTCTTATAAATGAGGTCTTATAAGGGAGGTAATTTTAATGCTTACAAAGAAGGACAATGTCTCAGAGAAGTAGGTCTTATGTGGGAGGGAGTCTTTTAATGGGAGGTCTTATAAGGGAGGTAATTTTAATGCTTACAAAGAAGGGCAATCTCAGAGAAGTAGGTCTTATGTGGGAGGGAGTCTTATAAGTGAGGTCTTATAAGGGAGGGGTCGTATAAGGGAGGTATCGTATAAGGGAGGTAATTTTAATGCTTACAAAGAAGGGCAATGTCTCAGCGAAGTAGGTCTTATGTGGGAGGGAGTCTTATAAATGAGGTCTTATAAGGGAGGGGTCGTATAAGGGAGGTAATTTTAATGCTTACAAAGAAGGGCAATGTCTAAGAGAAGTAGGTCTTATGTGGGAGGGAGTCTTATAAATGAGGTCTTATAAGGGAGGGGTCTTCTAAAGGAGGTAATTTTAATGCTTACAAAGAAGGGCAATGTTTCAGAGAAGTAGGTCTTATGTGGGAGGGAGTCTTATAAGGGAGGTGCCACTGTACAGTTTGTACAAAGCAGGAAAGCTGGTCACATATATATATGGATGTTTGTTTTTCTTAAAAGTTAAAGACTTTGACTACACCATTGTATTTAATCGATTTAATGTATATATACTGGTCTCCAAAAGTTAAGGGCCGGCTTCTGTTTTCAGTAGCTTGATATCTATTTATTGTACACTAAGACAACAATGAAGAAAATGGCAAAACTTAGGCTACTCAATAACTTTCCTTCCTGTTGCACGTGCCTGAACCAGTTTTGCAGACATTGCAGTACAGCAACAGCGTTTTCAGGTACGCTTAAAATGTGGCAAATTCATGAGAATTTCACGAAAGTTTGGTCTCTTTTCGCTGAAGAATCAGGGCTGATGCAGGTTTCTTGCCTATTGCACGTGCAAGGCATGACTGTAGTGAACACTGCTGAGCAAAAGTTAGACACAAATGTGTATTTAAGGGCGGCAACCAGAGCTCTCAATAAGCATGCCTCCAAGACAGAAGAGAGAAGATCGTTCTTCCGGCCCTTAAATTTTGGAGACCAGTATATATAGCATCCCAACAGATGTTGTAGCACAAGCAGGTTTTTATGCTTGTATGCATTTTACAGAGAGAGAAGGGGGGGGGGGGGGGGGGCAAGGCCTGGAGGAGAGAGAGAGAGAGAGAGAGAGAGAGAGGCGGGGGGGAGAGAGGGGGAGAGAATGAGTGAGTGAGTGTATGCTTATGCTTATAGTAAAACAGTATGCATTTTACAAGGAGAGAGAGAGAGGTTGGGAGAGAGAGCGAGAGAAAGAGAGAGAGGAGAGAGAGAGAGAGAGAGAGAGGGAGAGAGAGAGAGAGTGAGTGAGTGAGTGAGTAGTGAGTGAGTGAGTGAGAGAGAGAGAGAACTCTGCAGTTCTCCAATCATAATCACAAATTCACATACATGTGTGCACTTTTCACCTTTGATCAAGGTATGCAGGTCATGCATACATATAATACAAAGTGGTCTGGCCATAACTCAAACAAAAGTACTGTAGATATTTCTCCGTCATCTGTTATCCCTGGATTCTACAGACATACAGTAAAAATCGCTTTTAGGTCAAAATTGAAGGGAGTGACATTTTATTTTGAGATAGCCAATTATAAGTTTGAGTTAAAAAGACTTCTCAACATAGAGATTATTACACTGGGACCCAAAAATTATTGTGAGTTATCCAGTGTTTTTGAGTTATTCGTTTTTGAGTTATGAGTTCTCCACGGTACGTTTACTTTTCTCAGAGTTATGGCCAAAGAAAAATTGATGCATTTTTTTAAGGGGGGGGGGGGGGGGGGGGGGGGGGGGGGGGGGGGGGGGGGGGGGGGGGGGGGGGGGGGGGGGGGGGGGGGGGGGGGGGGGGGGGGGGGGGGGGGGGGCATTTTAAAAAAAATCTATTCCCTGTATATATTAGGGATGGCAGAACCTGATCTTCCCTTCTTCTTGATTCCATATCAGCCTGAAGTGAACCACACACCTATTATTTGCTGAAAGTTAAATGCAGATGAGCTAGATTAGTTTTTCAAACCAGAATACGAATGTTGTTGGTGGGCCACTGAGTTTTTGACTGTTGTGGGCCAAATGGTCGACTTATGGCGATATTTTTCACGCCAGAGGGCAGTCAATGCACTAGGGGCTTATCACGCGATTTTCTTAGTTGGGCGTAGTAAGAGAGAGAGAGATGGTAGGACTACTCACTCTCTCTCTCATTTTCTTTATCCCCAACTAAGAATATAGAGAGGATTAGCCCCCACACGAGCGTCATGCCCTCTGGCGTGAAAAAAATCCCACTAAGTCTCTCATTAGAGTGTCATCTCCACTTTATTGTATTTAGCCCTTTCACCGCCAATGTTGCATTTTAGCACCACAATGGTTTAACACCCATGTCACTAAAAGGCGTCAAATCCAGACCTGTTATCCAAAGACCCTATTTTTGTTAATTTGGGGAGGTAATGGATAGGCCTAACGTTACCAAGGAATTCGCAATATTGCAGAAATGTATTTTCTCTACCCAGTTAAGTTTAATGGTATTTTTTGGCTGAAAAATGGCTGGCGGCGAAAGGGTAAAAAACAAGCGCGAAATCGCAATAGTTTGTGGCACGCGGTCTATTTTTACCACTCCAATCATGAGTTACCTCCCCTGGCTTTTCAATAATTTTAATCTGTAAACCGGAATGTTATCTCTGCACCATTTCGTAACTTTTTATATCTTTTGGAAAACATTTAAAACTATGTATCCTACTTATACTCATCGAAAGAAGCACCGCATACTCGTGTCTGTTGTAGTGTCTGTATTACGTATGTTTATTATTTTGTACGCTTTTAAAATACATCATTTTAAAGAGCGGCCAGAAGTGTAGCCTCGATTTGAAGTGTGACAATTTTGTCAAAATGTGCGACAATTTTGGAACGACAGACCGACAGACTGACCGACCGACCGACAAAGTGAGTTACAATTGCCACAAACAAAAATCAGTACAACAGTCGCACAAGCCATTGTATGCTTAAAAATCAAACAAGTTAAATGAACCATCTGGGTTGGACCTTGCCATAAGGATAACATATAAGTGCACTCTGTGTGCATTTCTGATTTGTCATTTTCAGAATGTTGATCAGTCTCTAGATAAGAGGACTTGAAGGAGGACTTAATTTGATAACATCTAGCCATCGAATCCACTTTATGTGAAAAATCGACCGAAAATGCATATTATCAGAAATTAATCATTAGCCCCATCGACCATGTCACCATAAGCTTGTCAATGTCACTATTAAAGAATAAATGTGGCAAGCGTGTCTTTTCTTTTTTACATTGACATGCCCAACAGCTGTGGTTAGTGTTTTATAAAAATATTGAATTTCATCAGCAGAGGAACAGTAACAAGGCTCTTTAGTTGCCATCAGTGACTGGGCAGTTTTTATATTTTATCGAAGCAGGATCTATTCAGCAGGTTGTGTAGGACAGCCGAGCCCGTTTCAGTGTTTGTGAACAAATCTGTACAGTAGATGATGTTCTACAGTAATGGAAAATCATGGTACAGTTTATAAGTCCCTTGTGGAAGACTACGATTCTCGAATGAGGGGGCCTTGACACCGACTCTGGTGCTGCAGCCAAAGGGATGGGCTGGCCTTTGGGGACCTTCCTCAACGCCAGCTGTGCTGTCCTCAAATCCCTTTGGCCGAGAGAGTGGGGATGTACCCTGGGCAAGGCATCTCCACTATAAACAAATTCTCGCCCATCCCGCCAGAATAGTATCTGCCCCCTCTGCTATCTGGCAGTCATTGTCGGAAACGACAGACTTGCATACAGAACAAATCATCTATTGTTGGCCAGTACTTTGTGTTGATATCTCGGATGCAGGATGTTGAGGTTTTGTGGTGATGTGCGTCCATTTGCTATCTCTTTCTTTTTTTCTGTTGGCCTGTGCATTATGTTGTGAACAACACTCAATGACTGCTTAAAATCTCTTTAAATTAAACTTGGTGATATATAAACTTGAAGCTGACGTGCCCTGTTGAGTAACTGTTGTGGTTATGGGCTTGTTGCTTATATAATAATCTATAGTTAGTAACAGTACAACATGGGTGCTACTTTCATTTTTACACTGATTTTAGTGTTTTTAATTTTACCAGAAACTGAACTTTGACCACAAGCGATTTGGGGCATTTTGAACTTAGTCTAGTTGTTCTATCTTGGAAGTTTACAAAGGCAATGTAATAATTTTACGAGGCTTATCAGACTCAAACTGTCTGTCTATCGTTTTAGCTGTCTGTCTGTCTCGTTATATCTCTCTCTTAAGTTGCTCCCTTGAATCGTCCGACAGGGCTCTGCCCCCGTACCCTGCCGGGGCCATGGGTCCCTGGACCCCTGCCTTTCAGTTATGTTCATTTGGGGGAGTTGCACCCATGGTATAGATACTTGGCAGCATTCTTTTTCTTCATAATTCTGATCGCTTCTCGGCCTTTTGGCTGGGACGGTGATTCAGGAACATAAATTTTTGTTTATACTCTGGTTGGTTAGTTCAGCCCGTCGTACATGGCGAAAGCCGATACGCGACGTTAAACTGAACTTCCATCCATTTTTCTTCATCATGCAGGGCTAGACGGGGTTGTTACAGGTAACTTTGGGAGGAGGGTGAGCCTTGAGGGGGGATGGGTTTGTATCTACGGGCATCAGAATTATCAGAGGATCTGCAGATTTCAGAGGATGAAGAATTTCTGATGGAGGATTGGTTTCTACTGTGAGAGGTTTTGCTTTGGTATTTCAGTTTTTTGGTATTGAGTGTTATCTTTTGTGTTAAATAGCATTCTAAAGCGATTTCTTACTGCATTAAACCAAAGACTGTACAGGGAAAGATAAACATCCGGTCTCTTTTCCCTATATGAGTAGTGAGGACAGAAACACTGGTTATGTCCCTTTAAAACGTGACACATTTTACACATCGATTAAGGCCAGTTGAATTCTCCGTTCAAGTTCCAGTCCGAGTTTTTGGATAGCCTCCACTGTGAATAGTGTACACGTCCGCACTAACGATAACTCTCAGCCCGGTTCGCCGAGCTTTTAAGTAATCCATCTTACCCTTTTAGAATATCTTTGATTAAACCTTTTTGGTCAAGCTGGGAACTGATTTCCATATTGTCCCTCTTTCTACATTCTGGGGCCTTTGTGGCTCTTGTACCGTGGTTTTCAGAGGATTGGACTTCAGACTAGTCTGATGGGGGGAGCTGAGTGATGCCTGATCTCTTTAAATGGAGTTATCCGCCTATGTGTATTGTCCCTTTCCACCTCCGGTCTACTCTGTCTCTGTCTGCATTCAAGTCTGGCCTCAGAACGTATCTGTTCAAAAAGTTCCTTACCTCTTCATAATTTCAATCTCAATTTCTCACACAACCCCCATGCAAAGCGGGCTGTGTGTTTGTGTGTGTGTGCGTGTGCGTGTGTGTGCGTGTGCGCGTGCGCGCATGTGTGTGTGTGTGTTCTGCATGCCCTTTCCTCTCTTCCTTTCCCTTTGTCTTTGTGTCTCCCCCCTCCCCCCTCTCTCTCTAAAGGATATTGTTTTACGCTTGTGCATTGATCACGAAAGTGTGAGGTGTACTTTTTTAACCCTTTCACCGCCAAAGTCGCATTTTAGCACCACAGTGGTTTAACACCTATGTCACTAAAAGGCATCAAATTGGGGTCTATTATCTATTATCCAAAGACCCTGTTGTCTTAGTTTTGGGAAGTAGGGATAGACCTTATTTTAGATATGTCACAGAAGAATCCCCAATACTGCAGATGGATTTTGTTCTCTACCCAGGTAAATTTAATGGACATTTTTGGCTGAAATATGGCTGGCGGTGAAAGGGTTAAGTAAAAAAAAAAAAAAATCACCTAATGGCAATGCATTGTACTGTGAGTGCCTATTTGTGTGTGGAAGAGGTGGGGTAGGGTGGGGGGGGGTGGGGGGGGGGGTCGATGAAAGACAGGCATGTTCTTGCTTTTTCGCTTTTTAAGTTTGTTTTCTGTTTGATCATGCCTTTATTTTTATTTTTTTCCTGATGCGAATGATTTTTGAGTGTCTATAGTGTGTGTGTGAAAAAAGAGGAGGGAGAGGGTCATGGGGTGGGATGGGGGTGTTGTGGAGGGCCGACGTGAGCTTTTTAATTTTTACTTTAAATTGTTTAATTGTTGCTAAATTATTATCGTTATGCTTCTTAATATAGTCGGCAACTACGTGGTGATTTGATAAATGTTTATAACATTTTTCACAGTTCTGATATTACTAACAAACATTTGCTACAACTTTCTAACTACTCAAAAACTAGGAATAATGATTTGAAACTACTAACCCAATACAGCAGAACTAACATTAGAAAGAATTTCTTTAGTAACAGAGTCACTAAGTACTGGAATTCTCTTCCAGCACATATTAAATTGGCACCTAACCTTAATCAGTTCAAAAACCTCCTCGATAAAGACCCCAAGAATCAACAATTGAAATGTGTATATGATTAACACATCTAAAAGCGTCCTAGTCATGCCAATCATGAAAAAGAATACAAATAATCAGAAAGGACACATTAAGAGGCCGCGAGGCCTAGTTGTCCTCATTCTCTGACCTGACCTGACCTAATGAATGTTTTCTTCTACTTTATTTTTTGTACAGCGCTCTGAGGATGAATTTTTCACTGAAGAGCGCTATATAAGCTTTATTTATTATTATTATTATTATTATTATTATTACTATAGTACTGGCAATGCACCGTACTGGTAACGCCTAGTAACGGTAACGCCAAGTACTGGTAACACTGAGTTAGCTGCTTATTGACGCGCTCTCCCGATTCTCTTCAAATTTTATTATTGACAGCAAATTTGATTATTCGGTTAAGAAACGGCGGAGTTATTCGTGAAACGGTGAAGCAGCGTATTGCCGTTAGGGCTCACTATCTTCCGATTCGGTCCTAGTCTAGTCTCATGCTTACTATTTTCAATCTTAAATCAATCACGCTTCTTTTGCACTTAAGCAACACAAAAAATCAATGTCGAAAAGAGTTTTGTAGTGCCCGATCTCTCTTCCTGTTTTATTGTAGTTTTGAAAAAGATCGGTTACTGGTGCACCCCCTGTCACTTTATTCACATTTTCCAGGCACTTTAAAACTGCGAGACGACAGTTTCATTGTCATGGTATGGACAATGGCTGGAGTTGAAGCAGGGTTGACAGTAGGCTATAATAATAGCAACAAGAGAGCCATTGTTTTCATAGAACTTTGAATTGCTCCCAGTGCGAGTTAGTGAATGCGTGCTCTATGGGGCTGAACGTGTGCTGTGGGGCTGAACGGTTCCGCTTTACCGAGAACTGCAAACTAAAGTGTTTTTGAGGGCTGTTGCTTTGCTTGTGATACTGGGCTGTGTGATGAGAGAGAGAGAGAGAGAGAGAGAGAGGGGGGAGAGAGAGAGAGAGAGAGAGAGAGAGATAGGGAGGGAGAGAGGGGGGAGAGAGAGAGAGAGAGAGAGAGAGAGAGAGAGAGAGAGAGAGAGAGAGAGAGAGAGAGAGAGAGATTTTAACGGTGCCACTTTTTGACTAGTTTTAGTTCCTGATATGTCCCTGGACTGTTACAGTAAACATTTCAAAAGTCAGAAACAGACGCGGACATCTATTGAGCTCAGCCTTTCATAATAGTTTCAAGCAATTGAACGATCATTCAACCGAGTCGGACTTCCTTGTTCAGCATATATACTTTCCAGCGACCACATACAGAAATAGTGCTAACTAACAGGCAGAGTGTATAATTATATCCCAGACTATAAGAATTGCCCAACACTGGAATGGGAAGGGGTCAAGGCTCATTTTTGCGCCTGGTCACAACTATGCTTACAGTTGGTCATAGACTTTTGTTGTTCAGGCGATCGCAGAGGCTTGGATGACAGTGGACAGTTGTGTTGTGCCTTGTTAGAGGATCTCTGTAGCTGATTGGTGGTTTGCCAGGAGGTTGTAGGGTGTTTTGAAGACGTAAGGTTATGTCTGCGATGAGCAATGGTGCTTCCTACAGCATCTTCTCTGACTGCAGCCGCTGGGGTACAGGTGTGTGTGTGTGTTATGTCGTTTATTTTCAAGGGTGTTACTTTGTATATACAATCACATGGATGCTCCTGCTTTCAGGAATTGCTCTGAAGTTCAGGATTTTTTTGTCCAGGATTTTGTTTATTGCCTGGAGCCGGCATCGCTGGATTATGAGAATTTGAGAAGATGCATTTTGCTGGTTAAGGACATCATAAAGTTTAGCCAGAAGTGAAAGTGCAACGAGAGCCTGTCATTTACATTGGAAACTGTTGTTTCCCCTCAGCTTCCAGGGGACATTGCCCCCCGGAACCCCCAGGAGGGGCGCTGTCCCAGCACTCTGCCGGGGCTTGCAGGATTTTTGAAATTTCCCAGGAGCACCCATATATATATATCTTTTTAACAAGTGTTTGAAAAAAACGTTGAACTTGTGTTGGGGGAATTTGTGAATACATGGTACGTGCGTGTCTGAATGCAAAATTTCTTCCAAACCAGTATCAGTTGCGGTTTATTTTATTTGCCCAGTTTGTGCAGTCTCCCCCGTGGGGATACCGGGGGGGTCTTCCGTACAAATAGTTCCCCACCTTCTGGAAGTTCTGTGCTTGTAGCTTCCTCTAATCTGTCTCTCTCTTTGATTCTGCCTTTTTCCTTGCTTTGTGTCATCTACTATCTTTCTGACTTTGGGCCCATTCTCCTGTCTTAAAAAACAAAACAATCTTCCATATAGTTTTCTCCTTTGAGCTCCTCCGAAATCGGAATGTGTCGGCTGAATGCAGCGAGGACAAAAAAAAAAAAATCCTCTGAAGGCAAACATCTTCTTTTGAAAAGAAAAAGTTCCACCTATCTGTGCAGAGAAATCGAGTGCACGTCATGAATGACTGGTTGATAGAGTGCCTGTTTACTGCACCTTTTTGTTTTCATGCTTTCATTTTCAGCTCGAAACGTGTGTTTCTCTGATGGGTACTGCACAGGTTTAGCATGTAGTGAGTCGTTAATCACGATTACATCAAATCAAATCAAGTCTTTGTTCAGGTGCCAGAATAACAAAGACATCGACATTCAGCATGCACGAATAGGAGCAAAAGTTACACATAATACACACTTAAAGATACACATTATATGTGGATACATACACGTCTAAGGATAAGCATGCATAGTTTCTTTTAACACGATGAACACACATTTAATCCTTTTAGGTGGAGTTGACTTTAAAAGTTTTGTAGCGACGTCCAGAAGGTAATAGTTCGTAATGTTTGTTCAAAGCATGGGAGGTGTCATTTACAATCTTCCTGGCTTTATGCTTGGTTCGTCTTTCGTACATCTCATTCAAACCCATCTCTCTCTTTCCAACAACTTTACTACACACATCTGGAAGAAATGATGGGAGAGTGCTGGTGTATTGGGTGTACAGTGTATAGGAAACGCTACAACAACTTTGAAGCTGAAGGCCTAAGAGCAATGCCTTTATTTTCTTTCATATCTTCAAAAGAGAGATAAAATAAATCTGAGCGGTTTTTTTTAGAT
>CM065687.1:47605039-47650039 GCA_017654935.2 Phymorhynchus buccinoides
ACACACACACACACACACGCACACACACGCGTGCGCATGAACGCACGTGAAATTGCACATTGCAACAAATAATAGCATAACATATATTGCAATACATGTAACTTGTACTCTTACACACAATATTCTGCATACACACACACACACACATATACACACACGCATATATATACATGTATATACATTCACATACTTATATACCCACACATCCAACCCCCACACACCCCCCCCCCCCCCCCCCCCCCCCCCCCCCCCCCCAGCTATTTAACATCATCCCCAACAAAAAAAAACAACAAAAAAAAGGCAATATCAATTATCACAGTCATTATTATTAAATAAACCAAAGATCAATAACACAGTTATTAACCAGTAGATCATCATCACACACACACACACGCACGCACACGCACACGCACACACACGCACGCACACACACACACGCACACGCACACACACACACACATATAATCATCCACTTGACCAAATACCAGTACCATCCAGCAGCCAATTACTCCAACCAATATTAATAATCAAATCCAAGATTAATTATTGTTATTTTTGAAAGGGCGTTGGGGTTACACTAAAATTGTTTTCAGTTGTGTATGCTCTGTAAGGTGGGGGTGCCTACTGACAATGGTTTTTTGTGTGTGTACGTGTACGTGTAGCGTTGGTAATAAAGTTTGTATATAAGGTCAACAGTAGTTAATTCTTTCCCCATACTGTGCACACCCCCCCCCCCCCCCTTGTCCTTTCCCCAGTACACTGGGCAAAAGGAGTATAAGTTTCTCACTGTCTATTTTGTTTATTCTTTGGTTTGTATAATACAGTGGAAAATTATCCTTGAAAAATCATCCAAATTAAGATCTTAAGTGAGAGGGAGTTGTCTAAGGGAATTAATTTTAATACTTTGCAAGGAAGGCCGATGTCTCAGAGAAGTAGGTCTTAACTCTTCTACTACCAAGTATTACTTAGACTGTTTACTGTTGCGCACCAAGTAATTTTTGCCGCTACACTGATTTTCGCACACACTCACTTTAAAAATTCATTAAAAAAAATACTCGCTCGAATCATCACGAAAATTACCTGTGTCGATCTGCTGCTGCAAACCCAAGATCGTTTCAACACTTTCAATGCTCTTTTTTATTCGCCTAAGTTCAGATTCTGCCACTTCTTCCACAGTAAATGCTTCGTCGTCACTGTCGCCATCTTGTAGAGGTTCACGCCAAAAGTCGTCAGTTTCCATCGTCGAAAACGCGACGAAAATCGATTGAAAATTACAAAATTTAGCCTACAAATGAAGATGGCGGAAGATTGTGCTTTCCCTGAGCGAACTGCGCATGTCACGGAAGTAAAGGATGTGATGTCACTTCATATAAATAGCGCAAAGGGGGACACCGGGGTTTCCCTAGTATCTGGCGGTCAAACCCGCCCATGGCTAGCAACGGTATACAGTAAACCGCGGACGGCAGCAGAAGAGTTAAGCAGGGAGAGGGGGAGTCTTAAAGACCCACCACGCCACGTGTCAAAATCACGGTTTTCACATGTTTTCCCTCTTATAGCTGGTAAGAAATCTTAAAAAATCTTCCTAGCATAAAAGGGAATGTGACACGCGATGTGGGGAGTCTTTAAAGACCCACCACGTCACGTGTCAAAATCACGGTTTTCACATGTTTTCCCTCTTATAGCTGGTAAGAAATCTTTAAAAAATCTTCCTAGCATAAGAGGGAATGTGACACGTGACGTGGGGGGTCTTTAATAAGGGGGGAGGGGAGGGTCTTATAAGGGAGGTTCCACTGCATCTCATGATGTGGAAAGACGTCAAACGAAGCAATGAGAACAGCATGGGTGCAACTTTTCCTGCTATACAAGGATTTCCTGGTTTTGAATTTTACCAGGAAAGGAAGTGTTTTTGTTTTTTAATTTGTCAAACAAGATCTGTGTGTGTCTACTTTATTTTTTAAACACTTTCATAATTATAAGCATTTGTGTAAATTGTGGAAAAAGCAACCTAAAATACCTTCGTGAATCAATTTTTGCTTCAGCTGCATGGGACATTATGGACCGCGGCCTTTCAGGGTTTTTTTCATTTTGTGTAGTTGCACCCATGGAACAACACGGATCTACATTTTGTAAAGTGCCCTCATATGTTTGCTGTGTTGAAAAACACAAAAAGGGAGAGGAAATTCTGACCTGTTGAAGGAGTCATGGGTGGAGCTTTCCTGTAGTGGCTGAAGAAGGTGACTGCCAGGTCTTGTCAGGATGAAAAACACAAAAAGGGAGAGGACATTCTGACCTGTTGAAGGAGTCATGGGTGGAGCTTTCCAGCGTAGGCTCTTCGTCGGCAGTTGAGAGAAAGTCGGCAGTTTTGTTGTGTTGTTTTTTCTCCCTTCGTTCAGGTGATAGACGCCACCGACACCATCCAGGAGAGGTGCTACTTGATAGTTTTTGTTGTTTTTTCTCCCCCCCCCCCCCTTCGTTCAGGTGATAGACGCCACCAACACCACCCAGGAGAGCACCTGACATTTTTGCTGTGTTCTTTTCTTTCTCCCTTCATTCAGGTGATAGACGCCACCAACACCACCCAGGAGAGCACCTGACATTTTTGCTGTGTTCTTTTCTTTCTCCCTTCATTCAGGTGGTAGACGCCACCAACACCACCCAGGAGAGCACCTGACATTTTTGCTGCGTTCTTTTCTTTCTCCCTTCATTCAGGTGATAGACGCCACCAACACCACCCAGGAGAGCACCTGACATTTTTGCTGTGTTCTTTTCTTTCTCCCTTCATTCAGGTGATAGACGCCACCAACACCACCCAGGAGAGGCGCCGGCTACTGGTGCGGCACTGCACCCAGCTGAACCAGTTCAAGCTCTTCTTTGTCGAGTCTGTGTGCGACGATCCCAACATCATCGAGGCCAACATCCTGGTTAGTCCGCGCTCCGTGATAATAATTATGTGATCCAGCACCACACGAAAGGGACATTAAGTGTCAAACTGACCATTCTGAGAAAATTATGCATTTGAAAACTTCAGACAATTCTCTTTCTAATGATACAAGAACCATTCTTGTATCTTTTTCCGTTCCAGAGTTATTAGCATTTAAAGTTAGTAGGGTGAGTGTCGGCCATTTTGAGAAAACACTGTGTAAAGTTTAGTCTAGCTGATGAAAATGCAAAATACACTCAATCACATTATATCTATATTGATAAAAATTTGGGACTCTCCTGGTGTTGCACTGCCTCCGGGCACTGCCTCCAGGATCGTTCCCACCATCTTTATATCTACTAGTGTCCCATGTGTGTCTGTTCCAGACCGGAGGACGTTAAACAGATTTCCATCCTGACGAAAATGCATGGACCTACTCGTCTTAAAATACTTATAAGACCATTTAGAGACCATATTAAAGATAATCCTTTATGAATATGAAAGATAAGATGTTACTTAACACAAAAATACCCACAACTCAAAATTGATTTTAAAAAAATGAGATTTTTGACTTTACAAACCTTTTGTGATAAACTAGCCCAGCGACTTAATGTCCCTTTCGTGGTGCTGGGTCACATATGTGTTAGCCATACGTTCAGTCTTTCTGGCCTTGTCAGTCTGTTATCAAAAGATTTTTGTTTGTTTTTAGCGATGTGACTACGAAAGGGTTTGTTCAAGCCGTTTTGTTTTGTCTGTTTGAATGATGTACAGTTTGAATAAGGGGCAATAAGCATTAGTTGCATGATTTAAAAAAAATGGTGTCCTCTTTTTAACCTTGATCAGTAAGGATATTTTCAAGCCGGTAAGGCGGTTACTGTTAAAACGAAGAAAAAGAGGCGACACGAGTCATGTTTTGTATGGAAATAAAACTTAGATATATGATAAGCCAGCATCTGTTTGGTTGGGGGTGGGGAGTGTGTGTGATTGGATATATTGAGATCAAAATGTGACTTGGAGTTGGATCAAAATAATAATAAAGCTGTCCATGGTTGATTTTTATCATAATAATAAATTAGTTTCAATTATTATTGCTATTATGTAGAGTGTTGTATTTTATGTTTATTTTGTTTGAAGAAACAGTGATAAGGTTTTGGAAATTTTTTGAATGGATGAAACACTAATTTTTATATGATTATGTATTTGACACCTTGTTTTTTTTTGTTTTTTTTATTCTTAACCCCTTCACCGCCAATGTCGCATTTATGCACCACAATGGTTGAACACCCATGTTACTAAAAGGCATCAAATCAGGACCTGTTATCCAAAGACCCTATTTTCTTAATTTTGGGAGGTAAGGATAGGCCTAATGTCATACATATCACAGAGGAATTCCCAATGTTGCAGGGTTTTTTCCCTCTCTACCCAGTTACGTTTAATGGTACGTTTTGGCTGAGAAATGGCTGGCGTTGAAAGGATTAAATAAGAAACTGGGTTTATTTTTGGACAGGAAGTGAAGGTGCATTGTCCAGAGAGTATGGGGTCCAAGTGTTAGATTTCTTGCAGATAAATGAAATGAAGGCTACTGCAAGTATGTTTATGTGCTTGCTATTAGCATAGCATAGCATAAATGGCACTATAGGCTATTTTGTTTTAGCCTTTTGCCCTCTAAATATATTTTAGATTTTTGTTAGGTTAGGCTTCATTCACTGATGACTACCAAGGCATCTGTGTTTTATTCATTTAAATCTATATATTAACTGAATACATTTTGTTTTGGAAAAACTTGTCTATGATATTTTTGAACGAATTTAATGACTTTGCATTAACTGCTTCATCGGGAAGGTTATTCCATGCATTTATTACTCTGTTAGTAAAAAAGGTTTTGTGTTAGTATCTTTTTTGTATAGTTTGAAATTATGGTCACAGGTTCTCTCACCCCCACAAAGAGTTAGTAGGCTGTTAGTTGTAGAATAATCATATAAATGGTGACCTATCTTATAAACTTCAATTATATCACCCCCTGAGCCTTCTGTACTCTAGGCTAGGCATCTGTAGATATATAAGCCTTTTTTTTCTCTTTTTCTTTTTTTTTTTGCTGTCCCATCTTCTGGGCCGTACAGTGGCGTTGCTCCCACGCCGCTCGTTCGAATCCCAATTCGCAGCTACACCCCAGTTTGTTCAAGTCGCAGAATCCGAGACCAGCAGTCCAAGGGGAGCGAATCTATGTTAGGTCGTCAGGAGGCAACCAACCGAGGAGACACTGCACTGCTGCTGAGTCACTTCGGTGGAGTTCAGTGGAGCCTGTTCAGGACACCACCTACTAAGCCCCCTACTGACGACACTATTCTCTTAGTCGCGGAGCCAGCGTGAGTGAGGTCCTCCTCCGAGGGCGCCACCACGACCGTCCACTGACGATAAGCCTTTCCTCATAGGTCATATGATTTGTACCAACAATTGAAGTGCTTTAAAAAAAATAATTTTTAATTGTCGATTTCTTTTCAGGAGGTAAAGGTATGCAGCCCAGACTACGTGGGTCAGGACAAGAACGAGGCGGTGACGGATTTCCTGCAGAGGATTGAGCACTACCGGGTGTCGTACGAAACCATGGACTCCAAGACGGAGCGGGACCTGTCCTACATCCAGATCTTCAACCAGGGGGAGAGGTTCATCGTCAACAAGCTAGCCGGTGAGCGGTTGGTTTTGTCTGTTTTGTTTGTTTGCTTTGCAGTATCTGAATGACTGGATTTGTTCTCTTCACCCAACAATCTATACCAACTTCTGCCATTTATGATTGCGTACTCACTGTCCCCAACCTCTCTCATCTCAAAACATTTTTTCTTTGTTTCGTTCTTCTCTTTTTTTTTCTTTTTCTCCCCCCCCCCCCCCCCCTGATTTGTGTTCACAAATGCATGCCTTGCTCTTTGGTTTTAACTTAGTTGTGTCATTCACGCATTGGACTGTAGAGGGGAAGTATTGTTTTTTTATTTTGATCTTGTTGGTTTTTTGCTCCTTTTGTTGCCTGCTTTTTGCTCCTTTTGCTATATTTGCTGTTTGCTGTTTGCTGTTTTCTTGTTTGTCTATGTTGATAAAGGCGCATTCGCCGAAATATCCAGTAGTTTTGTTTTGTCTCTTGTGAATAAAATAACGTTACTTTACACTTGTCGTGTAGTTGTTTGTTTGTTGTATGATTTGGTAATTAACATAAGGCCGCTATTTTGATGCTGAAAAAAAAGGGGAAATATGAAGCCATTTCATTAAAAATGATGGTGCATGCTTACTTTTTTTTGTTTGCTTCGTGGTTTTGTTTGTTTGCTTTGCAGTATTTGAATGACTGATTTGGTAATTAACATAAGGCCGCTATTTTGATGCTGAAAAAAAGGGAATATTTGAAGCCATTTGATTAACCATTTCGCCGCCAATGTCGCATTTTTGCACCACATTGGTTTAACACCCACGTCACTAAAAGGCATCAAATCAGGACCTGTTATCCAAAGACCCTATTTTCTTAATTTTGGGAGGTAAGGATAGGCCGAATGTTATATATGTCACAGAGGAATTCACAATATTGCAGGTATTTTATTTTCTCTACCCAGTTAAGTTTAATGGTAAGGGGGAAATTTGAAGCCATTTCATTAACTCATTCAATTCAAGGCCATATATGTCCAGAATTAATAGATAGCAGTCACTTTGATGCATTTGCTTCAAGGGAAGCAAATCTGTGTGTGCACCATACCTTGGTCACTTCTAAGCTTGCTTCACTCCCTTAGACCACAATTTTGCCTCTGACTTTGCTTTTGTAGTGGTTTGTTGTGGAGAAACCAATCGGTGTAGAGAGTTTTTCTATATAAAGTATATATAAAAAAAGTCTGATCTACCACTTCCCTATGTCTAAACCTGAAGTAAAAACCCGTAATCTTCTTTCATTTCTCCTTTTGTTTATGTATGTTTTGTTTGTGTGTATGGCTGGAGTGATTTGTGAGTTTTTTTTACTCATTCAAAATCGTTGTGATGTGAATGAGTTGAAAATTATGGTGCATGCTTACTTTTGTTTTGTTTTTTTGCTTCGTGGAGAATGTCGATGCATGGCTATATATTTCATGGACTTTGAGGGCTCTGACAGCCGAGTTAAAAAAAAAAGAAGGAATGCACTAGCGAAAGTTAAAAAAAAGATAAACGAATGTCGTAGTGTTTATTATAGATAGGGGGAAGAAAAAATAAAGTTCTTTGGGTAAAATAGAGAACATTGTTTCAAGGCCAAGTTGATTTTATTGGTATCATTGACTATATACTGGCTTTTTTGCAAGTTATGCACAGTTGTGAGGTACTTTGACAGCTCCTAGATGATTTTATTGAAAACATGCAAGCCCCTGTGCCAAGGGACATCACTGCGCTGAAATGACTCAATCTGAAGACAACTAAGCCAAAGTACTTTTCGGACTATAACCACACTTGATTATTGGGGTCTGCAGCGAACACCTTTTGCAAGAGTGAATGCCCTTGGTGGGTGGGGGAAGATGGTTCAGTACTGACCAGACAGGGGAATGACTTGCCAATAACCCTATTTGATGCCACTAAATGGCTGCCTTTCACAAGAGTGAATGCCCTTATCAGTACTGACCAGCAAGGGCATCACTCTCACTGTCAAGGGCGTTAATAACCCTAGTTGCAGAGGCCTATAAGACGCTCATCCCCCTATGTTTTACACAAAATTTAGATTTTATTATTATACTTTCTTACCATACTTCTTCTTCTGCGTTCCCAGGCCATATGGGTAAGGTGCGTATGTGTTAGGTTTCCAGTTTTCACTGGTCTCCCCGCTGCATACAGCCGACACATTCCGATTTCGGAGGAGCTCAAAGGAGAAAAATTATTTGGAAGATTCCTTTTGAAAAAAGGCAGGAGAATGGGCCGATAAAAGTCAGAAAGATAGTAGATGACATAAAACAAAAGGGAAAAGGCAGAGTCAAAGAGAGTGGCAGATTAGAGGAAGTTACTAGCACAGAACTTCCAGAAGGTGGGGGAACTATTTTTACGAAAGACCCCTCCTGGTATCCCCACAGGGAGAGACTCATGGAGGGGACGGGAGCGTCCAGCTCCCCGAATGGAGGCACGAGGCATCCACCCACTGCCCCAAGTCTAAAGTACAAGCTAGCTCTTTGCTTGATCCATGAAATGGATGTTTGTGTTGCAGGTCATCTACAGAGCCGCGTGGTCTACTACCTCATGAATATTCACGTCTTGCCCAGGACGATATATCTGACCCGAGTAAGTGAAATGTTGCGCGAGTTTTGAACTTGCATAGGCATTATTAAATCTGATACTGACTACAAAGATGTTCAAATGAAATGGAAAACAAAAGAAAAACAATAATTGAGTGTGTGTGCATGTGTGTACGCGCGCATGTGTGTATGTGTGTGCACGCGCGCATGTGTGTGTGTGTTGTGCATTATTGCGTGCATGCATGGTTAGCCACATGTGTATGTGTGATGGGTTTGAACTCGGTTTGGGTTTGCTGATGGTGATGTGAATGCAGGATTTTGTTTTCAGAATGTAAAAATCGTTATGAAGAAACTTTGTTTTGTCATGTGAAATGTGTGTTTGTGTGTGTACATGTGTGTGTGTGCATATGTATGTGTGTGTGTGTGTGTGCATGTGATAGTTTTGAATGTGCCGTTTTTATAGACTTGTGATTTTGTTTTCAGCACGGAGAAAGCACGATGAACCTTCAAGGACGAATCGGAGGAGACAGCGACCTATCTGATCGAGGATGGAGTGTAAGTTTTTGATTTCTGTTCATGTTTGGGGTTTTTCTCCACCACCTAGGACATTATTTCAACGTTGGTTTGTCCGTTTGTAACCCCCCCCAAAAAAAAAAAACCACAACAAAAAAACAGTATTGTTGATGTACCCTCAATATTAGTCTTGCAATGTTGAAGAGCTGCAGATTGATTCTAGAACGTAGAACTCTCTTTTCTTTCTTTTCCCTGTTTTTTTTTTTTTAACCCTTTCACCGCCAATGTCGCATTTATGCACCACAATGGTTTAACACCCATGTCACTAAAAAGCATAAAAACAGGGCCTGCTATCCAAAGACTCTATTTTCTTCATTTTGGGAGGTAAGGCTAGGCCTAATGTTATGGAAGAATTCCCAATATTGCAGATTTTTTTCTCTTCCCAGTTAAGTTTAGTGGTATTTTTTG
Source organism: Phymorhynchus buccinoides (assembly GCA_017654935.2). Lineage (NCBI taxonomy): Eukaryota > Metazoa > Mollusca > Gastropoda > Neogastropoda > Raphitomidae > Phymorhynchus > Phymorhynchus buccinoides. The sequence continues at coordinate 47,614,160 of CM065687.1, forward strand.
GTTGAAAAACAGCTGGCGGCGAAAGGGTTAATATATAAATCTTTTTTGCAATCTATCGAGGCTTGTTCAGTGCTGCTTTAGCGCATATTAGAATGTCCCTTTTAATTTTGTGTTTTGTTTCGAATACGACAACCTACCTGATTGGTTTAAGCCTGTGAGACTTTCACGGAACGTTGTCTTGCTGCATGAATAATGTATGGGTGGGTAGATTTTTAACATTATTTGTTCTGGACTGTTTTATGCCTTTAAGTATCCCCTCGTGGGGTGAGGGGTCTTTTGTATAAATAGTTCCCCCACCTTCTGGATGTTCTGTGCTTGTAACTTCCTCTAATCTGTCACTCTCTTTGACTCTGCCTTTCCCCTTTGCTTACTGTCATCCACTATCTTTCTGCCTTACTGGTCCATTCTCCTGCTTTTTTCACGAAACACTTTAAAAAAAGATTTCCTCCAGCCGAAGTCGGACTTGCTGGACCTAACTATTTCTTAGTTAGGCGCATAACGGCAGCATGACACATCTGCACTCATAATTGACAGGAAACTGTCTGAGAATTGAGTATAAATTAAACACCCTTTGCTATAAATCTATCCATAAAGCTGTTCCATCTTACCTCTGCGACAATATTTCCATCTATACGCCAGCACTTTACGTTCAGTTTCTGACCCCCTCTTTCTCTCCAGATCCCTAGGTATAAGCTTTCAACTGTTGGTCGGCGCTCTTTTGCTGTCTCAGGACCGACATCTTGGAACAAACTTCCTCTTTCCTTCCGTCAGCGACCGACCCTCTCAGCCTTCAAATCTAACCTCAAAACCCACCTGTTACCCCGTCATTGAGGCTCCACTCTGTTTCTCTTCTTCTCTCTCTTGCCTTTAGATCTGTTTCTGCTGTACACCATTTATGTCAAGCGTGTGTGTTCGCTTTGATTGCATTTTTGTTTGAATGCGTTATGGATGCTAACGTGTGTGTGCGCTTTGATTTGATTTCTATCAAGATTCAGCGCCGTATGTTGTTGTTGTTGAGCGATCGAAGAAGAAGAAGATACCTTTAAGCATAACATTAGCGCCTAATCTTGCAGAAGGAATAAATCTGTGTTTTAATTTTAACCCTTTCACCGCCAGCCAGTTTTCAGCCAAAAATACGACTAAACTTAACTGGGTAGAGAAAAAGAAAATCTGCAATATTAGGAATTCCTCTGTGATGTATGTATAATATTAGGCCTATCCTTACCTCCCAAAGTTAAGAAAATAAGGTCTTCCGATAACAGGCCCTGATTTGATGCCTTTTACTGACATGTGGTGCATAAATGCGACATTGGAGGCGAAAGGGATAAGTATGTTTTTGAATTGTCTACTTTTAAAATATTGTAGCATGCATTACAGTTATCTGCTTAGTGATAATAGCCTGCACTACACTAGACTGCCATATTTTTGGATAAGGCGATACTTTTTGTTCAGATTGAGACCCCTGTGTCCTTTTTAAATATGACTAAGGATTACAGACAACCCCCTATTTTACAACCCTCTGTTAAGCGACCACCTCTCATTTGAGACCGGATTTGTTGGCACGGATGCATTTTACTATGTAAACGACCTCTCTTAAACGACTTCCTCTAAAACGCGACTTACGACCGCCATTTTGTTGGTTTTTACGACCGTTGTTGTCGTCTGCATAGACTTCGAGCAAAGGGAAACAACCACGGTCAAGGGCCTGAAAGCGGAGTCGCTTCCCTTGTTGTAGAAAAGATGGCGGAAAGCGTAGGAAAAGCACGAAAACCACTGACTGAAAAAGAAAACCACTGACTTTGGACGAGAGTGGAGGTGATTAACAGAAGTCGGCGAAGTGAAACTGTAATACATCGATTGCACAATCCTATGGAGTTGGAAAGACCCAAATAATATGTCATTGTATGTGTGCATGAAGAAGAGAGTATGAACTGTGCTGAACTTTTTCTTTCTACGGCTGCCAGTGAAAACCTCCGTCATACGACCCCTCCAATTTACGACCGATTTTTCCGGACATTTTTGAAGTTTTAAAATAGAGGTTTGTCTGTAGTAAGAAGCTGTTATAACAAAATTAGAATGTTGTCTTCAATTGGGGTGGGGGGTGCGCCTTAAGGTGACGCACTGCGTGTTGTGGGGGCAATTTATCTTCATTTTTGTTTCTCAGGAACTAATAAAGATATCTACATGAAATTTTGCACACTTATGAGGGTGTTTCTGTATGTGTTGGTGTATGTGGTCAGTCCGTGCGGCTCAGTTGATGTGTGCTTACTGAATGGGGGATGAACGAGTCGGTGTTGTTAAATGTGTGTGTGTATGTGTGTTAGAGAGAGAGAGAGAGAGAGAGAGAGAGAGAGAGAGAGAGAGAGAGAGAGAGAGAGAGAGAGAGATGTATGCGTTGTTGCTGGTTGTATGTATGCGTTGTTGCTGGTTGGTGTCATTCTTGAATGCTGTTTTTGTTGTCTATTTGTTGATGAAATATTGATTGTAAAGCGCTTTGGGCTCATCTGAGGTAAAGCGCTATATAAATGTACAATTATTATTATTATTATTATGCAAAGCATGACCCTGACCATATATGCCAAATTTGATGACTCTGTGTGAAGGCACTATGAAAGTATGGAGTCCACCTAAAAAACAAAATCGCACGAAATCTTAGCCCCTCAACAGCACTGGATTCAAGTACTGCATGGTGATGCTGATCATTTGTCCACTTTCCTAAGACATCAAAGAGTGCAATGGTCATAAAATTAGCATGTCTGAGTTGTTAACTCGCATTGTTTGTCTCAAGCGAGATCCTATGAATTTTGTTACTATTGTTTGATGAGACACAGAGTCTTCAAATTTGGCACATATAGTCAGGATCATGCTTTGCATCAGTGTGCAAAATTTCATGTAGATATCTGTATTAGTTCCTGAGAAACAAACATGAACATAAATTGCCCCCCAAACATGCAGTGCGTCACCTTAACCCTTTCACCGCCAGCCATATTTCAGCCAAAGTTTTCCATTAAATTTACCTGGGTAGAGAACAGAATCCATCTGCAGTATTTGGTATTGTTCTGTGACGTATATAGAATAAGGTCTGTCCTTACTTCCCAAAACTAGGACAATAGGGTCTTTGGATAATAGACCCCAATTTGATGCCTTTTAGTGACACAGGTGTTAAATCACTGTGGTGCTAAAATGCGATTTTGGCGGTGAAAGGGTTAAAGTCCATGAAATATGGTACTTACATTCTGCAGTATGCTGAAGCATTGGGTCGCTTTGTGGAAGAAGAGAATATACCGCACCTGAAAGTGTGGACCAGCGAACTGAAGCGCACCATTCAAACGTCGCAGAACATCGACGCCCCCAAAGAACACTGGAAGGCTCTGAACGAGATTGATGCTGTGAGTGAGAGAGAGAGAGAGAGAGGGAGAGAGAGAGAGAGAGAGACACTTGACACTTGAATGCTTTATTATGCAAGGATTGAGATTTTAGGCCAGGCTTATTCTTACAATCTGTGAGAGAGAGAGAGAGAGAGGGAGAGGCAGAGAGAGACACTTGACACTTGAAAACTTTATTATGCAAGGATTGAGATTTTAGGCCAGGCCTATTCTTACAATCTGTCCAAGAGAGAGAGAGAGAGAGAGAGAGAGTTGATACTTGAAAACTTTATTATGCAAGGATTGAGATTTTAGGCCAGGCCTATTCTTACAATATGTGAGAGAGAGAGAGAGAGAGAGAGAGAGAGAGAGAGAGAGAGAGAGAGAGAGAGAGAGAGAGAGAGAGAGAAAAAAAAAGAGACACACAGACAGACTTGACACTTGAAAACTTTATTATGCAAGGATTGAGATTTTAGGCCAGGCCAATTCTTGCAATCTGTGAGAGAGAGAGACAGAGAGAGTGAGAGAGAGAGAGAGAGAGAGAGAGAGAGAGAGAGAGAGAGAGAGAGAGAGAGAGAGAGAGACTGTTAGTGAGGGAGAGACAGTGAATGGATGAGTGGCAGGTTTGTGTAGGTGCTAATTTGACATAAAAAAACCCTTTATATGTTGTTATTTTGTTCTTCAAAACATGTTTTTGTCTCCGTTTTTATTTTATTTGATAGAAAGCATTCAAAATGTCTCATTTTGGACGTACCCATGGGATGTCAGTTTTTTGTTGTTGTTCTTATATATGTGTGTGTGTGTTTATGTGTGCGCATGTGTGTGTGTGTATGTGTGTGAGTGAGTAAGTGTGCCCATATGGGCACATACAGTGGAATCCGCTTAATCGGCCACTTTTGGGACCAGGAAAAATATGGCCGATAAAGCGAATCGGCCGATAAAACGAACATCGAGATACTGTATGACGCAATTATGCAAGTCAAAAGCAATGACGTCAAAATTAAATGTTGCAGTTCAAATTCAAATTCTTTCCCTTTTTGTGATGTGTGTGTGTGTGTTTATTAATCCTACAACTTGACAGAAGCACGAGTAAAAGACAATGATTTTGTTTTCTTGAGTGATTTTAATGCCATGCAGGGTCTTTCAATTGACAACAGCTCACCTTCCAACTTCACACTCAACCATGTAAACGTCAAAAGCGTGTTGTCAGTTTGTCTGCCTCTGTTGTTCTCCCTCTCAAAAAGGGGTCAAGCGGAAAAATTAGAGAGAAAAAGTGGCCAATGAAGCGAAATTGAAGATTTCAGCTTTGGCCGTAAAAACGAACAAAATAACACATGCTTAAGAAGAAAAAATTCCGTTCCAGAGGAAATTGGCCGATTAAGCAGCTTTGGCCGATTATCCGATGGCCAATTAAACGGATTCCACAAACAAAACATCACTTCAGAGGATAAAAAAATAGTCGAAAATGACCACTTGAGGAAAGACTGGGTTTTCTGTTGGTTTAAATACATTTTTATTCAGATCAACAGGGCACATATACATCAATACATTGTCAACATATTAAATGAGCAGCAACAAGCTGGAAGCTTACAGTGTGCTCGCTATCTACATGTATATTACATATGACGACTGTTGAAAACAACCATAAATAAACAACGGCATAAGCAATCAAAATAAGTTAACCAAGAACAAGTAAGAAAATGATGTTCCTGAGCAATTGGAAACTTGAATAACAAAGTTAGTAATATCTTTACATCAAAAGTTATCAAGCTAACTTTAAGTATCGAAAATTGAATAATAAAATACTTTAAATATTACAAATCTCATAATCAGTCTGTTACTGTCTCGTAAGCTGCCAGTGTTCCTGAAATGAAGTCTTGATTATGTTTGGTTTCTATATCCACAGGGTGTGTGTGAGGGAATGACGTATGAAGAGATCCAGGGGAAGTACCCCGAGGAGTTTGCCTTGCGGGACCAGGACAAGTTTCACTACCGCTACCCCAGTGGAGAGGTAACGTTCACCCTGTGATTCTTTCGCATTGTACCTGTGTGCAAACATGGGCTGGCAGGCACACGTTAACCCTTTCACCGCCAAAGTCGCATTTTAGAACCACAGTGATTTTACCCCTATGTTACTAAAAGGCATCAAATTGGGGTCTATTATCCAAAGACCCTATTGTCTTAGTTTTGGGAAGTAAGGATAGACCTTATTTTATGTCACAGAACAATCCCCAATACTGCAGATAGATTTTGTTCTCCACCCAGGTAAATTTAATGGCAACATGTGGCTGAAAAATGGTTGGCAGTGAAATGGTTAATTTGGTACAGTGTATTTGGTACTTAAAGGTCACAGAGGTGTCTCTGCGAAATTCGGGTTGCTTCCACCTGGAGAGCGTGTCAGAGCCAAAGGCGCGTCACCCTTTTTTGGGGGGCATGACATTTTTGTGTGACTGATGAGGAAGGTTTGTGGGTGGGGGGGGTGGGGGGGTGGGGGGGGGTGAATTTTGACCAAATGACAACTTTTGTGTTGCCCTTGGGCTTAATGTTTGCTAAGTGCATGGGCACACAGGACCTCAGTTTTATCGTCTCATCCGAAAGACATTAAGAAATTCTGTATGCATGCACACCACGTAGGAAGTCAGAATGCATGAAGACGTATTGCGCATGCACAAACCGCAGTGTCGAAAGATGTGTACAGGTGCTCAAGCATACACATTGTCACATACCATGCATATACAACCTACAGACACAGATACAGATGCACGCATGCACGCACACACGTATGCACATACGCACACGCACACTCACACACACATTCGCACACACAGTCACATGTACACTTACACACGCGCGCGCACACACGCACACACACACACACACTCAAACACGCATGCGATAGATTCATGACAATGAATGTCAAGAATGAAAACGAGGGAGAAAAATAGCTACAAGACAATATGGTAAATCATGACCGTTACCAGCCGCCGTGGTGTAGTGGTTAGCATCGCGGACTACTGGCTGGGAGGTCTTGGGTTCGAATCCCATCAGAGGCGAGGGTTTTTTCGGTCCTGGACCGACTCCTACCCAGAGTGAGTGGCTATGGGCTCAATGGGAAGACTGAAACCACACAGTCGAGTTTCAGCCGCTTAACGGATGCGATTCTGAGAGTGTTGCTCTAATTGCAAGACCAACACTGCAGGTGTCTGTAGTTCTCGGGCCTGGTTAACGCCGGGATATCATTATGAAAGGAAGCGTAGAATGCAGCCCTGCCATGCAGTCTCAGACCGATACGGAACTCCATAGCATCATCATCATCGTTATCATCGGCCTCATTTTCCATCAATCATAAAATTACAAAAATGTCTCAAATTCTGTGGCTTTGCATGCCCTGCTCTCATGGTGACCTCAGTTTCGGTTTCCAATCCAGTCTATGCCTTGGTGCGTTCGGGTCAAAGTCATGGGGATCAGTGTGTTCTGGGGAGCTGTCGGTGGACGGTCGTGGTGGCGTCCTCGGAGGAGGACCTCACTCACGCTGGCTCCGTGACTAAGAGAATAGTGTCGTCAGTAGGGGTCTTAGTGGGTGGTGTCCTGAACAGGCTCCACTGAACTCCACCGAAGTGACTCAGCAGAAATGCAGTGTCTCCTCGGTTGGTTGCCTTCTGACGGCCTAACATTGATTCTCTCCCCTTGGACTGCTGGTCTCGGTTTCTGCGACTTGAACAAACCCGGGTGTAGCTGCGAATTGGGATTCGGAACGAGCGGCGTGGAAGCAACGCCACTGTACAGCCCAGAAGATGGGACTGCAAAAAAAAAAAAAAAAAATCATGACCGTTTATAACTCGTCTCTTTGTATTCTAATTGATACCCTACATTAATTGTTCTTATTTCCATTGTGTTTGTGCCACCTACATATACATTGCGTTTATGTCTACATTTTTACGATAAACTGTTGACTGTAGAATTGTATGAGAATGAGAATTGTATGAGAAGAAGAAAAACAACATGTTTACATTATATCAACATGTGTGTGTGTAGCAGTGAACTGCGGGTTTCTCCTTGTTTAAAATGTGTTGATTGTTAAAAAAGAAGAAGAAAAGAAAATGTGCTTAACTCATTCAAGTCGTTCCGGCCATATATGTCCGGAATTAATAGATAGCTGTCAATTGGATGTATTTGCATCAAGGGAAGTAAATCTGAGTGCACACCATACCTTGGTCACTTCTAAACTCGCTTCGCTCCCTTAGACCACAATTTTGCCTCTGAGTTTGCTTTTGTAGTGGTTTGTTGTGGGGAACCAATTGGTGTAGTCAGTAGAGAGTTTTTGTATATAAAGTATATATAAAAAAAAGTCTGATCTACCGCTTCCCTATGTCTAAACCTGAAGCAAAAACCTGCAATCTTCTTTCATTTCTCCTTTTGTTTATGTCTGTTTTGTTTGTGTGTATGGCTGGAGTGATTTATGAGTTTTCTTTTAATAATTCAAAATCGTTGCGATGCGAATGAGTTAAATAATACAGATGCATGTGTGTTGCAGTCGTACCAAGACCTGGTGGCCCGGCTGGAGCCTGTGATACTGGTGAGAAACCTTTCCACCGTTTCCGGGTCTTAAATCGGACATTAACCCCTGGACTGCCAGAGAAAATTAAAGAAAAAATCATTGGGCAAATCATATAGTAAAAAGCCAAGTGTCCGTCCGTGTGTGTGTGTCTGAAGCACAAAACGGGCCTTATAACTCCGCCGTTTTTCGACCGAATCGCTTCAGATTTGCTGTGAGCCCTCACGGGGCGATGGCAACGGCAACCGAGGCGGCCGTATCATTTGCGCGGTTTCGCAAATGCGCGAAACGCGCATCCGCCGGCCTCTCGGCGCCCGTATCTCCGGCATTTCTGGGTCGATTGCCTTCGAATTTGGCAGGAAGATGACCGGGGAAGGTGACTATCCGTGTACCAAACCGGAAGCGAATCGGTTCAGAAACTCGCGCGCTATACAACTCCGCCGTTTCTTAACCGAATCGCTTCAAATTTGTTGTACTCAGCGTTACCAGTACTTGGCGTTACCGTTACTAGGCGTTGCCGTTACTAGGCGTTACTGGTACTCGGCGTTGCGCTAGTCATGCCATAAAAAGACAACTGATAGAGCCAATCTGGCAAAATGGTCTGGGGATATAACTCTCTTGACTGTTAGAGCAAAAGCTGGCGTATCAGGGTTATTCCTCTTCATCTGATGACGTCATCAGTGATGTGATCAGGTCAGTACGTGATACGTTATATGGCAGTCAAGGGGTTAAGAGTCAAACTGACCATTCTGAGAAAATTATACATTTGAGAACTTCAGACAATTTTCTTTCTAACGATGCGAGAACCATTCTTATATCTTTTTCTGTTCCGGAGTTATATGAGCATTTAAAGTTAGTAGGGTGAGTGTCAGTCATTTTGAGAAAACACAGTCTAAAGTCTAGCCTAGCTGATGAAAATGCATTGACCTACTCATTTTATAGCACTTATAAGACCGTTTAGAGACCATATTAAAGATTGTCCTTTATAAATATGAAAGATAAGATGTTAGAGAACAAGAAATTACCCATGTCTCAGAATTGACCAAAAATTAGATTTTTGACTTTCCAAGCCTTTTATTAAAAACTAGCCCAGCGACTTAATGTCCCTTTTGTGATGCTTGGTCACATATTACTGGCATATTTGTTTTTTCTTAATTATTTTGTAAAGCTCTTAGAGACGAAGCTCTCTATAAGTTTACATCATTATTATTATTATTATTATTATTATTATTATATTCTCCTGCCTTGAACAAAATCTTCTAAATAATATTGTCTTTTTAAGTTTCTCCGAGATCAGAATGTGTTGGCTGAATGCAGCAAGGAGACCACTGAAAGCCGAAAACCGGACATAAGCGTATTTCATCCATCGTGATCTTATCACCTAGGAATGCTGAAGAAGAAGAAGAAATGTTCGTAGCAAAACGTGCAAAGTGCATTTTGAAGCATGAAATCCTTAACCTCTTCAAGATACCGCTATTGTTTATCCACACAGGTAATGTTCTCATCCCTAGCTGATGCATTTGTACCATAGTGTTCAAGTTTCCTTCAGCTGTTGGGATGATCCCTGGAGTCTTTTAGCCAGGGTACATCAACAACATCAAGATAATAATACAGTGGAACCTCCCTTATAAGACCTTACAAAATCATCCAAAATGAGGTCTTATAAGGGAGGGGTCTTAGAAGGGAAGGGTCTTATAAGGGAGGGGACTTATAAGGGAGAGGTCTTATAAGGGAGGTAATTTTAATACTCTCAAAGAAAGGCAATGTCTCAGAGAAATAGATCTTTGTTATTGTGATAAAGAGAACAGCAAACACCCAGGTAGTGGCAATTTAAAATGTTCGGTTTATTGTTAAAAACCTTTCTCGATAAAACCAAGAAGAAATAGGTCTTATGTAGGAGTGAGTCATAATGGGAGGTCTTATATTAAGGGAGGTTCCTCTGCATTGACTTGACTCGCACTTGACTTGCACTTGACTTGACAGGAGCTGGAACGCCAAGAGAACGTGATGGTGATTTGCCACCAGGCTGTGTGCCGCTGTCTGCTGGCCTACTTTCAGGACAAGACCGCACGTAAGTCTCCACCCCCCTCCTCCTCCTTCTCCTATCAAACCCTGATATCCCCCCACTCCCCCTTACCCACCCCCCACACACACGCACTTTATCTTCCAACCTCCTTTCTCCCTGCTAACTGCTGTTTTGTCGGGTTGTTTTTTGTTTGTTTGCTGTTGCAAATGAGGCTTTATACTGAAAATTCCCTGCCCCAGTCTCACGCGCTCTGAAACACACGCATGCAGGCCACTTGCGTAAAGTTCTCGCCCTTGCATGTCACGAAGAAGTGGTGTTATAGCCGCTGAAAGTTCTCTGCCCGTGACTCGTCACTAGGCGCGGTCGATTAAGTCATTAAATGATCACTGTTGCGTGTCGCCAAAGGTCGATTAAGTCATAAAATTGTCACCGTTGCGTGTCGCCAAAGGTGGCATGGCGCTGTCGATTCAGTCATAAAATTGTCACTATTGTGTGTCGCCAAAGGTGGCACGGCGCTGTCGATTCAGTCATAAAACTGTCACCGTAGCGTGTCGCCAAAGGTGCCATGGTGCGGTCGATTCAGTCCTAAAATTATCACCGTTGTGTGTCGCCAAAGGTGGCATGGTGCGGTCGATTCAGTCATAAAACTGTCACCGTAGCGTGTCGCCAAAGGTGGCATGGCGCTGTAAATTCAGTCATTAAATTGTCACCGTTGCATGTCGCCAAAGGCGGCGTGGCGCTGTCGATTCAGTCCCAAAATTGTCACCGTTGCGTGTCGCCAAGAAGTAGCATAAAGCCCCATTGTCTTCATACAATCTGGTTATTTTTCCTGTAGCTGTGTGTGTGTGTGTGTGTGTGTGTGTGTGTGTGTGTGTGTGAGTGTGTGAGTGTGTGTGTGTGTGTGTGTGTGTGTGTGTGTGTGTGTGTGTGTGTGTGTGTGTGTGTGTGTGTGTGAGTGTGTGTGTGTGTGTGTGTGTGTTTGAGTGTGTGTGTGTGTGTGTGTTTGAGTGTGTGTGTGTGTGTGTGTGTTTTTGTGTGTGTGTGTGTGTGTGTGTGTTTGTGTGTGTGTGTGTGTCTATTTGAGTGTGTGTGTGTTTGAGTGTGTGTGTGTGTGTGTTTTCGTTTTCGTTTTCTTTGTGGCTTTTGCCTTCGAGGTTGTGGCCCTGTTTTATTGTTCAGTGATGTAGTTTCAATAAGGTTTTCTTCTTTGAGCTATTTGCCATTCGTCCTTCTGTCTTGTCGTCTCAGTTTCGACCATGCGGCTATGATAGTTATCTGTTCATTTTTGTCCCAGTATGTTTTTCAGGTTGTTTATTTTTGTTTGTGTGTCTTGTCTTGTCTTGTCTTGTGATTGCTATCTGTTCATTTTTGTCCCAGTCTGTTTTTCAGTTGTTGTTTTTGTGTGTGTGCGTGTCGCTGTGTGTGTGTGTGTGTGTGTGTGTGTGTAGTGTGTGTGTGTGTGTGTGTGTGTGTGTGTGTGTGTGTGTGTGTGTGTGTTGTGTTGTGTGTGTGTGTGTGTGTGTGTGTGTGTTGTGGTGTGTGTGTGTGTGTGTGTGTGTAGTGTGTGTGTAGTGTTGTGTGTGTGTGTTGTGTGTGCTTGTGCGTGTGTGTTTTCTGTCATCTTGCTACTCATTTGAGGTAAAGCACTATATAAATGTACTGTTATTATTATATCATCAGATTTTTTGTTTCCCTTGTATTTTTTTAATTTGTGCGATGTGCTTGGATCATTGTGTCATTTTGATCATCTTTCTGTATAATCAGGTAACTTTTGCACTGCTTTTTTTTAAAAAACTTTTGTGTGTGTGGTGTGTTTTTTCATTGTCTTGTTTCATTTTTGTTTTATGGCCTTAACAAAATGTATTGTTTGTCTTTTTCTTGTCTCTCGTTTTGTTTTGCATCATCTTACTAAAATCAGATTGTTTTTTCCACTTATCTCTTTTCGATTTGTGCTACTTGCTGTTGGGCTTTTTATCTTTTGTCTTGTTTGAAGCGTCTTTCTGTAGCCCTGATCTACTTACTTCATTGTACATATCAGTTTTTTGGTTTCAAGTGCTATTTGATGGGTTTTTCTATGGTTTTGAGTATTTTTCTTTACACACACACACACATACATGCATGCACGCACACAGACACACACACACACGCACACGCACAAGCACAAGCACACGCACACACAAATACACACACACGCACGCACACGCACACACACACACATATACTGTGATACGTACGTACATACATACATATACACACACATACACACACACACACACACAGACACACAGACACACACACACACACACACACACACACACACACACGTACGCCACCCCCCCCCACCCCCACCCCACACACACACATACTTTAACAATTAATGTCATTTGTTGTCGATTTTAATAACCTTATTTTTGCCGTATTTTCCTTTCCTTGTTAAGTCGTTTCCTGTTGGTCTTTTGATGTGTCGTCTTTGGGTCCCTTTGCTCCTTTTTTTTCTTTGTAATTTTCCTCTTTTACATCACTCTATTAAAGGTTTTTACAATAAACAATTTGAAGTTCTGTAAGAAAGGGACAGTGATTTTGAATGAGAATGAGGGCTTGCGAGCGATCTGCCTTACCTCAGTAAGAATGGCTCCAACCCACCTGCGTGCGCATCTCGACCCTTCCAACGGAAGTGTCGCCATCTTAGTCCTTATTTGTGTGTAAGCAAAGTGAAAATGTTATCTAAATGTGTAAAGAAAAAATCCAGATGTCATAAATACAGTTTAGATAAGTTTCGAATTGGAACAGCCAAATACGCAGCATCGATCTGGCATTTTTCAAAAAAAAGGTAAGGACTAAGATGGCGGTCTCCCATAATATGGCGCTCCTTGTGGCCGGATATGACGACACGTGGGTACCAGCCATAGGCTACTAAAAAAGAAAAAGAAAGAATAGAAATGCTGTCATGTATCTATCTCTGTGTAGTCATGTATTAGTCCAGAATGAAACCGTCTCTAAATCGCCTAGAAAACAAGATTTTTCATTTTCTTAATTATTTGAGATGGCTAAAAAATTCCAACTAGTATTGATATTATGATGTTTAAGAAGTATTATAGTAAAACAAATCGCAGCTTTATATCCTGATCAATACAAAGATATATCTGTTTAAAGACAAACTTTACCTATAATTCTGTATTTAAACTGGTATATCTTCATGTTGATCAGGATATAAGTTGCGTTGGTTTTTTTTACTATAACACTTCTTAAACATCATACTGTCAATACCAGTTGGAATTTTTTTTTAGCTATCTCAAATAATTAAGAAAATGAAAAATCTTGTTTTCTAGGCGATTTAGAGACGGTTTCCTTCTGGAGTATATGAACTGACCCAAAACAAACAAAACCTTGACATTTTAAATGTTAAAATGTGGGCTGTGAAATCTTTAGTTATGTGTACATTTGAAAGGAAAACTAATGAGGAAAGGTGGTCAAAATTTGAGATTAACCCTTTCGCCGCCAGCCATTTTTGGGCCAAAATTTACCATTAAACTTACCTGGGTAGAGAAAAGATTATGTCTGCAATATTGGGGATTCCCAGACCTGTTTACCATTCCGGTTTTGCCGGAATTATTCCGGAAATTTGCTAAAATTCCGGGTAAAATAGTAAATTCCGGGTGAACGCTGAAAATTCCGGGATTTCGAAAAAACGTCTATTATTTGTTTCCGTTCGTAGGAAAAGACGCAAGGGTTGACCGAAACGTGTACCTAACACGCTATGTCATCAGAAAAGTGGTTGTGATTTTTCTCTGTCCCATCGTGGACATTTCCAGGTATTTTGCTTTTTCGAGCTTGTTTTATACTAAAATTGACTAAGAATTAGTGACTGAATTTACTAATAAAACGTTTCTGGCAAAATTGAGCCAAGAAATCATCACAATATTGAAAATCGACGCCGATGTTCGCGGAAAGGAGAAGAAGAAGAAACCGCTTTATCGCGAGTCGTGTACAGATCATGTGAATTCCGGTTTTTGTTCTCAAATTCCGGTTTTTTGGGTGGCAAATTCCGGGTTTTTCATTATAAGGGTAAACAGGTGACATGCATAAAATAGGGCCTGTTCCTACCTCTCAAAATGAAGAACATACGGTCACTGGACCCTCATGTGATGCCCTTTAGTGACGTGGGTGTTAAACCATTGTGGTGCCGGAATGCGACATTGGCGGTGAAAGGGCTACAATGGACAAAAAGAGTTAAGTCAGAGGAGATCTAGATGCAGTGGAAAAGGAAAAGGAATCACCTCAAATACCTGTGTTTCTTGAGGAGAGTGATTCACTTGGACAGATTGATTTAATATTTTGTATAAAGGTAGTTAAGACTTTAAATAATCATAGGATGGCAAAAGTGTATGCGCCGACATCGATTTATGACCGAAAATATTTCACTAAAGAAAAGAAAATGAATTTTTGTTGGGTAATTTTTGGTCGATCCACACACTTCGCATACGAAACTACGCAGGAATGACTCCCCTTTCTAACTTGCTTACTATTTTTAGCATAGAATGCAAAGCCAGCGAACCCATTGGTCAAAACCGCGATAGGTGTTATCCGAAAACTGCGCGCATGGCGGCCAAGCGACAAAAACGATCGGTAAACAGTACCGAGTTTCAAATTTGCCCACACACACTCACACTGAATAAAACCACACAAATTGCATAGAAAGAAAAGAAATAAGTTTAATTTTATCAACTGTGTTGTTTTTATGTTGGTTTGTGATTAGATTTGGGGATAATTGTCAGTTGAATATGGGTCAATTTTCCAATGACCGTACGTAATGGAAAGAGGGTTTTGACTACCTAGTGAATGTGTCTGTGTGTTGTATGGAGGGGGAGGGGGGGGGTGGGGAGATGTGACGTTAATGTATTTATCGCAATTTTGTTTGTCGTTTCGTTCCTTGTTAGTGTGTTGTTTTCATTTTGCTCAGGTTTTCATCTCCTTGTGAAGCGCTTAGAATCCTGCAAGGAGAATAAGCGTGATAAAAATGCTGATTATTATTATTACAGTGGAACCTCCCTTATAAGACCTCCCACATAAGACCTACTTCTCTGAGACATTGCCCTTCTTTGTAAGTATTAAAATTACTTCCCTTATAAGACCCCTCCCTTATAAGACCTCCCACATAAGACCTACTTCTCTGAGACATTGCCCTTCTTTGTAAGTATTAAAATTACCTCCCTTATAAGACCCCTCCCTTATTGACCTACTTCTCTGAGACATTGCCCTTCTTGTAAGTATTAAAATTACCTCCCTTATAAGACCCCTCCCTTATAAGACCTACTTCTCTGAGACATTGCCCTTCTTTGTAAGTATTAAAATTACCTCCCTTATAAGACCCCTCCCTTATAAGACCTACTTCTCTGAGACATTGACCTTCTTTGTAAGTATTAAAATTACTTCCCTTATAAGACCCCTCCCTTATAAGACCCCTCCTTATAAGATCTCCCACATAAGACCTACTTCTCTGAGACATTGCCCTTCTTTGTAATTATTAAAATTACCTCCCTTATAAGACCCCTCCCTATAAGACCCCTCCCACATAAGACCTACTTCTCTGAGACATTGCCCTTCTTTGTAAGTATTAAAATTACCTCCCTTATAAGACTCCCTCCCACATAAGACCTACTTCTCTGAGACATTGCCCTTCTTTGTAAGTATTAAAATTACCTCCCTCATAAGACCCCTCCCTTATAAGACCTACTTCTCTGAGACATTGACCCTTCTTTGACCTTTGTAAGTATTAAAATTCTTTCCCTTATAAGACCCCTCCCTTATAAGACCCCTCCCTTTAAGACATCCCACATAAGACCTACTTCTCTGAGACATTGCCCTTCTTTGTAAGTATTAAAATTACTTCCCTTATAAGACCCCTCCCTTATAAGACCCCTCCCTTATAAGACCTCCCACATAAGACCTACTTTTCTGAGATATTGCCCTTCTTTGTAAGTATTAAAATTACCTCCCTTAAGACCCCTCCCTTATAAGACCTCCCACATAAGACCTACTTCTCTGAGACATTGCCCTTCTTTGTAAGTATTAAAATTACCTCCCTTATAAGACCCCTCCCTTATAAGACCTCCCACATAAGACCTACTTCTCTGAGACATTGCCCTTCTTTGTAAGTATTCAAATTACCTCCCTTTTAAGACCCCTCCCTTATAAGACCTCATTTTGGATGGTTTTTGATGGTCTTATAAGGGAGGTTCCACTGTATTATTATTATAGAATGGCCATAAGGGCATAAAGATAAGGAAAAAAAGTTTTAGGATTATGGACAGGATCTAAGAATTATTCAGTTTGCCTACAAAGTTTACAAGATACTAGAGAGAGAGGAAATATGAATATATTTTAACTGAATGGGGGGGGGGGGGGGGGGGGGGGGGGGGGGGAGGAGACATAATTATAGCGAGTGTGTGCATCGCTGTAACATTCTTCATGCATTAACTTTGACAAGTGCTGTTTATGCTGCATCATGCCCCCAGTTTAAACAGTAATTTGAATGCATTTCAAAAGTCCACAATTTTGTGTAAATTGGTCCCTCTGTTTTATTTCTTGGTAAAAAGAGACCTTGGCATGCTAACATTCTTTTATGCTTTAACTTTGACAAGGGCTGTTTATGCTGAATGTCTCCAGTTTAAGCAGTAAGTAGAATGCATGGGTGAAAGTTTTCCTTCTCCTTAATTTCAAAATCAGAAAATAAGGAATTCCTTATTTTAAGAATTTGAAGGGGGAAAAAAACTAGAAATCGAGCGATTTGAGCAACCAAAAGCCACAAAGTATGGTTGCTCCTTAGAACTTTCGCCTTAAATGTCATTTTAGAGTTCAAAGCAATTTATAAATGTGAATGAAAGACCTCAGGAGAGCTCACAAAATTGGCATTTATCTGTAAATTCTTGTCAGCTTCTGGGATGTTTGCCCCAAAGATCCTTCAAGCAGGTGGCTGCCCCTACACCCCACCGAAGCCTAAGCAGCCCCTGAACACCCCCCACCCCCACCCCCGCCCCCGCCTTTTCCTTATTTTCAAAATCTGTCACCTTCACCCATGAGAATGCATTTCAAAAGTCAACAATTTTATTTCTTGGTAAAAAGAGACTGGGGTGTTAACATTCTTCATGCATTAACACTTCCGTGACGCGAACCTCCGATCGTAGGTATCTCTATCTGCCGGGAACCTCCAATCGTAGGTACAACGGTCTAAGGTACAAAACTCTCTACTATACCAGTGGACTTTTCTTGTTTGATTTTACAGTTACTTCCCCGGAATACTGAAATGGAAATGGAATTGCTTGTCCGTGTGCAGTCGAAAATTGAGGAGATTTTTGCACGAAAATTGTCAAAATTTAGAGGTCTGAGTGGCAAGGAGATTGTTTGGTTGCTCGAACTTGATGAAGATGAAAGTAATGCTGGCAATCAGTCAGGTTTTAAGGGTGAAAGCAGTGAAAATAATGTAAGTACTGATTAAATTGAACAGTGAGAGCCCAGTATGAGTGTGAATGTGACAACAAAAAGTGTTGTTATCGGCAGAATCGTTCGATCTCGTTGCGGAGTTCGATGTCAAAGTCAAGCAGCATGTCGGCTGTAAATCGTTCATGCAATATTTTCATAAAGCATGAAATTGAATTAAGCATCCATTTTGTATAAAGTACAGAACGTTTGGTGCATATCAGACTTCATTTAGGCTCTTGAACAATGTTTGATCACAAGCAGTCATTCAACCATAATTTTTCCAGTGCAGCCTCAGGCCAGTAGAGTGGTTCCACTGATGCGGTGCCAGTCACAATAGTGTTAACTTTGACAAGTGCTGTTTATGCTGCATGTCTCCAGTTTAAACAGTGATTTGAATGCATTTCAAAAGTCCACAATTTTGTGTAAATTGGTTCCTCTGTTTTACTTCTTGGTATAAAGAGACTTTGGGGTGCTGAACAGAAGAACATGGAAATGCATGCCAGGGCTCCCAATCGTCCCGCAAAACAAGGGGTCCCAGGGACTCCTTCACTTACAGCATAGAGGGTCCTAGAGGCGGGATAGAGGGTCCCAGTGGCATTGCGAATGCTAGAACAAATTTTTCTAGTGCAGATTCTTTTAGAGGGTCCTTTAGAATTTTAGTACTTCATGGAGACAAATGGGGGTCCCTGGGAGTCCTGGCATGCGCAAAACTACACGTCAATTAAACCATGGTCGTTTTTGTGCCTACGAAAGTTCGACATGTTCCCACATAATTAAGCTTCACTTCAGGCCATGCCTCTCATTCTCAACATAGAAAATATACAGCGAGTTGAAATGGTAGTCCTTCACTTCTGTTGATGCGTGTATCGTGTGTCAATGAGATGACTGGTGTAAAGAAGTCAACACACTTGACCCTTTCGCCACCAGACATTTTTCAGCAAAACAATTCCATTAACCCTTTCGCCGCCAGCCATTTTTCAGCAAAACAATTCCATTAACCCTTTCGCCGCCAGCCATTTTTCAGCAAAACAATTCCATTAACCCTTTCACCGCCAGCCATTTTTTCAGCAAAACAATTCCATTAACCCTTTCGCCACCAGCCATTTTTCAGCAAAACAATTCCATTAACCCTTTCGCCGCCAGCCATTTTTCAGCAAAACAATTCCATTAACCCTTTTGCCGCCAGCCATTTTTCAGCAAAACAATTCCATTAACCCTTTCGCCGCCAGCCATTTTTCAGCAAAACAATTCCATTAACCCTTTCGCCGCCAGCCATTTTTCAGCAAAACAATTCCATTAAAACCCTTTCACCACCAGCCATTTGCAGCATTGTGGATTCCATTAACCCTTATAAAACCAGGTCCATCCTTTTTCAGCAAAACTAAGACAATTAACCCTTTGGGTAATAGACCCATTTTTGATGCAAAACAGTTCCAGGTGTTAAATCCCTGTGGTGCCGCCATGCGACTTTTTCAGTGAAAACAATTCCATTAACCTGGGTAGAGAAAAAATGATGTCTGTAGTATTGGGGATTCTTCTGTGACATATTTAAAGTAATTCCATTATCCCAAAATTAAGAGCCAGGGTTTTTGCATAACAGACCCTGATTTTAACCCTTTCGACATGGGTGTTAAATCATTGTGGTGCCAAAAATGCGACGTTGGCAGTGAAAGGGTTACCTGGAATGTAGAGAAGAAAAATCCATCTGAAAGTATTGTGGATTCTTCTGTGACACATATAAAATAAGGTCACCCCCCAACTTTGACTCAAAAACTAAGACAATAGGGTCTTTGGGTAATAGACCCCAATTTGATGCCTTTTAGTGACTCAAAATAGGTGTTAAATCATTGTCAGTGCACATTAAAAGGCGCACCCCCCAAACTTGAAAGGGTTAAGATTTTTTAACCTGGGTTTCCTTACTGATATATCTGTAGTATTGGGGATTCTTCTGTGACAAATTTAAAGTAAATTCCTATCCCTAAATTACTCTATTCCTTACTGTAATATCAGTCACGTTGATTTGATGCCTTTTCCAAATTTGACTCAAAATTCATTTTGTTACTCTATTTGCGACTGTATTATCAGTCAAAGGGTTAAGGTGCACCCTCCAAATTTACTCAAAATTCACATTGTGCGGGTTATTTCCTTACTGTATTATCAGTCACGTTATAAGGGCACCAAAAGTAAAGTGCACATTTTTTACTCTATTTCCTTAGGTGTATTATCAGTCAATTATAAGGCGCACCCCCCCAAACTTGACTCAAAATTCACATTTTGTTACTCTATTTCCTTACTGTATTATCAGTCACGTTATAAGGCGCACCCTCCAAATTTGACTCAAAATTCACATTTTGTTACTCTATTTCCTTACTGTATTATCAGTCACGTTATAAGGTGCACCCTCCAAATTTGACTCAAAATTCACATTTTGTTACTCTATTTCCTTACTGTATTATCAGTCACGTTATAAGGTGCACCCTCCAAATTTGACTCAAAATTCACATTTTGTTATTATAGTTTCTTACTGTATTATCAGTAACATTATAAGGCACACGGATCTCAGTCTGGGGGAAAAAGTATCGCCTTATAGTCCGTAAAATACGGTAGTATGAATCAGAGCTTTTTCTTTTTCTGAAACTCGCTCACTGTCACTCATTCTCTCTCTCTCTCTCTCTCTCTCTCTCTCTCTCTCTGTCTCTCTCTCTCTCTCTCTCTCTCTCTCTCTCTCTCTCTCTCTCCTCTCTCTCTCTCTCTCTCTCTCTCTCTCTCTCTCTCTCTCTCTCTCTCTCTCTCTCTCTCTCTCTCTCTCTCTCTCTCTCTCTCTCTCTCTCTCTCTCTCTCTCTCTCTCTCTCTCTCTCTCTCTCTCTCTCTCTCTCTCTCTCTCTCTCTCTCTCTCTCTCTCTCTCTCTCTCTCTCTCTCTCTCTCTCTCTCTCTCTCTCTCTCTCTCTCTCTCTCTCTCTCTCTCTCTCTCTCTCTCTCTCTCTCTCTCTCTCTCTCTCTCTCTCTCTCTCTCTCTCTCTCTCTCTCTCTCTCTCTCTCTCTCTCTCTCTCTCTCTCTCTCTCTCTCTCTCTCTCTCTCTCTCTCTCTCTCTCTCTCTCTCTCTCTCTCTCTCTCTCTCTCTCTCTCTCTCTCTCTCTCTCTCTCTCTCTCTCTCTCTCTCTCTCTCTCTCTCTCTCTCTGCATGTGTGATGTAAACGGACGTGCGTGTAACGGAAACTGTTAGTCACAGTAGATGGTAATGTTCTTCAATACACTTGTCACTGTGTAAATATCCTACGTTTTTGAATTCGCTGTTTCCTTTGGGAATTTAGCTCTACGGGTTCTTTTGTGATATTTATTTTACAGTCAGTTCCAAGTTATATGGCTTTAAAAAAAACCAAAAACTTTTTATCCCTGAATATAAATAAGAAAGATAAAACTTTTTTTTAAAAGAACACACTTCCCCTTCCCTTATTCACATGTGTTCTTCTATTAAAGCTAAAATTCCAATTTTTGATAGTTTTGTGATAGTCATTTTGAATTGAAAAATAAAAAAATAAAAAAATAAGTGTACTTTTTGTGTATTAATGTGAGGATTGCAGCTGTGTCAGACTTTGAGTCTTGTGGCCATGGTGTGCTCCTGTTGCTAAAAATATCCTAACATAGATTCGCTCCCCTTGGACTGCTGGTCTCGGATTCTGCGACCTGAACAAGCTGGGGAGTAGCTGCGGATTGGGACTCGGAATGAGCGGCGTGGGACTATATGGCCCAGAAGATGGGACAGTAAAAAAATTAAAAAAAAAAAAAAAACCCCCCCCCCCCCCTGTACCCTGGTGAATGAGATAGCGGTGGTTTATATATATATATATATATATATATTATACAAAATATCTGAAGCTTGATTGAGAAGGTGAATGTGGTCTATGTTTCTTCTTAGAATTTTCATTGTAGCTATTTTACTTTTTGTGTGTGTGTGAGTGTGTGCATGCATGTGTGAGTGTATGTGTGTGTGTGTGTGCCTGTATGCATGCATGTGTGCGTGAGGTGTGTGTGTGTGCGTGTGTGTGCGTGTGTGTGTGTGTGTGTGTGTGAGGAAGAAAGAGAACGTTGTGTGCAAGCATCGTATTTATTTTACTTTCTAATGAATCATTATTTGTTTGCCGTTAATGTTCTTGTTATCAATGTAAAGCGCACTGAGCTCATGTTAGAAAGAGCGCTATATAAATTCCCATTATTATTATTATTATTATTATTATTATGTGAATTTGATGATATGGGCAGAAACAGAAAAATATTGCTTTACATATATATTGATTATCGTATGGGTTTGATTATATCGCCGCCCGGAAATTAAAGTATCGTTACTGTAAACTGTGCAACTTCGGTGTGTTGGGCTTACCAGTTGATCAAGGCAAGATGCATCATCCGACAGAGCTTTGAAACAACCATTTGCAAAGATAAAACACAGACGGTGACGCCCTTTGAACAAAAATGACTTGTAATTTGACCTGAAATGACCGAAATATTGAGGTGGGTTTTTTTCTCCATCTCACGTGAAGTGACATCTTACTAGTTACGATGCTTTGTTTTCCGAACAGCGATATAGTCACAAAAGAAGCAAATCAAAACAAAACAATGGGATACCTCGCTTGGTAAATCTGAAATGCTGGCTTTTCAATCAGTGAGCATTTCAGGTGAAGAATGGGTTGGCCTGTTACTCCATGTACTCTCTTCTGATGATTGGATACCTTTCTTCTTCTTCTTCTTCTTCTTCTTCTTCTTCTTCTTCTTCTTCTTCTTCTTCTTCTTCTTCTTCTTCTTCTTCTTCTTCTTCTTCTTGTTCTTCTTCTTCTTCTTCTTCTTCTTCTTCTTCTTCTTCTTCTTCTTCTTCTTCTTCTTCTTCTTCTTCTTCTTCTTCTTCTTCTTCTTCTTCTTCTTCTGCTAATCTTCTTCCTCTTCTTCTTCTTGTTCTTCTTCTTCTTCTTGTTCTTGTTCTTCCTCTTCTTCTTCTTCTTCTTCTTCTTCTTCTTCTTCTTCTTCTTCTTCTTCTTCTTCTTGCTCTTCTTCTTCTTCTTCTTCTTGTTCTCTTCTTCTTCTTCTTCTTCTTCTTCCTCTTCTTCTTCTTCTTCTTCTTCTTCTTCTTCTTCTTCTTGTTCTTCTTCTTCTTCTTCTTTTCTTCTTCTTCTTCTTCTTCTCTTCTTCTTCTTCTTCTTCTTCCTTCTTCTTCTTTCTTCTTTCTTTCTTCTTCTTCTTCTTCTTGTTCTTCTTCTTCTGCTTCTTCTTCTTCTTCCTCTTCTTCTTTGTTGTTCTTCTTCTTCTTCTTCTTCCACTTCTTCTTTGTTGTTGTTGTTCTTGTTGTTGTTGTTCTTGTTGTTGTTGTTGTTGTTGTTGTTGTTGTTGTTGTTGTTGTCGTCGTCGTCGTCGTCGTCGTCGTCGTTGTCGTTGTTTCTTCTTCTTCTTCTTCTTCTTCTTCTTCTTCTTCTTCTTCTTCTTCTTCTTCTTCTTCTTCTTCTTCTTCTTCTTCACTTTTGTCTGTTTCCTCTTTGTTTTGTTTCCCCTTTCTTGTTTCTCACACAGTAATTTAGTATTGTATACAAGGTTTTTTTTCTTCTACTTTTTCCTTTTCCTCTCTTTTGTAGATCAGTCTTTTGTTGATTTGTTTGTTTGTTTGTTAATGAAAGCTTTGCTTGCATTTTGTGTTGTTGTTCTTTTTGCTTGGCTGTTGTGTGAACACTGACATGTTCTGAGGGTGGTATTGCTGAATTGATCAAATCCTTGGTTGTGCTTGAAACTTTTTTCTTTTTTTTTTCCCTCCCACAGCATATTTATTAATATTTTTGCTTTCTGATCTGTAACTGTGCTTTCTTCAAGTTAAAAAAAAAGCCAACATCTGTGCAGATTCTTTTGTTTATTATTTTTGGGGGGGGGCATTGGGTTTGTTTTGTCTTTAAAAAAAGAAGCAGCAAACTCTTTATAATTAATCAGGGGTCGCGCTAGTGTTTTTGAAAACGCGTTTGGCCAAAAAATGTGTAAGGGAAGCAAAAAATCGCGTCAAAGAACAAAATGATAAATCTAAGCTAATAACAATGAAAACAGGAAAGCAACAAAAACATGCATTTTTATTCACTAACCAGTCATTTTCAAAGACAGAAGTCTGGCAATTGTGCAACAACGCGCTCATTTCGCGCCAAACGCTTCATTTACGTCACAGTTAATTGACTGGAATCTGGATATCCAGTGGCCAAGCACCATGAAAGGAAGCAAAGGCTGGAAGGGGGTGGAGGGGGGTGGGGAGAGGGGGTGGGGGGGTGGAATCAGACAATGCGCTTACTGGAATCTGGATATCCAGTGGCCAAGCACCATGAAAGGAAGCAAAGGCTGGAAGGGGGTGGGGAGATGGGGTGGGGGGTGGAGTCAGACAATGCGCTTACAGTGATTTTCCCGCCACTGCCTACGTCACAGCAGTACTGGACGAAATCTGGATAACTAATGAAAGAGAAAGGATGGGATACTTAGGCCTACCTCCTCACAAAGCAGTGGCACTTTTCTATAGTCTGTTCCAATGTTTGGTGTAGCAGAACCACTATACGTGTAGGGACCGTAGGACTTCTAAAGTCTGATTCACCATCTAGACTCAGATGCGATTTTGAGCGGACGTCATTTTGCGTACGGGTTACGCGTAAACGCCGTAAAAATGCGTCAGCGATTTTTAAAACGCGTCAAATACGCAAGAAACATGCGTTAGCGCGACCCCTGATTAATGTCCTGATCAAAACTGTAAAAGACGGAAACAAAATCTTTATGTTGGGCTTCTTACAGTGACGTCATGACGTCGTTTGAAATGTAAGTGTCGATAATATGAAGCTGACACATGAAAAGAAAGGAATGGATTTTGTAATCAATTTTGAACAACCAGAATTTGTTCTTGTGAAAATTTAGAAATTTGGAAATATTTGTATGGGATTGTTTTTTGTTCAAGTCCGATTAAAGTGTCTGCATGTTTTTTAAATAGTTTGTGAAAGCTTAATTAACTCCCCCACTCAGAGAAGGGTTACCCCCTAAAGGCATGCTATGAAGAGGTAACGTTTGAATGCGTGCTGTATCATATTTGATATTGTGCCCGGCTAAAGGAGACGGCATTCCTGTAACTTTTTCTGGGTTGTTGATAAATTTCGAACCTCTAGCTTAGTCTACGTTGGATGCATATTTATGTTAACCTTGGGACTGCGGAGTAGCCATTGTTGCCGTTTGATCTTTCTTTATGCTGGTGTTCGTAGCTTAATTTATATTAGGTATTAGGGTAGTCACAGAGGCATCTCTGTGAATTTTGGGGCATTTTCTTTTATAGGGCAACCTGGAGAGCGCGTTGCAGCCAGAGGCGCGCCACCCTTTTTTTTTCTGTTCTTTTTTTTGCATACGATTTTTGTGTGATTGATGAGGAAGGAAAAGGTGTGTGTGTGTGTGCTAAATTTTGACCAAATGACAACTTTTTCGTTGCCACTGGGATTAGCGTTTGCTAACTGCTTGGGCACACGGGACCTCGGTTTATCGTCTCATCCGAAAGACTCCACGTTCAGACCGTAAGGCCTAGTGCAAAGTGAGAGGAAAAAATCCCCTGTACCCAGGTTTGAACTCGGGTTTACTTGACACAAGGCGAACGCGTTACCTCTGTGCCACTCTACACCCCAAAGTCAACCTGATCACTATGGAATCGGTCACAGCACAAATCAAAATCCTTTAAAGTTACTGAGAGACATGAGGTAAACTTAATTCATTTAAAGCACTTTGGGCTCATCTGAGGTAAAGCGCTATATAAATGTACTATTATTATTATTATTATATTATTATTTCAAAATTGTATGTGTCAATTGTATTACACCCCTCTTCGATCAGCCCCATCCCCACCCCCTCATCCCCAATGAATGAGAGGATGGGTGTGTGAGTCATCAGAATTGACCCTGAAATCACATAGCTTCTGCAAACTGCAATTTAGCACTGATCAATTTCTGCTATTTGAAGGAAAAGCCATCCTCGTAAGGGTACAATAAATGAAAATGTTAAGTTCCTGGTCTATGGCTCCTCCCCCCACCTGCGTGCGCATCTCGACCCTTCCAACGGAAGTGTCGCCATCTTAGTCCTTATTTGTGTGTAAGCAAAGTGAAAATGTTATCTAAATGTGTAAAGAAAACATCCAGATGTTATAAATACAGTTTAGATAAGTTTCGAATTGGAACAGCCAAATACGCAGCATTGATCTGGCATTTTTCAAACAAAGTTACTGACTAAGATGGCGGTCTCCCATAATATGGCGCTCCTTGTGGCCGGATATGACGACACGTGGGTACAAGCCATAGAACTAAACGAGTGATTCAGTCTATTTTTGTGTGTGACCCCACCCCCCCATCCCCACCCCCTCATCCCCAAACGAGCCCTTCCTTTTCCGTTTTTTCCTATTATTCAGTGGAAATAATAAGCCAAATTACAAAGACATTTTTTGGACTATGACTTAAGACGATATTTTTTCTCTCTCCAATTTCGACCTATGCGCCTAATAAACGAGGGCGCCCTATTAGTACAGTGGAACCTCCCTTAGAAGACCCCCCATTATAAGACTCCCTCCCACATAAGACCTTAACTTCTCTGAGACATTGCCCTTTTAATGCCCCACATGGCCTGCCCAAGAGGGCGTAAAACTTTATTATGGACATTGCCCTTCTTTATAAGTATTAAAATTGCCTCCCTTATAAGACCCCTCCCTTATAAGACCTCATTTTGGATGGTTTTTGAAGGTCTTATAAGGGAGGTTCCACTGTAGTGGTGAACAACATCGTGAGAAGAGAGGCAACGTCATTGCCGTGTTCAGTACTACCCCATGAAAAGGAGTTCCATTAAATGGTGTTTAAAAAAAAGAGAGAGAAAAAAAATCTCCCAAGTTCCAAAACAAGCCTGCTCTGCATTGATGTACAGAATGTAAGTTTAACCCTTTCACCGCCAGCCATATTTCAGCCAAACATTTCCATTAAATTTACCTGGGTAGAGAACAAAATCTATCTGCAGTATTGGGGATTCTTCTGTGACATATATAAAATAAGGTCTACCCTTACTTCCCAAAACTAAGACAATAGGGTCTGTGGATAATAGACCCCAATTTGATGCCTTTTAGTGACATCGGTGGTAAATCACTGTGGTGCTAAAATGCGACTTTGGCGGTGAAAGGGTTAAAGTTGGCTTTTTTTCCAACAGCACCAACAAAATGAAATAGTGATTGTGAGTATCGAGTATACCTGGGCAAAGTATGGATGTTTTTGAGGTTGAAAATATGAATTTTATGCATATGACTAACACACAACAGCCAATTAACAGACTTAAAAAGAATTAAGTGTAAAAGTATGTTTATTAACACACTGCTTTGAGTGTCAACGTTTAGAAAGTATATGTGTGTAGGTTCTGTGTGTTCATGTTCAATTCTGGCAGTCCTTTTACTTTTTCATTTGCATCTTCTCTTTCTTTGTTTTGTCTTTTTCACAACTATTTTTTACTTTCCTCCTCTTATGCTTCTGTTTTGGAAATCGTAGATATTCTCATCTTCTTTCAAATGACCAGTGCCTTGTTTCTCTTGCCTTTGCTTTCTGCCTGTACTGTGGAACGTGTAAATAAAAACCTTAGACAAGAAAGCTTTTCTGCCTGTACTGTGGAACGTGTAAATAAAAACCTTAGACAAGAAAGCTTTGTTGATTTGCCTGCATTCATTAAACAAACAAACAAAGTTCTACACGACAAGTGTAAAGTGACGTTATTTTATTCACAAGAGACAAAGCAAAACTTCTGGATATTTCGGCGAATGCGCCTTTATCAACATAATAATAATAAGAAGAATAGTACATTTATGTAGCGCTTTACCTCAAATGAGCCCAAAGCGCTTTACAATCAATTCTTCATCAACATAGACAAACAAGAAAACAGCAAACAGCAAATACAGCAAAAGGAGACATCTTAGCAGGCAACAAAAGGAGCAAAAAGAATCAACAAGATCAAAAAAGGATGCTTCCCCTCTACGGTCCAATGCGTAAACATTAAGTTTCAAGTTCAAATTCACATATTCGAGCAAACAAACGCTTTTTAAAAAAATCAAAAAAATCCGAGGTTGCATGTTGGTATACTTGGAGCCTGAATTCCGAAAGTTGGATGCGGGGTTCAGGCATTCCTCTGCCTGAAAAAAATATATTGTCCAGCAAGAAATTAGGCCCTTGAAGTTGAAGTGAAAGTTAGGTTCAGAGAGCTGGAAGCAAATATTCAGGCTAAAGTTTTGGGTCATTAGCATGCTCCCATGAAAAATCCGAACTTGTAGCCGTCTCCAAATTTGAAATGCTGTTATGCATGACTCTTAGTCAGCTCAGGCTCAGTCTGAGTTATGCTTTTTTTATGTTTTGAAAGTTTGGTCTGTGAGAAGCTTTGCCTGGGACTGCATTTTTTCTTTGTTCTTTGTCTCAGGGCTTCTGATTTTCCTTTCTCTTAAGGGGTACGCTCACCCCATGTTTACAGTTTGAAGGGGTATTCTCACCCCCAGTTTCTAATTGTAAATGTTCAAGACCCTACTTCGTAGGTAAACAGCGCTTACATGGACACACACGCACGTACATGCACACAGCACACTCTCTTCACTCACTTTTTTTTTATGCTTGTTTTTGTTTTTGACGAACAACCTGTTTCTTTTTCTTTGTCTTCAAGTTTTCTTTGACACTTGCCAGACTGGTGGCATGTTGACGAAAGGAATATCAAGTGTTTGAAACAATTTTATTACATTTTGAGAAATGGTTGTGCCAATAAACAATGAGCTTTCGATGTTTACTGCGTTTTGGCAATTTCTGCACGATCTTTTATGAATTTTAGATCTAGGTTAGTGACTCCTCATTGTGACAGTAGCCTAGTTTGGCCTAGCAGACTATTGAAATCAGCAACACCGTTATCTTACTGAAAATTAACGGCTGTGTTAACGCATGAATCGTGGTTTTAATGCGTCACCTCACCCCCTACTTGAGATTTTAAAGGGTAAATCTCACGCATGGTTTGACATTCTAGGGGGTGATTTGAGAGCTCTAGTGCGTAAATACGCACAATCTCTACGTTTTCAGAAGCCCTGTCATCTTCTTCATTTCTTAGTTTAGTTTAAAAATATTGAATGGGGATGAGGTACAGGTTTCGGATTATTATGGGGTATCAAAGAAAAAAGAAGGGTGGCCAGGCGCCTTTCTTTCTTTGTGTGTGTGTGTGTGTGTGTGTTTTGGCTTTCTTATTTGTACGTCTGTTTGTTCTGTTCTTTTCTTTTTCTACTTGATGTTCAGCTGAAATCCCTCACGTCCCTGTGCCGTTTGAGTCGGTGGTCCGAATGAGAATGGCGGGTCCGCGTTGCCATGCCGACACCCTGCCTCTGCTGAGGTGCGGTATATCACTTGCCTCCAGTTATCTCTCTTGACTTTGTAAGACATCGTTTCTCTTGCTGCCTTTAACGTTTCTTGTAACCTCCCCTAAACTCACTGTTGTACATGTAGTTTTTAAATGTTTTTTTGGCTGATTGTGTACACACGACACAGATAATTTTACATAGTTTAGTTTTTTTTGCTTTTTAAACTGTTTAATTAGCTTTAAGTTTAATATTGAAAACCGCTCGTAGACATAGGTGTGTTTATTATTTTTGTTTTTGTTTTGGACTTCTCAAACAACGATTAATTTTTTTATTTTAATGTTTTCAGTTTACTACCGTGACTGAAGTAGTTAGATCCTCACATCTTTTTTCCTAGTTTTAATGTGCAATTTTGTCAATGAAGAGGGAGTGCATGTGTGTCTTTTGGAACCGGCTAGAGGAAGCGTTCTGTGGATTCTTACACCTGGTTTGATGTTTGGAACAGTCGTAGGAGGAACAGGGCTTTACTTTTAAAGACCCCGCACATTCCCTCTTATGCTAGGAAGATTTCTTAAGATTCCTTACCAGCTATAAGAGGGAAAACACATGAAAACCGTGATTTTGACACGTGACGTGCAGGGTCTTTAAAGAAAAAAATATCTAAGGTTGAGAGGTTTTTTTGGTGTCTTTTCTTTGTTGTTGTTGTTGTTGTTGTATTAATGTTCACGTGTGTGCGTGTGTGTGCGTGTGTGTGTGTGTGTGTGTGTGTGTGTGTGTGTGTGTGTGTGTGTGTGTGTTCTTGCACACGCACATACATGTGTATTCTTTTGTGAAAAGAACACAGCTCTATTTGAAATTTTGTATGTTTGTCCACACACCAAAACAAATTAAAGCACATTTCACTTTTCAGGCTCGTACCTTGTTAAGATTGCAGTAATTTAAGAAAAATCAAAACAGCTAAAGAAAAAACCAACCAAAACCAACTCTAGGTTCAAACTATTATTTCCTTGCCTGGAAAAAAGAAAAAGAAATATCCTTCAGAGGCTAACATTTTACTCTTTTAGGCATAAATCTGGTCATCTTTTTCATAAAATTAGATTTCACTTCGGGATTTGAATCCTTGCGAAAGCATATATGACTGTGCCAAAAGGTGGGCATGAAAAGTGGACATAGAGGGTAAAAAATGAAACTGTTAATACCATTTAAATACATGCATATTTAGAAAGGATATAAATGAGGCAAAACATGTGCAAAGTGGCAGGACAATTTTTCAACCGATTTCTGAGAAAATAGTGATAATGTGGTGTCCCCCACCTGATGACGAACATCAATGATTACATCACAACCATGGTGTTATGTCACAGTATTTTCTCATAGCTCCAGCAAATCATGTTGTGTTAAGTTGTTTTCATTGTTTGCTATTAGTCTGTGACATTTCCTGTTGAAATTTGCTGTTAGTATGATGATTATTATGGGTCTGTTGCGGTAACAAATGACCTTCGTCATCACTTTACATTTAAAAGTTGTATCAAATACACTAATTCTGTCTTTAAGTACTTAAGATGCCATAAAAAAAACAATTACAAGTTAACTGAATATTTTCTACCAAACTGTTAATTGATTCATGCCATTGTTTTTGTTTTATTACACAATGTGTGAAAAATGTATGACGAACATCAAAGTTACCTAAAATCATTTATTTTCCAGTTTCTGGCCAAAATGTCTATGAATAACTGTATTTTTGTCAACTACAGTAAGCAGAATGCTTTAAAGAAAATAATAACTTGCATGAATAAAGTTTTTTTCAAAAAACTATTGAATTATTTATCATAATTCACTATTTACACCATAGGACATGTATGACGAACATCATAGTTACATTAATAATTTTCATTAAGCACTATTTTTTCATTTATCTTTCTATGAAGGCTGCAAAGTGCTCTAAATGAATTACTAAACCCACTGAAGTGGTGTTCATT
Organism: Phymorhynchus buccinoides; assembly: GCA_017654935.2. NCBI lineage: Eukaryota > Metazoa > Mollusca > Gastropoda > Neogastropoda > Raphitomidae > Phymorhynchus > Phymorhynchus buccinoides. Next base: position 47,644,947 of record CM065687.1, read on the forward strand.
TGTTTATTAGATGGTTAGACCAATAAAACCAGCTAAATTTGATAATTAACATGTTCTTGATGACGAACATCAAGTCCAGTAAAATGATTACATTGAACATTTGGATTAGTGCAGAAGAAAGAAATGAACATGCTGGTGTTAAATAAGGGTAGGGGTCAACTTTATATGACAGTTTAATTGTAAAATAAAAGAGAGCAAGTTAAAAATATATATCTTGAGGATTTTATTGAGCATTATAACTTAGGTATGACGGATGTCAAGTGTTACATCTAAGTCAGAACCTTTAAGAGAAAGTGCAATATTATTTAAAATAATATATTTTGTAAGAACATTTTATACTCCTATGATAAAGTAATATCTGCTCCAACAAAGCATGACATTTTCATGTATTTTGGATTTATATAAGTGAAAATTGTTGGGAAGTTTGATTTTGGTTAAATGATTACATCAAAAATGATGTTTGTCATCAACATTGGTTTAAGTCTAATAACTAACAGAACTTTCATTTTTTAATGTTACAATCTTTAGCGTTTACTAATGAGGTACTTTTGCATAACCTGTCCAAATTTCAAGTAATTTTACTGGAGTTTGTGTGTTCTAGCACTTGTTGAAATCATGACTATTTGCAATGTCCACTTTTGAAGACCAGATTTTGGGGCTGATTTGACATTCATTGTCACATAACTAAATAACTACTGATCTTATAAAGCTGATATTGTCTCTAGTGTCTTTTCAGACATTTGTCTATATGTTTATAACATAAGCACAACAGTCAGAAGGTTATGTGACAATTTATTGAGAATGTAGAACACTTCAGGCTGTTTGTTCACTTAAAAACATTTTTACACAACATTTGTGTATTTCCCAAATAAATTGATGTACATTTAATGCTAAAATTAAGCATTTTTGCCTGGAAAAAAAATAATTCCAAGCTGAAATCTTGTTTCTTTAATCAGTTTTCATGCATATAAATTGTAGCCAAAACAAAGGGGTGGGCCATAATTATCCGTATTCATGTCTAAATATATTTTCTTAATCTTTTGCACGAATCTCTTTTGACCTTACCTGGTTATTACTTAGAAAACTTGATTTCACTGTCATCAATAATTGTTGGTTGTTAGCCAGTTCTTTTGAGAGACATGGTGGTGTACTAGTGTGTGTTTTGATTTCGCTGACATTTTCTTTCATAGTCTGGAATGGCTTGAGGATTGTGGCTGCTAACCAGATATTAACCCTTTCACCGCCAGTCATATTTCAGCCAAAACTTTCCATTAAGTTTACCTAGGTAGAGAACAAAATCCATCTGCAGTATTGGTGAGTCTTCTGTGATATATGTAAAATAAGATCTATCCTTCACTTCCCAAAACTAAGACATTGGGGTCTTTGGATAATAGACCTCAATTTGATGCCTTTTAGTGACATAGGTATTATAATCACTGTGGTGCTAAAATGCGACATTGGCGGTGAAAGGGTTAATGTTGTTGTTGTTGTTGTTTGTCAAAAGCTTTGTTAATATGATGACTCTCCTTGTTTTACTGTAACAGGCCAACCCATGTCGATATTGTTTTAAACACGCAAAAAAATAAAAATAAAATAGGGCTCTTGATTCTGGATTTGTACTTTTTGATTTTTTTAAATTGTAGTGTATGTTTGTTTTGTTTGCTTGCTTCTTAACCAAAGGTTTGTAGGCGTTTTAACAGTTTAGAATTTAACAAAAAAGTAATGTAATGACTTGATAATTTCTGAATTATGTGATGGATCATGTTTTAGTTCTTAGTTATGCTTGTCTGTTCAGAGGTGTGTGTGTGTGTGTGTGTGTGTGTGTGTGTGTGTGTGTGTGTGTGCATGGGTGCAACTTTTCCTGGTATACAAGGATTTCCTGTTTTTGAATTTTATCAGAAAAGGAAATTCCCTTTTTTTTTAAATTTGCCAAACAAGATCTTTGTGTGTCTACCATATTTTTCAAACACTTTAAAATAAGCATTTGTATAAATTGTGGAAAAAGCAAACTAAAATACCTTCATAAATCATTTTTTTTCTTCAGCTGCAGGGGGACATTACCCCTAGACCCCTGGATCCTTTCCTTTTTTTTTTCTTTTGTGTAGTTGCACCCATGTGGTGTGTGTGCGCGTGCGCGTGCGCGTGCGCGTGTGTGTGCGCGTGCGCGTGTGTGTGTGTCAGTGATATATGAGTAAGGGAAGCCCGGTGGGTTAGAATGAGTTGGAAAGGTGTGGGGAATGCTGGAAGAAAGTGAGTGGGGTTGCTCTTTGCGTGACTCTCTATACCTGGAAATTTCATCAAAATCTGTTCATAAACTAAAGGTTTTGGGGCAGGGTCAAGATAAAGAAACCATGAGTTAAATTGGAGATAAATTGGGTAATAGAGTTTTTTGTTTTGTTTCAGTATTTGTTTTTCTTCATCTTTTCTTTGCTTTCTTCCTTATTTTCAGAACTTTCTTTTTTTCTTTCTTTTTGTCTCTAGGATTGGTAAATTTGAATTAATTGCAGACTTTCACACTTTGCTGGTTTTTTCCTGATAATGATGGACACATTTTTCAGTTTCTGCTTTTTGTTTGTTTGGTGTGGTTTTTTCCACTTGGAGTGATTTTTTTTTCTCAACACCGTTTACAATTTTTTTTTATTATCATGAAATCTAAGCATATGATAAAAATCTCAAAAGTGACTTAATAATGGGTGAACTGCATCTCACAAATGAATTTCATTGTTTCATTTTACGGCCATTAAAAAAGTAATCTTGGGAACTAGTAATGGCAATATGACAACATTCGCACTCGTACAAGTTTTTGTTTTTGTTTTGTGCATATTTTTTTTAAAAAAACACAAAACGTTTTCAGCAATTTACATGAGTGTTTTGATGTGACTCGTCTCTATGTACCATCGTGGGTGCTACTCTTTCATTTTTACACTGATTTCAGTATTTTAAATTTTACCGGAAACTGAACTTCAGTTTTTTTAATTCATCAAAAAAGAAAAGAAACGAATGACCACAAGCGATTTTGGGGCGTTTTGAACTTGGTTCTATCTTGGAAGTTTACAAAGGCAATGTAATAATTTTACAAGGCTTATCAGACTCAAACTGTCTCTGTCTATCATTTTAGCTGTCTATCTCGTTATCTCTCTCTCTTATCTTGCCCCCCTGAATCGTCCGATGGGGCTCTGCCCCTTATTAAATACCCTGGACCCCTGCCTTTCAGGTTTTTTTTCATTTTGAGGAGTTGCACCCATGGGAGGTTACCATCCAGTTTATCCATTTGCTGAATTGACTGACACCCACTGACAAGAGTATGCTTCTGTGTTTGATAACATCTATTTAATCTGCTCATTTCGTTTTGCTTTGTGTGGTTGGTTATGTTATCATCACCCTGACACTTTAACCCTAGCACATCAGTCATGGGGGGCGGGGGGGGGGGGGGGGGGGGGGGGGGGGGGGGGGGGGGGGGCGACTACCAGGGATCAATCTTGTCACAGGACATCATTGCGTCATTTGACCAGTTCGAAGAAAGTTTTCAATGAAAACTGTTTTCTATGACATTCTGTGACGTCTGTGAATGCAATCAACCACATAGGTTCTCGGACAGCGTGTTCAAAACATTCAATAGGGAAAGTTAGTAAGGAATATAAAGTGATAACAATAGTTATTTATAGTATATTGTTTCACCAAAGTCAATATGATCACTATGGAATCAGTCACAGTACAAATCAAAATCCTTTAACTCATTCGCATCGCACCGATTTTGAATGATTAAAAAAACCTCACAAATCACTCCAGCCATACACACATTGACACAAACAAAACATACATAAACAAAAGGAGAAATGAAAGATTCCATTTTTATTTACTTCAGGTTTAGATATAGGGAGATCAGACGTTTTGATATATAGACTTTATATAGAAAAACTCCACACCAATTGGTTTCACCACAACAATCCACTACAAAAGCAAAGTCAGAGGCAAAATTGTGGTCTAAGGGAGCGAAGCGAGTTTAGAAGTGACCAAGGTATGGTGTGCACACTGATTTACTTCCAATGAAGCAAATGCATCAAATTGACAGCTATCTTATAATTCCGGACATATATGGCCAGAACGACTTGAATGAGTTAAAGTTGCTAACAGATATGAGGTATGACCTCTTGCCTGCAAAAACAGCAGGTCATTTCAAAATGTTATGTGTCAATGACTGATGACCGGTGCTAAGAATGATCCCTGGACCATTGGGGTTAAGTGGGTGGGCTGAGGTGTGTGTGTGTGTGGGGGTAGCTTGGAGATATTTAAAGGCACAGGAACTGATCCTTTGGATCGTCTGAACACCTTCTCTTGGCTTGAAAGGGAAAGAAGAGGCTGTTGCGGTGTGCCAAGAGACACATTCAAATCAAAATCAAATCAAATCATCTTTATTATCTCATAACAGAGAAATTGCAGCACACGTTAAACCCAGTGGCAATGAAAAAGTTGTCATTTGGTCAAAATCTACCCCCCTCCCTTCCTAAAATCCTCATCAGTCACACAAAAATCGCATGCAAAATTAAAATTTAAAAAAATTTGGGTAACACACCTCTGGCTGCGACGCGCTCTCCAGGTGGGAGCAACCCGAATTTCACAGAGACGCCTCTGTGACTATAATGCACCTAACCTAACCTAACCTAACCTAAAACAGCCGCCGCTCCGCTTTTTATACTCCTGCTGTGGCTTTAAATACTTTACAGCGTCATCTTGTCTTTTGGGGTCGGTGTGGTTCAGTTTTCGTGCATCAACAAACATGTTGAAACCCAGTTTGTGAGGAGGCATGAAGGATTTAATTGTGAAGGCGTTTTAACGAGAAATGCCGCTTAAAATGTGTTTGAGATGCGTGGTAAAAAAGTCTAGGCAACGTAGGTGATAGATCTAGTCAAGTGAAATATATGTCTTACTTTTAGGTGCCGCAATGTAATGTTTTATAGTCTCAGTTCTGATTGTTTCCCCAACTGTCCCAATGATGACGTCTGTCATTTTATTTCACGCAAATGACAAATCACATAAAGATTCAGTGTGTGCAATTTTTTTGGGGGGTAAAGGTAAAGATGTGCCACCCCCCA
>CM065687.1:47655039-47685039 GCA_017654935.2 Phymorhynchus buccinoides
AAAGGCATCAAATTGGAGTCTATTATCCAAAGACCCTATTGTCTTAGTTTTGGGAAGTAAGGATAGACCTTATTTTTTATATGTCACAGAAGAATCCCCAATACTGCAGATGGATTTTGATCTCTACCCAGGTAAATTGAATGGAGATTTTTGGATGAAAAATGGCTAGCGGTGAAAGGGTTAACACCCATGTTACTAAAAGGCATCAAATCAGGACCTGTTATCATAAGACCCTATGTTCTTAATTTTGGGAGGTAAGGACAGGCCTAATGTTATACATGTCACAGAGGAATTCCCAATATTGCAGATTAAAAAAAATTCTCCACCCAGTTAACTATAATGGTATTTTGTTGTTGAAAAATGGCTGGTGGCGAAAGGGTTAAAAAAAAAAGTGTGTGACTCGCAACGAAGCGGACAATCCTAGGGAATGAATTTAATGCGTTCCTTACCCCTTCCAGTGCAGTCAACTCTTTTGACACAAGGGGTGTCACGGTGTGCAGATGACACCACCTACTTCTCAGAACACCTTTAGCTTTTGGTAACTTTTAAAAATGCAAAAACATTTGCGTAAGCCCTCCTCAGTGCAGTGGCCTGGGGGGATAATACAATAGACAATTTTCGGGAAAAAATAGGGGAGAGCACTTCGTGAAAATTAGAGTTGTTTACCTCCATTACTCGGTCAAATACCATAGCAACAATGCAACAATGGCATCGAAGCTTGAAACCGCAGGATGCGAGTCAGCGACTTGCAAACATTTTTTAATAGAAAAATTAGGAGTGGCCTGTAATTGGCCACACACTGATAAAACCTGCAAAATGTGACGTAAAAATATAAATGACATAATTATTTTAGAATGACGCACAGTGTTCTAAGTGCTGTATGTCTGCTCAAACACACGAGTCGATAGGCTACGAGAGCTGATGGTAGAGTGACTTCCCCTGTTTGACTGATTGAATTAGGCAAGATCACTCCCACACACCATGAAATTACTGCCCTTAATTATTTCCGAACAATTCCTTTTCTTGTGATATAAGCTAAACAGCAGTTGTAAAGGTCTGTGTACACATTAACATTAGTCACGAGATATTTCTATTTCCCCATGGCAACACAGTGAGCTGTAAGTCATATTAAGAGTGGGCTATCACTGTGTTGCCATGGGGAAATAGAACTATCTCGTGAATAATGTTAACGTGTACACTGACCTTAAGCTTTGATAGATTATACTTAACCCTTTCGCCGCCAGCCATTTTTCAGCAAAAAAATACCATTAAATTTAACTGGGTAGAAAAAAAATCTGCAATATTGCGAATTTCTCTGTGACATGTAGACCATTAGGCCTATCCTTACCTCCCAGAATTAAGAAAATAGGGTCTTCGGATAACAGGCCCTGATTTGATGCATATTAGTGACATGGGTGTTAAACCATTGTGGTGCTAAAATGCGACATTGGCAGTGAAAGGGTTAATACAGTGGAACCTCCCTTATAAGACCTTCAAAAATCATCCAAAATGAGGTCTTAATAGGGAGGGGTCTTATAAGGGAGGTCATTTTAATACTTACAAAGAAGGACAATGTCACAGAGAAGTAGGACTCTTGTGTGGGAGGGAGTCTTATAAGGGAGGTTCCACTGTAGTGGTGAAGTTGCTTTAAGTCCGGGGGCCTTCCCAACTACCTTTCTTCTTCTTCATATACCTGTTGTTATTTGCGGGCTTGAGTTTGTTTATGTCCATGGGACGGTATTCATGTCGAGATAGCATGAGACTTAGCATGATGCTAACTTAGAAGCTCTTCCAAAAGTCCTATTAAATCCTATAGGACATTGGAAGAGCTTCTAAGTTAGCATCATGCTAAGTCTCATGCTATCTCGACATGAATACCGTCCCTGGTATCCAAAGTTCATTAGTTTTGTGAGTAAGAACCGTGTTATCTTTGCTACTTTATTTCTTTGCATTGGAATGTTGGTAGTAGTATGACTATCTTGTTGATTTTAATGCATGTTTTTCATCTTATAATGTTGGCTTTTGTAAAGCGCGTCGAGCATACTACTGTATGGATTTTAGCGCTATATGAAATAGACATTATTATTATTCTTTTCATAGCTCACTCGTCATTGGCCAGTTGCTCCCCCCTTACAACAATGCTTTAGGACGGCCCATTGGATTAGGTTTGGAAAAAAAATCGAGAAAAGAAAAGAAAAAGTTACCAATATTTTCAGATTTAAGCAACACCTGATGCACTAACCGACCATAAAATATCAGATTCCATACCTTTGTCGTTTGTCTCTTATTGATGGAAACAGCTTACACCCCCCCACCTCTCCTACAGTCGGCAAGAACGGAAAGTAAAGTCTGCATTGATTGGTTGATTTCCAGAGAGGCAAGGTCAGAGCAAACTAAAAATAGATTATAAGGTCATTCTGGAAAGCTGGGTACACGTCGGAAGACAAAACCTCTTGAAATCTCTCATGAGGCCAGTCAGGCTCATTCGCCCTGAACTCTTCTAGTTCTAGCACCATGGGTGAATACAATCGCCCAAAACACCACTTTATTGGCCACTGCAAGTAGGGTTATTAACGCCCTTGACGGCAAGAGTTAAGCCCTTGTTGATCAGTATCCAAAAGGGCATTCACTCTTGCAAAAGGCAGCCATTATCTGGCCTCAAATAGGGTTATTGGCGAGAGTTATTCCCTTGTTTGGTCAGTACTCAACCATCTTCCCCCCACCCACCAAGGGCATTCACTCTTGCAAAAGGTGTTCTTTGCAGTGGCCAATACTCTCACCAAATGCAAAAAAAAACCTCTGCCAAGTACCCTGCCATGTGTTTATCTGTTTTGGGAGCTTACGTGACTGTTCCTTCCGTTAAAGCCAACGCATGTGCACTCAGAAAAAGAAAAAAAAAGTTACTCCCGGGCCTCTTGTTGGTTGAGATACATTGCAGACAACCAAGAACGTCAAATTATACACGGTGCTAGAAGAGTGAAATTAGAACACTCGTGCAGGTCAATCCCTGAGCCTGATTGGGCTCATTCCGAAGTGATTCGTCACAACTGTTTGTTCTGCATCTGCTGTTATGTATTGTGTGTGTGACTGACTCCTTCCCCCCCCCCCCCCCCCCCCCCCCCCCTTCTTCTTTTAGCCATTTCCTTGGAGTCGAAACGGACTATCTTTAGATTCCCTCTAATCTTTAAAAAAAGACTCAGAAATATTCTTCTTTTTTTTAGCAGGCTTCAATTTTGACCTAAAGATAATTAGCCATCGATTTTGCCAATTATTTGATTCATTTCGGTTTCTGATAGGTTTGGGTCTGTCTTTAACCCTTTCACTGCCAGCCATATTTCAGCCAAATATTTCCATTAAATTTACCTGGGTAGAGAACAAAATCCACCTGCAGTATTTGGGGATTCTTCAGTGACGTATATAAAATAAGGTCTATCCTTTAACTTCCCAAAACTAAGACAATAGGGTCTTTGGATAATGGACCCTGATTTGATGCCTTTTAGTGACATGGGTGTTAAATCACTGTGGTGCTAAAATGCGACTTTGAAAGGGTTAATATTTTCACTTTATTTCACTTTGCCATGTAGCATGTACTGATGTAGCAATATTAGCATGATGCTTCATGGTTTTTAAGGCCTTGAATTATTGTTTTTGTGAGATGTACCTGTAGGTAATGTTTGTTGTTTTAATGTTGTGTTGTGATAAATGGCTGCTTGATTTAAGATTTGTTGTTGTTTTTTTGCTGTTTAATTTAATGTGTTTGTATATTTTGTTGTCTAATTTCCCTACTCTTTGACACATAATGTATTGAAATTTGACTGCAAGATGGCCACCCTCCTAAAATCCCTTAACCCCTTCACTGCCAGAGGAAAACTGAGAAATCATTGATTTTCTTATTATACAATTTAAAACAAATCTGTTGGACTCAATCCGAGGTATAGCCTATAGGTCAAGATGTGCCCCCCCCCCCCCCCCCCCCCTACATTTCTCGGTTAATTCTATTTTTCCGTTTTTGCCTTTCTTACTAAACATGAACCTGTATTTTATGAACATTTTTACCTTTACCCAATCCGAGAACATGGTCTAGAGATATATCTTTCTGGCTTATCTAAGCCAAAAACCATCATCCCAGGCTTATGACATCAAACGTTATGACATCATCAATCACTATGAGACTATCTTGTAGCAGGCAGGGAAGGGTTTAACATATTGTCGCTGTCCGACGCGAACCGTGTATTTACACAATCAGTGATTTTACAGGAGCATCAAAAAACATATTGTCGCCTGCTACAAAGTCAATCCCCATTTGATATACGCTTGACCCTTCTGAATCTTTACCGATGAGTAAACATGTGACACAATAAAAGTTGCATTAACACCCAAAATGTTCGTGATAATTCAGTTACACGGTTAGTCACAAAGTTAGTGCATTGTTCTCACAATGGGAGATACGACAGCTGCCGGCAGTTACACGATTAGCGTGACCAGTTACACGCTTATCGCGTCAAAACCAGCAACAACTCGCCACATACACGATTATTTCCGTGGTATCATGTAACAAATTTGAGCATTTTCATTGGTCACAGACACAAGATATTTATAGAAGACCTGCGTGAGGTCACTGGAAGGAGTTTCAGTAAAAAAAATCTATTTTTGTCAAATTTTGTAGATACACGGTTAGCATCGGACAGCATTGATATGACCTTTGCTATAATTATATGAATTACGAAGTATTCAGCTGTTGAACATCAAATTGTGCTCCAAAGGCATTATGGATATACAGTGGAGAACTGATAACTAAAAAAATGTATAACTCAAGAACACTGGATAACTCGCAATAATTTTTGGGTCCCAATAATAAATATGTTGACATGTCTTTTTAGCTCAAAATATAACGTCAGTCCCTTCAATTTTGACGTAAGCGATGTTTACTGTAATACCAGAAGGGGATCAATAATTTGCTAATTTGAGAGAAGTATGCAGACAGGTCTGTGATTCATGTCAGGAAATTATTAACCCTTTCACCGCCAAAGTAGCATTTTGAGCACCACAGTGACTTAACACCCATGTCACTAAAAGGCATCAAATTGGGGTCTATTATCCAAAGACCCTAATATTGTCTTAGTTTTGGGAAGTATTAAGGTTAGACCTTATTTTATATAAGATGTCACAGAAGAATCCCCTGAATACTGCAGATGGATTTTGTTCTCTATCCAGGTAAATTGAATGGATTTTTTTTGGTGATGAAATATGGCTGGCAGTAAAAGGGTTAAGGCTGTAGGGGAAGATTTAGAGTGATGAGCCCTAACTTTTATGTTGCCACGCTTCGGACTTAGTTTCTTACTTCACTACTCTTATTCGGAAAACTAAATTACGACTCCTCTCCCCCCCTCCCCCCTCCCTCTCCCCCCCCCCCCCCCCCCCTGTCCCCCCCCCCAGTATTTTTATTATAATCAAAATAACCTCTAACTGGTGTGTTAAGTTGACTAGTCATGCTTGTTTAACCCTTTCACCGCCAACGTCGCATTTTTGGCACCACAATGATTTAAACACCCATGTCATTAAAACCCTTGAAATCAGGGTCTGTTATTCAATGAAATTGTGTTCCTAAATATGGGCAGTTAAGGATTGAGCCTATTCTTATTGTGTGTCACAGAGAAATCCCACAATATTTTCAGACGAAATCTTTTCTGCAGCCAAGTAAGCTTAATGGAAATGTTTGGCTCAGAGATGGCTAGCGGTGAAAAGGATAAGGATATAGGCTTCGGAAAGCATGTTTATTTGTAAGGGCGTTTCCTTATTTTTTTTAAAAAGTGCTCTATAATCTGATAGTTTGTTGCATTTGCTGACAATTGACTGTCATAATTTCAGGGATGTATTCTCCGCATTTTGCATTTTACGGGCATGATTTTCACTTTAACACATGCACAGTTCTTTCAACAATTTTACTGACCACAGTCTCTGACAAGGTTCTTTCGACTCAGACTCATTGTCATAGTTTTACTATCATAATTCTCACAGTTTTGCATACTACAATTCTCAGTTTCCAATACTATAGTGTTCACAATTTTATGGCCATGATTCTCATGATTTTTAACGTATATACATACATAATTTTCATAATCTGTACACATGTCATGGAGTGTTTTTTAGAGTTGATCTTTAGTTTAATGATTTTGTCAGCAGAATTTGATGTTAGAAGTAGATTGTTTATTCTAATTTGGAGTTCAGATGGAGCATGAATACAATTCCTCTGGATTTAATTACCATTACATTTACAAGATTTGGTGTTAGAAACGAGAGAAGTTGTAACTTGTTGCAGAAATTATAAGAAGAAAAAATAATCAACAAAGCAGCAAGCATAGCGTACAGCAATACAAACTTAAAAAGGTTTTCACAATGGAACGATACAGTTCAACAAATTACATTACATACTGTTCAAAAAATAAATTCACCAACCCATTACTTTGAGTTTATTGTCATTTTTGTTCATGCCCTGCACTGCTGTTCAAGGAGGGACGTTTAGTTTATATATATTTTCAGAAGTTTTTTCAAGCCAACTGAAGTTTTCCATCAGTAACCTTTCGCAAGTAACAGTCAAGAATATGTTGTAATACGTTTGGAAATAAGTTATATTTGTTTGCCATGGCTAGACTGCCCATGAGTCAACATTTTTGACTCATGGGCAGTTTTATTTATGTTTGCGATATTAAGTGTATTTTATTTAAGAACATTTTCTACTAAATATGTTGCATGATACTGCTCAACAAAAAATAGTTTTCACCATAAATCTGATAGAAGTAATTATCACAAATACTCTAAAGAACATACAGACAAAATATTTGTATATGGACATGCTTGGTGCAGTTTTTATTTAAGATTTCTTGATTCCGTGTTTTAAGTAAACAGCTTGATTTTTTAGTGTGTTTTGAACGGCTGTGCCCCCAAAAAATATAGAAAAATAATGGAAGAAGCGAGAATGTCCAAAGTTGTTAACACCTGAAAGGTTGTTTCTTCGATATTTCATTCACTTTCAAAGGCGTGTTAACTCCATGTACAGTTCCTATCCACTGTACCACATCCACAGTGACAGTAAGGGGTATGATATTACATTGCCTTTCTGAACATTGGTTGCGTTTCTTTTTTTTAACAGTATGTATATGTAACTTGTTGAACTGTATCTTTCAAGTCTGAAAACCTTTTTTTAAGTTTGATGCATGATTGTTGTATAAGCATAATAATTTAAATATAATGTAATGGTCAATTTCATTGTTCGATTATAATGGATGATTTACGGAAGAAAAAAAGAATGTGTGTTTTTACCACAAAATCGGATTGTCCCCCGTGAAAAAGTAGGACAATCGCGCATACGGTGAAATTATGCCCCTTGGCTATTTGCGAACATTTCCTATTGTCATAAAATGGACAATTTCTTTGTTTGATTATGCCATATCCATATATTGTGGCACATTGTCATGAAATGGACAATTTCTTTGTTTGATTATGCCATATCCATATATTATGGCACATTGTCATGAAATGGACTATTTCTTTGTTTGATTATGCCATATCCATATATTATGGCACATTGTCATGAAATGGACAATTTCTTTGTTTGATTATGCCATATCCATATATTATGGCACATTGTCATGAAATGGACAATTTCTTTGTTTGATTATGCCATATCCATATATTATGGCACATTATCATGAAATGGACTATTTCTTTGTTTGATTATGCCATATCCATATATTGTGGCACATTGTCATGAAATGGACAATTTCTTTGTTTGATTATGCCATATCCATATATTATGGCACATTGTCATGAAATGGACAATTTCTTTGTTTGATTATGCCATATCCATATATTATGGCACATTGTCATGAAATGGACAATTTCTTTGATTATGCCATATCCATATATTATGGCACAGTGTCATGAAATGGACAATTTCTTTGTTTGATTATGCCATATCCATATATTATGGCACATTGTCATGAAATGGACAGTTTCTTTGTTTGATTATGCCATATCCATATATTATGGCACATTGTCATGAAATGGACAATTTCTTTGTTTGATTATGCCATATCCATATATTATGGCACATTGTCATGAAATGGACAGTTTCTTTGTTTGATTATGCCATATCCATATATTATGGCACATTGTCATGAAATGGACAATTTCTTTGTTTGATTATGCCATATCCATATATTATGGCACATTGTCATGAAATGGACAATTTCTTTGATTATGCCATATCCATATATTATGGCACATTGTCATGAAATGGACAGTTTCTTTGTTTGATTATGCCATATCCATATATTATGGCACAGTGTCATGAAATGGACAATTTCTTTGTTTGATTATGCCATATCCATATATTATGGCACAGTGTCATGAAATGGACAATTTCTTTGTTTGATTATGCCATATCCATATATTATGGCACATTGTCATGAAATGGACAGTTTCTTTGTTTGATTATGCCATATCCTTATATTATGGCACATTGTCATGAAATGGACAATTTCTTTGTTTGATTATGCCATATCCATATATTATGGCACATTGTCATGAAATGGACAATTTCTTTGTTTGATTATGCCATATCCATATATTATGGCACATTGTCATGAAATGGACAATTTCTTTGATTATGCCATATCCATATATTATGGCACATTGTCATGAAATGGACAGTTTCTTTGATTATGCCATATCCATATATTATGGCACATTGTCATGAAATGGACAGTTTCTTTGTTTGATTATGCCATATCCATATATTATGGCACACTGTCATGAAATGGACAGTTTCTTTGTTTGATTATGCCATATCCATACATTATGGCACATTGTCATGAAATGGACAATTTCTTTGATTATGCCATATCCTTATATTATGGCACATTGTCATGAAATGGACAATTTCTTTGTTTGATTTTGCCAAATCTGTATGCTATTCGATATTATCAATGTCTGGAAATGTGTGTGTGTTTTCAGACGACCTGCCGTATCTGAAGGTCCCCCTGCATACAGTGATAAAATTGACTCCGGTAGCCTATGGCTGTAGGGTGGAGTTCCTGGCACTGGATATACCTGCCGTCAACACGCATCGCGAAAAACCTGTGGTGAGTAACGCAGTTCGGATGGTCTTGTCTATCTCTCCTCTTTCTATTTTTGTTGACGTACGCGTGTGCATGGGTGCTTCTCTTCAGGCTATGTCCCTTAATTCAGGGTTCTTATACACTGGCCTAATTGCCCGTTGATCAAGTTTTTTTAAAGAAAGAAAAAAAGAAGCAGCCCCACTTTTCCATATGTGACCCAGCACCACGGAAGGGACGTTAAGTTGCTGGGCTAGTTTCTCACAACAGGCTTGCAAAGTCAAAAATCTCATTTTGGGGGTCACTTTTGAGTTATGGCATGGGTATTTTTGTGCTTTCTAACATCTTATCTTTCATATTTATACAGGACAATCTTTAATATGGTCTCTAAATGGTCTTAGAAGTGTTTTAAAATGGGTAGGTCAATACATTTTGTTCAGTTAGGCTAGAATTTAGACAGTTTTCTCTTACTGAGGGCTGCTCTCGTGTTGATAGGGTAGGAGTTGCTGGTGCATCTCTGGGTCCCACCATCAGCACCCTCGGGTGTTTCTTTTTTTTCTTCTGTCCCATCTTCTGGGCTGTACAGTGGCATTGCTCCCACGCCGCTCATTCCGAGTCCCAATTTGCAGCCACACCTCCGCACGTCCAGGTCGCAGAATCCGAGACCAGAAGGGGAGCTAATCTATGTTAGGCCGTCAGGAGGCAGCCAACCTCAGGGGTTTCTTTTCCATGCTGGGGTCTAAGTGACTCAGCGGCCCGGGCAGACCCCTACTTTTGGCATTTGGTATTCCAGGATTTTGTAGAGGCACCCATGTATAGATGGATGGATGGATGGGTCTGTGTTTGTTCCTTTCAGTAATATCTCCTCCTCGTAGACAATATCATATGAACAGAAACTTATCCAGAAGTGCAAGATGGTTAGTGGGTTTTTGTCTTTTTAATTTTCATGGTGGTTTAACTGCTTGTGTTTGCTGTCAAATGAGGGTTTATGTGGAAGCATTGTTAATGAAGTATTAGTTATGATTTTTTTGTTTTTTTTTAGTCTTTTTCATTAATCCACCCAGAAGCGCTAAATCTAGTAATCCATTTTAAAGGTTTAATTATGTAAGCATAAATCGCAACATTTTGTTTTCTTACTAATTGTTAATCTCATCCTGCCAACATGGAAAATTATAATAATTGTATTCTCCTTTCGTTTTCCTTTATATAAAATATGCACTTTTATACAATTTACAGCATCCTTTAATTTTGTTGTGATTTAAAAAAAAAGGAGGCTGGTAATTTCTTTGCTGAAATTATAAGTGCATGTAGTTCCAGGACTCAAAGGGTTAACTGGACTTTGTTGTGCTCTGGATTTGTGCTATGTTTACTTGATGGTCAAGGGGTTAAATTACACTTTGATGTAGCTGTTTGATGTTGTAACTTTGCTGCTAGGTGTTGTCCACTTAATGATCACTCCGCCATTTTGTGTTAACAAGATGTTTCACAGCTGCTAATGGGTGTATGCGTTAATTTTGTCAAGACAAAAAAAACCACCACACCATTCTTTTGGTCTTGTTTACAAAATCTGCATTTCTGATATTTTCAAACAGTTGCACAAGTTTTGAGAAACAGAGAGGGAGAGGGAGTGGAGAGGGGGGGGGGGGGGGGGGAGAAGGTGTTTGGCACTGTACTAGCATGTTAACTAAGATTACCCTTGTTTACAAAATATGCATTTATAATATTTTCAAACGGCTGCTGCATAAGTTTTGAGGAACAAGAGAGGGAGATAGAGTGGGGGGGGGGGGGGGGGGGGGGGGGTGGAGAAGGTGTTTGGCACTGTACTAGCATGTTAACTGAGATTACCCTTGTTTACCAAAAATGCATTTTTGATATTTTCAAACACTTGCATAAATTTTTAGAGAGAGAAAACTTGAAAGCGTGAACTTGATTTTTCAAGGATAAAGATTTTAGGCAACGCCTTGTCTTCCAATCTGTCCTTGATACATATGCAAACATAGAACACAAACGTGGCAAGGCATGATATTACACATACAGATGCGAACATAAAGGTAGCAAAGCAGGTGATATTATAACACAAACATTGGTTGAAATATGGATTCATGAAACTTGGCATGCGCACAAGCATCAGTTTTAATAATAATCGCGCATGGATGCATGCGTGTAGCCATACACCCCCACACCACACCCCGCACTCCCGCAGAGAGAGAGAGAACACTGAACACTGAACACTGAAAAACTTTATTTAACAAGGATAAAGATAATAATAATCGCGCATGGATGCATGCGTGTAGCCACACACACACACACACACACACACACACACACACACACACACACACACACACACACACACACACACACACACCCGCAGAGAGAGAGAACACTGAACACTGAAAAACATTATTTAACAATAATAATAATAATAATAAAGAATATTTATATAGCGCCTATTCTCTGATTTAGGGCTCTATTTTTAGTGCTTTACATATTTAATACAAATACAACATAGAATATATATTATCTTATACAATAAGAACATGACGAATGTACATACATTTTTCATGAGTAGAATATAGAAAAGTACATATATACAATTGATCAAAAACACATATCTTGAAAAAGGTACACAATTTACAGAAACACACACACACACACACACACACACACACGCGCGCGCGCGCGCGCGCGCGCACACGCACACGCACACGCACACGCACACACACACACACATACGGGCATGCCATGTGACAGCCACTTCATCTTTTCACGGAAACTGAGTACATAGGGGTGGAGAGGAGCGGATTGGTGGGGGAGGAATTATTATCGTTGAAACAAGGATAAAGATTTTAGGCGATGCCTATTCTTACAATCTGTCCTTGGATAAAAGAAAACAAGAGAGATGGGAGGGGGCGTTTTAACACTGTATTAGTAACTTAGGATTGCTAGTTCTCGTAATGCAGAGGGAAAACCCCAGAACTTTCTTCCAATTAATTGAAAGTCCAATTTTTTTTTCATGCGACAGGGTTGATAGGTAAGTTTTGATGGTGCTTCCAGATTTTTCAGCATGTATGATACAGTGGAACCTCCCTTATAAGACCTTCAAAAATCATCCAAGATGAGGTATAAGGGAGGTAATTTTCATACTTACAAAAAAGGGCAATCTCAGAGAAGTAGGTCTTATGTGGGAGGGAGTCTTATAATGGGAGGTCTTATTAGGGAGGTTCCACTGTAGTAGAAAAAAAAAAGTGTAATTCTTACTTTGTGTGGTCATGCTATGAAACGTGTTGTGCAGTGGTCTAGCCGGTTGGTGAACAGTTGAATCTTTCATCGTTTGTTTGCCATTTCATTTTTTGTGTGACATGATGATATAAAAAAAAAATGCCTGTGAATCAACTATGCGTGTTATAGAGCATTCAGCTGTAATTGCCTGTGCTTGACACTGACAATTGTAGTTAATCCTTAGCTTTATTTTGTTTTCTGAAGTAGATGTGTCTAACGCTCACTTACCGTATTTTACGGACTATAAGGCGATACTTTTTTTTCCCAGACTGAGACCCCTGCGCCTTATAATGTGGCTGATAATGTAGTAAGGTAATAGAGTAACAAAATCTGAATTCTGAGTCAAGTTTGGGGGGTGCGCCTTATAATCCTGTGCGCCTTATAGTTCATAAAATATGGTACTGACTTTGGCAGTTAAGGGCTTGCTTGTTCTTATTGTTGCAAATCTAAACACATTTTTTTTGCTGCAGCTGTTGCTTTCTTCATTATGCTTTAAAACAAACAAACAAAACCAAAAAAAAACACCTTCAATTTTAATAAACACCTAATGGCTGAAAAGTGGTACGACATTTTGTTTTGTTTTGAATAACTCGATGAGGATAAAGCTCCAAGCTTTAACCCCTGACCTGCCAGCCCCGTGTCTAATACAACGGGCAATAGGAATTACTCGGACATAATTAAAGGGAGTAATTTCATGGTGTGTGGGGAGTGATCTTGCCTATTTCAATCGGTCAAACAGGGGAAGTCACTCTGCCATCAGCTCTCGTAGCACTATCGACTCGTGTGTTTGAGCAGACATACAGCACTTAGAACACCGTGCGTCATTCTAAAAAATTATGTCATTTATATTTTTACGTCACATTTTGCAAGTTTTATCAGTTTGTGGCCACTGGCCACACCTGATTTTTATTTTTAAAAATGTTTGCAAGTCGCTGATTCGCATTCTGCGGTTTGAAGCTTCGACACCATTGTTACATTGTTGCTATGGTATTTGACCAAGTAATGGAGGTAAACAACTCTAATTTTCACGAAGTGCTCTCCCCTAGTTTTTTTTTTTTATTATCGAAGATCGTCTATTGGATATATTAGATGATGTTGTCACTTTTGATGCCACGACTCAGGAATGCTGTTTTGTTGCTAATTAGAACAATCGGGGAAGATATTTCTCTAGACCATTGTTAGATTGGGTTCAACAGACCCCATTTCATAATTATTTATAATAAGAAAATATCTCAATTTGTTTTTTCTCTGGAAATGAACAGGAGTTAAAGCACACAACTTTCTGATCTCAGATTTCTGAAATGAATAAGGGGAAGGAACTTCTCGTAACTTCTCGAGGATGAACTTGGGTCTGTATTGTTGTGGCAGCTACTTTCACTTTGATAGGCGAATAGGTGCCATAAATAACTTTGGTGAAAGGGAGTTAATTACGAGAAGTTCCTTTCCCTTATTCATTTCGCTATATCCTCTCTTAGCCTCACTAGTTCATATCAGATTTCTGGGTTTGAAGAACAAATCAAAATGTTTTTTGCGACAAAAGAAGAAGAAATTGTTTGTAGATACAGGGAAACCTCACTATTAAGATGTAACCCAAACATATTTCACCAATTTGTTTTCTCTTTCATATCCGGACTACTGTGGGTCCACCTCCCTATTGAGACCTTTTCTGGGATGTCCTATATGTGCCTTCCCAGGTCAAGAGGACGTAAAGCCCAAAATTCCATTCATTCAGACCTTTTCTGGGCTGATTTTTGCAGGTCTTAAAGACCCAGTGACGCACCACGATTAAGTCCCTTGGTTTTTTCTGGGTTGCTGTGACCTACATACAGATGTCCCCAACTTCAAATTGAGGCTGCTCTTTAAACTGATGTGTCGGTTTGAATTTGGGGCCATTTACATGGGAGTCAGACTTGGTCAAAACAAGATTTCTTTCCAGTTATAAGAGGGAAAGCACGTGAAACCCATGATTTTGACACGTGACCTGGTGGGTCTTTACTAGGGAGGTTCCACTGTAGTGCATATTGTCTGTATCCGTCTATGTTCACTCCTCCCCCCCCCACCCACCCCTTCCACCCACTGTGCCATGTGTTCCATTATTGTTCGTTGTTGTTAAGAGCTGTATTTCATTACAAAATGAACGCAACAAAGGAAGTTTTCATTTCATGACAAATGAAACAATGAATTGCGGGTATTGTCTGATGTCAAATTGCATTTTCCTTTTCATCAGTATTTCTGCTAGAGAGACAAAAAAAGGAAACCAGATACGAAGACTTTTCAGATGTTTCTTTGCTTTTTTCATTTGCCCGAAAATGTTTTCACAGAATAAACATGGAATGGATTTTCCTCAAAGGCTTGGGTTTTTTTTATATATTTTTTTTAAAGGATAGCTTTGTGTCTCTGAGGTGGTTATTGGGGCACAATAATAGAACTTGCACCAAGGTAACGGCAAGCTGAAGATGTAAGTAGGAAGTTCAGAGATGAAATTACCATCCATAATTTTTGGGACTATGAGGCGATGCCCCCCCCCCGGACTAAGACCTCTGCGTCTTATAATATGATTGATATACATTAAGAGAAGATTTTAACCCTTTCACCGCCAATGTCGCATTTTAGCACCACAATGGCTTTAAACACCCATGTCACTTAAAAAGGCCTCAAACCAGGGTCTGTTATCCAAAGACTCTATTTTCTTAATTTTGGGAGGTAAGGATAGGCCTAATGTCATACATGTCACAGAGGAGTTCGCAATATTGCAGATATTTTATTTTCTCTACCCAATTAAGTTTAATGGTATTTTTGGGCTGAAAAATGGCTGGCGGCGAAAGGGTTAAAGATCTTGAGTTTTGTGTAAAATTGGGGGAATGCGCCTATGTAATAAGGTGCACCTTATAGTCCGAAAAAATGCTGTAATACCAGGGATCAAATCTTGTCACAGGACATCATAGGTCATTTGACCAGTTCGAAGAAAATATAATAGGTCATTTTTATAAAACGATAAGTCATAATGTAAAAAAAGAATGAAAGGAAATACAACTTGAGCGCAACAAAAACTGTTTTCTAGGACACTCTGAACATTGCAATCAGTCACATAGTTTCACAGACTGCATGTTCAAGGAATGACATGAGAAAACTTTTCTAGGACACTCTGAACATTGCAATCAGTCACATAGTTTCACAGACTGCATGAAAAAAGTCTTTGTTTTGTGTTATTTTTTATATTCATTGTTTTGCATGAGAAAAGCTAATCCAGTACTTACTATGCAATGTAAATAATAATAGAGCAACTATTTTTAGTCTGTTGTTTCACCTAAGTCAATCTGATCACTATGGAATCAGTTGCAGCACGCATCAAAATCCTTAAAGCTGCTAACTGAGACACGAAGTAAACATCATAAGTCATATGACCTCTTGTCTGCCAAAACAATAGGTCATTTCAAAATGTTATCAGTCAATGACTGATGACTGGTACTTAAAGAATAATCTCTGTAATACTAAGTGTGACTGGTGCCGTGTTCCTTCCCACCTACTGTGTTGTTACTTTAGCACATTTAGCTTCTTTCACTTGTGGGTCTTTGAGTGGTTCGTGCACACATGTGTTTCATGTGCTATCTGATGTCATTTGATGTGCTTGGTGTGGGGGGGTTTTCATATACTGGTCTCCACAATTTAAGGTCCGGAAGAACGATCTTCTCTCTTCTGTCTTGGAGGCATGCTTTAATTGAGAGCTCTGGTTGCCGCCCTTAAATACACATTCGTGTCTAACTTTTGCTCAGCAGTGTTCACTACAGTCATGCCTTGCGCGTGCAATAGGCAAGAAACCTGCATCAGCCCCGATTCTTCAGCGAAAAGAGACCAAACTTTTGTGAAATTCTCGTGAATTTGCCACATTTTAAGCGTACCTGAAAACGCTGTTGCTGCACTGCAATGTCTGCAAAACTGGTTCAGGCACGTGCAACAGGAAGGAAAGTTATTGAGTAGCCTAAGTTTTGCCATTTTTTTCATTGTTGTCTTAGTGCACAATAAATAGATATCAAGCTACTGAAAACAGAAGCCGGCCCTTAACTTTTGGAGACCAGTATAGTAAGGAAAGTACAATCTGCTATATTAAAAAAAACTTGCAATTTTTATTGATTATGATTTTTATGATTTTGTGACCATGAAAACAGCCCTTGTTTATTACCTTTCATTAAACTTGTTCTTTTGTCTTCTGTAATGGAGGCTTATCATTGATCTAAAATGCATCTACTTAGTGTTCACGTTTTTGTTGTTTTTATCCTTTTTGTTTGTTTGTTAGAAGTGATGTTTTCTAACAAAATGATGGGTGTTCTTTATCAGATGCTCAATATGTCTGTCTGTCTGTCAGTTGTCTGTTGAGGATCTTCCATTGGTGTGGTTAGGGAATCGAGACAGCGACCCCTCTCCTCCAGCTTGGCATCCATGGGAGATGGATGCCAATTGTTTGTCCGACCCCGTGTCTCTGTCTGTCTGTCTGTCCATCTGTCTGTCTGTCTGTCTGTCTGTCCATCTGTCTGTCTGTCTGTCTGTCTGTCCATCCGTCTGTTTGTCTGTCATCTGTTTGTCTGCCTATCTGTCTGTCTCTCTGTGTGTCTTGGCAGCGAGGGAATCGAGACAGCAACCACTCCCCTCTCCTCCAGCCTGGCATCCATGCCGTGTTTGTCCGACTGCGTCTCTGTCTGTCTGTCCGCCTGTCTGTCTATCTGTCTATCTCTGTGTGTGTCTTGGCAGCGAGGAATGAGACCGCGACCAATCCCCGTCGTGGCTCCTCACCCCTGCACCTGCTTTGATGTCTGATTGGATTGGACTCGTCACAGGGGCGTCTCTGTCTCTGTCGACACTTGTCGTCATTGCCAGTGGGACACTCTCCCCTACCCTATCCTACTACTACTACTACTACTACAACTTCAACTGACAGTCTGGCCATGGCATGACAAAACGCCAACAGCAGATGCCGCAGTGTTTACTGGCGTCATCCTTTTTGTGTGCTGTGCTGGAAAACTTTCTGGTTGACTTTGTCAGTGTTTGCTGATGGGCTGCCTATTATCACTGCTATTATTACTGTACTACACTTCTGAGGTTGCCTTTGCTTTTTCTTCACTCTTCATCAGAGATTGGAGAGGGTTTATATTGTGACTGAAACAGAGTGAAAGTAATATCGTATATTATGATATGCAGTTTTGCGCGTGTGCTTAAATTAACACATTTGATTGACACACACTCTTCGGCACACACAAGCACAAAGATGGATGGGAAGCGCGCGTGCATGAACACACCCGTTTCCAGTTGTATAGGAGGGCTGGCCAAACTTTGAAAATTTCACTAATTGCCCTCCTGGCAAGTAACTGACAAAAGTTTACTCCCCGGAACACATTTTCACTAGCCCGAAGAAAACAACAATCCCTGAACACACAAACACACACAGGGGAGAGGGAAGGAGAGAGAGGAAGAGAAGAGAAAGGAGAGAGGGGAAGAGAAAGAGAAAAAAAGTGGGAAAGAGAGAAAGAAAGTAGAGATGTAAAGATAAAAATAAATGATGGGGGGAGATAGGTGGGGAGAGAGAGAGAGGGGGGAGGAGGAGATTGAGGAGGCTGCCTTTCCTTTCTTTTCAGTACCAGTGCTGGCATCAATCTTAGCAGACAGCTGAGCTTGCTTTGATAGTGATTTGGAAGGGACAGATGGTGTGGGGAAACTCAGTGGTAAGAAAACAAGGCGGTGCAGTACTGAAATTTGCAGTCGCCCAGGCTAGTGATTTTTTAAATCTACTCGCCCACAGACTTTTATGCTAGCCAATGGCTACTAGGCTAGTAGTTTTGGCCAGCCCTGTATACACACATGCACGCACAAGCATGCATGTGCACATGCATATTCCCCCTTCACACACACACACACACACACACACACTCACAACAGGCACACACACTTGAACACACGCACACACACCCATGCACACATGAATGGTCAGCTCATGGACCGTGGGCCCTTCATTAAGAGAAAAAGAAGAAGACATGCACAGACACAAGGACTCACACACACACACACACACACACACTCTCTCTCTCTCTCTCTCTCTCTCTCCCCCCCTCTCTCTCTCTCTCTCTCTCTCTCTCACACATACACGCACACGCGCGCACACACACACACACACACACACACACACACACACACACACACACACTACTTCATTGTTTTCTAAAATTGGTTTATTTTTTTACAAGGTATATCATGAACTGTAGCTGAGTTACTATCTTTAATGAATAAGATTATAACTGCGCGCGCGTGTGTGTGTGTGCGCGTTTGCGTGCATGCAATTTGCGTGTGTGTAAATGTAAAGAAAAAAGAGAATTGACATTTTGTATTAGGTATTAGGTATTAGATACTTTATACTCACAGAGGCGTCTGTGAAATTTGGGTTGCTCCCACCTGGAGAGCGCGTCGCAACCAGTGGTGCGCCATCCTTTTTTGTTTGTTTTGCATGCGATTTTTGTGTGACTGATAAAGAAGGAAGGTGGTGGTAAAATTTGACGAAATGACAACTTTTTCGTTGCCACTGGGTTTAGCGTATGCTAAGTGCATGGGCACACGGGACCTCGGTTTATCGTCTCATCCGAAAGACTCCACGTTCAGACTGTAAGGCCTAGTGCAAAGTGAGAGGAGCAATCCCCTGTACCCAGGTTCGAACTCGGGTGTACTTGACACGAGGCGAACGCGCTACCACTGCGCCACTCTACATTGTGATGAAGTGGTTGCTGTGCTAATTTGTCTGTTCTGTCGCCTAAGGTTAATAATTAAAAAAAAATTAAATGGTGGAAATTGAACCCCAAACACTTTTTTTTTAGGCACAAAACAAAACACGAACAAGTGAGTAATTTTTGTGTGTTCATGTGCTTTTCCACAAATATTTAGTATTATATATTACTGCTTGCGGTGATATGCTGTTCCATAGCTTGGTAGTTCTCAATGCATGTGAACATTTTTCACTCTTTCCCCATGGCAACACAGTGATGTGCACATAGTTTTATGACTGGCATATCACTGTGTTGCCATGGGGAAAGAGTGAAAAACGTTCACGTGTGTTGAGACCATTAGCATACATGTTGCTGTGAAATGGGGTTACTGTGCTTGCCATTTGCTTTTCCTAAGGAAATTGTAGATGCATTGCGAAAATGTGTGTGTGTGTTATTTATCATATTAATTTAATTATAGCGTTGATCGGGGTCTGCTTTTTTAGTAATTAAGGAAGTTCTGAATAACCCCCCCTGTGGGGGCGCTGGGTGTCTCTTCTCCGAAGTCAGAGTGTGGCTGCCCACGTGGCGGGGTAATCAAAAACGGTCACACAGGTAACGTTCTCATCCCTAGCTGGTGCATTTGTACCATTAGTGTTCAAGCGCTTCGGCTGTTGGGATGATCCCTGGAGTCTTTAAGCCAGGGTAAGACAACAACAATACCGGGGGTCTTTCTTACAAATAGTTCCCCCGCCTTCTGAAAGTTTTGTGCTTGTGACTTCCACTACTCTGTCCCTCTCTGTGACTGCCTTTTCCCCTTTGCGTGTTGTCATCTACTATCTTTCTGCGTATCTGGTCCATTCTCCTGCCTTTTTGTTTGTGGCTCAAGCCACAAA
The DNA here is from genome assembly GCA_017654935.2 of Phymorhynchus buccinoides. Lineage (NCBI taxonomy): Eukaryota > Metazoa > Mollusca > Gastropoda > Neogastropoda > Raphitomidae > Phymorhynchus > Phymorhynchus buccinoides. Next base: position 47,675,074 of record CM065687.1, read on the forward strand.
CCTATAACTCACTTTGTCGGTCGGTCGGTCTGTCGTTCCAAAATTGTCGCACATTTTGACAAAATTGTCGCACTTCAAATCGAGGCTACACTTCTGGCCGCTCTTTAAAATGATGTATTTTAAAAGCGTACAAAATAATAAACATACGTAATACAGACACTACAACAGACACGACGAGTATGCAGTGCTTCTTTTGATGAGTATAAGTAGGATACATAGTTTTAAATGTTTTCCAAAAGATATAAAAAGTTACGAAATGGTGCAGAGATAACATTCTGGTTTACAGATTAAAATTATTGAAAATCCAGGGGAGGTAACTCATGATTGGAGTGGTAAAAATAGACCGCGTGCCACAAACTATTGCGATTTTGCGCTTGTTTTTCTTCCAGAAACTCTTAACAAAGATTATCTCCAGCCAAAGACAGACATGCTGAGCCTATTTCTTAGTGAGTCCATGATTGGGTTTGACAAAGGGAAGCAAAGTTCCGAAATATATTACCAGCGACAACGTGGGTGTTCAGTTTTTTTGTTCATCCTATTTCTTAGTTAGGCGCATAAGAATATTGGCAGTATGACAAATGTTTATGTTTTACGTCCTCTCAGTTAAAGAACCATATGGGACATTTCTTTTGATAAAGTTACTATTTTTTTCAATAAAGTTAGAGAAAAAATGGGGGAAATTTCATAAGTACAGACAAACCTCTATTTTAAGACTTCCAAAATGTCCGGAAAAATCGGTCGTAAATTGGAGGGGTCGTATGACGGAGGTTTTCACTGGCAGCCGTAGAAAGAAAAAGTTCAGCACAGTTCATACTGTCTTCATGCACACATACAATGACATATTAAAACTGGATTTGGGTCTTTCCAACTCCATAGGATTGTGCAATCGATGTATTACAGTTTCACTTCGCCGACTTCTGTTAATCACCTCCACTCTCGTCCAAAGTCAGTGGTTTTCTTTTTCAAAGTCAGTGGTTTTCGTGCTTTTCCTACGCTTTCCGCCATCTTTTCTACAACAAGGGAAGCGACTCCGCTTTCAGGCCCTTGACCGTGGTTGTTTCCCTTTGCTCAAAGTCTATGCAGACGACAACAACGGTCGTAAAAACCAACAAAATGGCAGTCGTAAGTCGCGTTTTAGAGGAAGTCGTTTAAGAGAGGTCGTTTACATAGTAAAATGCATCCGTGCCAACAAATCCGGTCTCAAATGAGAGGTGGTCGCTTAACAGAGGGTCGTAAAATAGGGGTTTGTCTGTACTTTTAGATTTTGGAATTTAAATTGAAGTGTTTAGGCTTAAATTAGTTGTTAGTGCCATGGCTCGACCTAGAGGCTGCTTTATGAAAATGTTTTATTGATTAAGGTACTTGATTTAAAATGTGCCAATGTTCTGGCTCCTGAGCTATTGGTGATTAAAATTTCAGGACCACTTTTTTTAAAAACAGAAACAAAGTGTTTAACATTTGTGGAAGGTCATTTAAAACATATTTACAGGAAAGTAATCTTTATTTATTAAAAAATGTTTTAAAAGAAATAAGCCGAACTTGTCACATCGGCCTCAGAGGAGCTGACCGATACTTGAATATTTATGTTAAGATTAAATATTAAATCTTATGAAGGGTTAGATTACGTTAAAATTTCCAAACCTGCGGACTCCAGAGGCGTGGCATGAAGCTTCTGCACTCATAGTTGACAGGAAAGTCAGTCTGAGTGGTCGGAGAAGAAGAAGAAGAAGAAGAAGTAGAAGAAGTCCTGAATAATAAATAGTTCTCTCATGTACAGAACTGACATTGTATGTGGGTAGTGTGACCAGGCCGTGCAGTCACGAGTACGTCTTAAGCAGTTAACACTGGTTTGAAAATGTGAATTAGACAAAACTGTCATTCCGATTGTCAGTTTAGTTGTGATTTACATTCTACATCCCGGATTAAGTGTTTTAGATGCACTTGTGACTGCAGGGCCAAGGGCCAGGATTTAACTCATTTTATGCATTTGCTTCAAGGGAAGTAAATCTGTGGGCACACCATACCTTGGTCACTTCTAAACTCGCTTCACTCCCTTAGACCACAATTTTGCCCCTGACTTTGCTTTTGTAGTGGTTCGTTGTGGGTGAACTGTAGTGGTTCGTTGTGGGGGGACCAATCGGTGTAGTTTTTTTTAATATAAAGTCTTTATTTAAAATAGTCTGATCTACCACATGTTTCCCTATGTCTAAACCTGAAGTAAAACCCCGTAATCTTCTTTCATTTCTCCTTTTTGTTATGTATGTTTTGTTTGTGTGCGTGGCTGGAGTGATTTGTGAGTTTTTTTAAAATAATTCAAAATCGTTGCGATGCGAATGAGGTAAGGTTGCCTGCAAGAATTTGGAGACAAGGTTTAATGATTAAGGTTACTAGATTTGGGGGAGTTACCCTGGCTTTTTTTTGCACTTCTAATGGCTTGGTTTTTGTCGGTCCTTGGCGTTATTGATGCAGTGTGTTACCTCAGTCTGCGCTTCACACTAATATTTGGGGTCGAGCTTCATAGCAGGATGTAGTTTTGTGGGTGGGTTTTTTTAGCAACACATTATCATTGTAACATGGCTTTTTGCAAATGTGTACTGCAGTGTTTTGTGAGATTATCATACATATATTGCTGACCTGTGATAGCTCTTATTGTGTACATAAAATGTTCCAAAGTGGAGAGATGTACTGTATTCCATGTAACATTATGTATTATGATGTAAATTTGCATGAATACACTGTATTCTGTTATTATGTTAATGAGGTGTATGTACATATACATGTAACAAGGTTTTCTTCACAAGCGCGCGCACGCACACACACACTCACACATGCATTCATGCGCACATCATACCTGTTTACTCTACTCTTTTTTAGTAGTATTCTACTCGATTTGGACCTCTACTACTCTTCAAAATTGAACATAATGCTCTAAGTACTCATTTTCAGTTAGCATTGTTTGATGGTTTTAAATGAATAAAGCTACACATTGTGTACCAAAACTACTCATTTCAGCTATCCAGACTACTCAAGTCTTGTGTAGGAGGTAAGCAGGTCTGGTACATGCATGCACTCCCACACTCTCACCTACTGACTTATAAAGTAAGAAAGTGATAAATAAATCGACTCTATATATTTGGCTTAGCTAGTGTTTTGCAGTTTGCTTTCTTAAGATTGTAGACTATCATTTAAAGTTGATATATAGTGAGAGAATTAGTGCAAATTTGGGAGATTGGGAAGCTTGATTTTGTAAGTGAAAATGATTACTAGTGTTGAAAATGTACTGTAGTCTGAATCCTATCATTTGAGTAGTGTGAGTGCCATATTTATTTGGCTGCTTGTGCTGGCTTGGGCTTGAACAGCTTGGATGTGTTCTGGCATCAGAATTGTCAGAGGATTTCAGAGGATTAAGAATTTCTGACAGAGGATTGGCTTCTCTTGTCAGAGGTTTTGCCTTTTTATTGAGTGTTATCCTTTGAGTTTGTCTCGTCTTGTCATCATGGTGATGTTGCAGTCTGTTCCAGTTTTTTGTTATCCTTTGAGCTAAATAGCATTTTAAAGTGATTTATCACAATATTACGGTAAGCCTTTTTGGTGGTGTTCGGAACTCATTTCAATGTTGTCCCTCTTCAGTCTAGGGCCTTGATGGCCCTTTTATCCACGGTTTTCAGAGGATTGGACTTCAGACTATTCTGATGCCTGTGTATTACTAAACTCGAACGTTTATTTGAATAGGCAACCTAAAAGTAAAACCAGTTGTTTATGCAATCACAGTCATTCCCCCTTTTCTGATCAGATTCACCTTTACGTCTATCTACGGAGGAGGTTGTGTGTTCGTCTTTGCTGTTGATGGAACTGTAATGGAAGTTTCCCCTTCAACGTTTTAAATACCGTAAAATGCGGACTTTAAGCCGCTACTTTTCCCCTCCACTTTGGCCCATGCGGCTTATAGACTGATGCGGCTTATCTGTGGATTGTTTTCCATTCTACATTTATCAGTTTGATTACATCTGTCTTCTTTAGACTCAAAACTTATTCTGGTAATCAATAGATTCTAATCTCATGTTTAAAGTGTCTGAGAACATTAAATACTCGCATTCTGATAGTAGAATTTCTATGTTTGTGTTGGTTTGTGCACATACAATTTTCTCTGCGGCTTATAAACTGGTGCAGCTTATATGTGAATAAATACCTAATATTTTGTCAATTTAAGGGATGCAGCTTATGGCTTATAGTCCAGTTTTTACGGTAATCAGATTTGGTCAAAGATGAGGCATTTCATTAGAATGCATGTAAACCAAAAAAGTAAAGCCTGAGAATGAGATAAATGAATGACGCTCCCCCCATGGGGATACTGGGGAAGGTGTTTTGTACAAATAGTTACCCCACCTTCTGGAAGTTCTCTGCTTGTAACTTCCTCTAATCTATGTCTCTTTTGACTCTGCCTTTTCCCTTTGCTTACTGTCATCTACTCATCTGCCTAAATACTGGTCCATTCTCCTGCCTTTGTTCTAGAAACCCATACAAAGATTTTATCCATCCGAAGGCGGACGTGCTGGACCTAACTATTTCTTAGTTAGGCGCCTAACAGCAGCATGGTGCATCTGCATCATGACAGAAGACTGAGCGATGAACAAAGACAAGAATGACACTCTTCAGTTACACATATATATTTGTTTGTGTGTGTGGTTTAAAAACACACACACACGCAATGAAAATTGCTGTAATTTTTCCAGACTTCTTGTTTACTGTACTCTTTTCGAGTAGTATTCTACTCAATGTGGACCTCTACTACTACTCTTCTACCTTGATAAATAATGCTCTTTAATTCTTGATTGCTACTCATTTCCAGTGAGCAGTGTTGTATGGTTTTAATGAATAGGACTACACATTTCACACCAAAACTACTCATTTCAGCTCAGGCACGAGAATTGTCAGTCCTAAAATTGGCTGATTTCAGCTTTTTTGATGGTCCTCTTCAGTCTTTTTTTTGGCAAGTTTCAGCTTTATTGATGGTCCAAGAGGACATTTATGAGATAAAAAAAGAAGCCCAATGAGTAAAACTTAAGTTATTGGTTATACATGAATGCAAAATGAATGAACTAAATATATCAGTCTTATCTCTAATACTGTTTTTAAGGCTTAGATAACAGAAGAAGCTTCATTTTCTGGGGGCTGTATCCCAACACACACGGTTTTCAGTTGTTGTTTTATTCCTTGTTCCTATGCCTGCTTCTAGACCCCAATTTTCAGTCTTTTTTATCTTCTCTAATTCCCATGCCTGCAGCTATCCAGACTACTCAAGACTTGTGTAGGGGGTAACCAGGTCTGTTTTTCATATTAAATGTGGACTCGGTCAATTTTATAAAAGGTGTGGGACATTTAATGTTCAAATTTTTTAATTTTTTTGCGTAGAATTTTTTAGAAAGAATGTATATCGATGCGTAAAAGTTTTGTTTTTCTGCACGGTGGCGTTACAAGGTACAGTGGAACCTCCCTTATAAGACTCCCTCCCATATAAGACCTACTTTTCTGAGACATTTCCCTTCTTTGTAAGTGTTAAAATTACCTCCCTTATTAGACCCCTCCGTTATAAGACCTCATTTTGGATGATTTTTGAAGGTCTTATAAGGGAGGTTCCACTGTAGTAGTTATGTGGAGTGATTGTGGAGTTTATTGTGACCGGGTTCACATTAGATGCGTAAGTTCTGTACGGAAAACCCTAAATAAGTGGAAGAAAGAAGGATAAAAGTTTATGCACATAGGGGAAATCCGGACACGTGCGCAAATCTTTTCCCTTGTTTGCTTCACTTATTTATGGACCGTGCGGGTTTCCGCATGGAGTATCCGCTTATTTGTGTACAAGACCTAACTGTGCTTTTGTTTTTGCTGAGATTTTGTGCTAACGGATTTGGTGGCGCGGATGCTGTGTAGTTGGAGTGGCGCATACGACTGTATTCTTTAGTGTCATAGATGTGTTCCTGTTGAGACGTGTAACAGTAACACGCTTGTGTTATTATGGTGTGTGTATGAATGGGGGAGTGATGAAAGAAAGTTGAAACATTCTTACTCTGCAGACCTGTCTCTCTGCTGAATATTGATGTTGTTGAGAAGTCTGAAGTTTGCTTGTTTTATTGATTAAGCCTCTCTGCCCTGCATCAACACCATTTATCAACATTAAACATAAATGTAAACTAGAGCAAACCAAATCATGCACATGGACATATAATCCATAAAGTGAGAGAAAAGAGTTTGAGAAATAGTATTTATCCAGAGACAAGTGATTGGCTTCTTCTAAGACTAAGAGCAAATGCTTTATATAGAAAACAAGAAAGAGATGAGCACGCTTTAATATTGGTAAATAATAAATTCATTTAAAAATCATTAGGATGTTATAGAGTGTTGTTGTTGTTGTTGTTGTCATTCCCTGGCTTAAAGACTCCAGGGATCATACCAGCAGCCGAAGCACTTGAACACTATGGTACAAATGCACCGGCTAGGGATGAGAACATTACGTGCGTGGCCATTTTCGATTACCCCGCCACGTGGGCAGCCACACTCCGACTTCGGAGGATTGTTATAGAGTACCAAAGAGGGTTGCGTACCCCTCAAAATGATGCAAACAATGTCGCAAGCATGACGTGATTTGGTTATGATTTCTGGGGGAGGGGGGGGGGGGGGGGGGGGGGGGGGGGGGGGGGGGGGGGGGGGGGGGGGGGGGGGGGGGGGGGGGGGGGGGGGGGGGGTATGCGCATGTAACCCAACCAACGCACAGACCTGTTAGTACTCTAGTATTTTGGGAATGAGTTCTCTAAAAGTTTGATATGCAGGACATCTTAAAATAAAATGTAATTCTGATGTGTTTGAGAGAGAGAGAGAGTGAGAGTGTGTGTGTGTTTTAGCACACACCCTGTGTTGTGTTTCTTATGTGCTTAGTGGTCTGTTAGTTTGTTGCTGCTAGGTGAGTTTCAGAACATGTTGCTGGATGTGTAGATCATGTTTTAGCAACAAACCACTCTGTACAAATCGATTGTCTTCCATGATCTTTGTCAAATGATGATAGAGAGAGAGAGAGAGAGAGAGAGAGAGAGAGAGAGAGAGAGAGAGAGAGAGAGAGAGTGTGTGTGTGTGTGTGTGTGAGAGAGAGAGAGAGGAGAGGGGGAGGGAGGGAGAGAGAGAGAGAGAGTGTGTGTGTGTGTGAGAGAGAGAGAGGGAGGGAGGGAGGGAGAGAGAGAGAGAGTGTGTGTGTGTGTGAGAGAGAGAGAGAGAGGGAGGGAGGGAGAGAGAGAGAGAGAGAGTATGTGTGTGTGTGTGAGAGAGAGAGAGAGAGAGAGAGAGAGAGAGAGTTTCCATTCTTCAAATCAGTGTTTAAAATGTGGGTGTTTTTAGGGACATTTGAGATCATGTAATTCATTAAAATACTGGACATTTTAAATCTCATAACCAAGAAGGAATTGTACACTTATGCTTTTAAAAATGTAACTTATTGTACAGTTTTAGATCAGAATCTGTATTATAGATTATATTAGCTGATTGAAGACGTTGTTGTTCTGTGGTTTGATCTCAGGGTGATCTGCATAAACAAGGAAAAACAACTCTGTCACATGCAGTGGATTGATGTTCATTAAAATGAAATAATAAAAAAAGCACTGTTCTTGTTTCTACTCGTGGTTTTTGTTGTGCCCTCTTTAAAAGGAGATTTTTGTTATTTTCTTTCTTTACCTTTCAGTCTCTTCTGTTTTTGCTGAGACTTTTGCATGATGCGCGCTTGGATGCTCCTCCTTGCAGGGTGTCCTGAATTGCAGGATTTTTAAATTGCCTAGAGCCAGCGTCGCTGGATTATGAGAATTTGAGAAAACGATTATCTTACACACACACACAAACTTGTACAATAAAAAGGGCCTATTTAAAAAAAAAAAAAAGCATTTGCTATATTCAAAGGAATGTAGCACTTGTACTAGTCTAGAGAGGTGACAAAAGAGCAGTAAATGTGTGTGAGTGCACTGCCCCTGCACTCCGCCGGGCAGGATTTTATAAATTTCCCAGGAGCAGCCATGTATGTGATCATGTTAGAGTCCAGATATTTACACAGAGAGAGAGAGAGAGAGAGAGAGAGAGAGAGAGAGATCTGTTTCAAATCTTTGATGGAAAATGTGTGTGTGTGTCTTTGTGAAATTGTCTAATCCTCTATATTAAGAAATTCAACAAAAACAAAACCAACAACCAACCAACAAAACGTGCATTGTACAGTATTACCCAAATGACTTCAGCCATTCACTTGTTAAGACAAATGATAAATAATCAGTGGTGAGTATGCTGTTTGAAAGGGGCAATATCAATTTTTGAATATTAACAATGTTCAATGGAATGTTCAAAGGTAAAGATTTTTTTGGTTCTTGCTTTCTGTGAAGCTATGTCTTGAATTGAAGTCTGGATCATGGCTTACATGTAGAGTAAAGAGAAAAATGAAATTGTCTGTATTCTTATGATTTTTATAAATTTTATAAATTCCAGCCTCAGGGAAGCATTACAAAAAATGTTAAGCTAACTGTTCGATGTACACTTTTCTGTGCTGGTAGTTGCTTTTTTTAATTTATATTATTGTTTTTGGTTTTTTAATGCATACATCCGGGTCTAATACAAAGTTCAAAAGATTTAACCCTTGCACCGCCAGCCATTTTTCAGCTAAAAAAATACCATTAAGCTTAACTGGGTAGAGAAAAATGTTTTCTGCAATATTGGGAATTCCTCTATGCCCTGTATAACATTAGGCCTGTCCTTACCTCTCAAAATGAAGAATGTATGACTTGTTTTTAAAGATTTGAAACTGATCTGTTTGACAGCATATTCTCTTTTTTTTCTCTTTCAGAATGTATGCACTGATAGACACACCAGCGAAGCTCTGGTGACGGTGCCCGACCACGAGTGAGAGACGGGATGGAACGGAACGGCAGCATCACGGTGCGGGGGGTGGGGGTGGATGGTGGTGGTGGTGCCTTCAACTCGGTATCACCACCAGCACAAAGAGCTGTGAATGTGCGTGAGTCAGAGAGAGGGAGGCAAGCACAGTTGCGACAAAACACTCTCTGCGTTTGTGTTAGTAAGAAAGTCTGTCCTGTAGCTCGCAGCCTTCTCTACTTTGCCAATTCTGATTGAAGCTGGCTGTTTCTTCTTTGAGAGGGGAGCCTTAAGAGCTGTCACTGCCCTTTACCTCTACCAAGCTGGCTGTTTCTTCTTTGAGAGGGGAGCCTTAAGAGCTGTCACTAACTGCCCTTTACCTCTACCAAGCTGGCTGTTTCTTCTTTGAGAGGGGAGTCTTAAGAGCTGTCACTAACTGCCCTTTACCTCTACCAAGCTGGCTGTTTCTTCTTTGAGAGAGGAGCCTAAAGAGCTGTCACTGCCCTTTACCTCTACCAAGCTGGCTGTTTCTTCTTTGAGAGGGGAGCCTTAAGAGCTGTCACTAACTGCCCTTTACCTCTACCAAGCTGGCTGTTTCTTCTTTGAGAGGGGAGCCTTAAGAGCTGTAACTGCCCTTTACCTCTACCAAGCTGGCTGTTTCTTCTTTGAGAGAGGAGCCTTAAGAGCTGTAACTGCCCTTTACCTCTACCAAGCTGGCTGTTTCTTCTTTGAGAGGGGAGCCTTAAGAGCTGTAACTGCCCTTTACCTCTACCAAGCTGGCTGTTTCTTCTTTGAGAGGGGAGCCTTAAGAGCTGTAACTGCCCTTTACCTCTACCAAGCTGGCTGTTTCTTCTTTGAGAGGGGAGCCTTAAGAGCTGTCACTAACTGCCCTTTACCTCTACCAAGCTGGCTGTTTCTTCTTTGAGAGGGGAGCCTTAAGAGCTGTCACTAACTGCCCTTTACCTCTACCAAGCTGGCTGTTTCTTCTTTGAGAGGGGAGCCTTAAGAGCTGTAACTGCCCTTTACCTCTACCAAGCTGGCTGTTTCTTCTTTGAGAGGGGAGCCTTAAGA
>CM065687.1:47687539-47715039 GCA_017654935.2 Phymorhynchus buccinoides
GAAGATGACAGCAGAGAGGAGTGAATGTTATTAAAGGCAGACCAGAAAATGTCGACGTCTTTATCAAATTCTGTTGTTCAATTCTTTGTCCATAATGATAATGAGTGTTTGATTTGTGGTGTCTTTGTTTTTATGTGTTGCTTTTTTTAAATTTAATTTTAAATATAATTTCTGTGTGATCCTGAAGCTTAGATTGACATTGCCTGATTTGAATATGCATTTAATAGCTAATTAGCATGTATATAACATTATGTTTTTGTCCTTTGCCCTGATATAGATGGGGCAAAGGAGTCTAACTCTAAGTTTGTTGTGGTTTGTTTTTCTGTCTGTCCCAAGGATATCTCCCTAACCGCTTGACAAAATCGCTTGAAATGTTTTCCATTTGTATTCTTGATGCACTGCCTTATATATTTATTTTGTATAGCTTATGCTGGGTAGTTTAAGTTATAACACCCCCCCCCTCCCCAATTATAATAGTGCTCGCACTTGGCCCAAACATGATCTTGTTTTTTTTGTTTTTTAATGCTTTAATTTTAGTCTATGTCTTTGTGGACAGGTAGTGATGTTTACTCATTTACTCTAATAGCCAGAACGAGAAAATAAAGTAGCAGGAGGAAGGCATTTTCTTTGGAGAAAAAAGTTCATACAAACGTCACTTACTAAGACTTAATAATAATTAATAATGAACAATATTTATATGGCGATATCCTGATAAACACAGCTCAAAGCGCCTTAAATGCAGGTTTTCTTTTTCTTCAATACTGTATTATTATTTTTGTTTGTTCTGCTGATCAAGTATTTCTGAATGTTATAGTTAAATTACCAGCCAGATAGAATATTACCAAAACTTCGAGAATCAATGGCTATTTTGAAAACAAATTGTAGTAAAGACATTCACTTTTTTTTTTCTCCCCCTTTTATATTTAATATTTGTTTAAAAGACATATTTACTTGCTTATTTGTGTTATTTTCCCTTTTGGAACACAGCATTCAGACTGCTTGTCATAGCTTTTCTGTTCATTTGAGATCTCTCACACCGGGCCCTTAGTCGTGAGTGTGTATTAGACATTCAAAACAGGGATTAGTATGTAAATTAGGCTAACCAGCCAATGAGAGAACCGCTTTGGGAGTTTAGTCTAATTTGCATACTATTCTCCGTGTTGATACTAAAACAAAAAAATGTGGCGGTACCATAGCCGATGAGGTTTAACCGAGGCGTGGTTACTGCTACACCTATCTGTATTGTTTAAAAAAATAGGGACTTTACTGGTGTTGCACTGCCTCCAGGCATTGCCTCCAGTATTGTTCCCACCATCTTTGTATCTACAAATGTCCCATATGTGTCTGTTCCAGACTGAGAGGACGTAAAACACCATTTTTCATTCATTCATTCCCTGTGTTGACTGTCTCATTCGTACTCATGACTACAGAACCCGGTGATTGTGTATGTCAATAGTGTGACATGATGAAGTTGTTGTCCTTGTACATAATCGATAATTAGCATTATTGAAATCAACATGATTGTGATAATGTCGTTGATTTATTGATTGATTTTGTTTAATATTATTATTATTATTTATATATTTTTTCACTCTTAAATTCTTTTGTATTCACAGTTGTAATAAGTTTCTAAATGATATTGATTAACAATACCTTTAATTTTGTTCATCATTATGCTACTTGGTTTAAATGCAGTCTCCATCTGTTCAATCAATTATGCAACTACAGACAAACCTCTATTTTAAGACTTCCAAAATGTCCGGAAAAATCGGTCGTAAATTGGAGGGGTCGTATGACGGAGGTTTTCACTGGCAGCCGTAGAAAGAAAAAGTTCAGCACAGTTCATACTCTCTTCTTCATGCACACATACAATGACATATTAAAACTGGATTTGGGTCTCTTTTCTACAAGGGAAGCGACTCCGCTTTCAGGCCCTTGACCGTGGTTGTTTCCCTTTGCTCGAAGTCTATGCAGACGACAGCAATGGTCGTAAAAACCAACAAAGTGGCAGTCGTAAGTCGCGTTTTAGAGGAAGTCGTTTAAGAGAGGTCGTTTGCATAGTAAAATGCATCTGTGCCAACAAATCCGGTCTCAAATGAGAGGTGGTTGCTTAACAGAGGGTCGTAAAATAGGGGTTTGTCTGTATGATGTTAATTTAAGGAGCACGGTATAAGCTTCGAGCTAAATGTTGTTGCTCTAATTGTCTTTCTGTTTGATCATTTTCAAATGAATAAAGATTTGTTTAAACCAATGTTGTCGTTGATTAACAGATCTCTCGTGAACAGCTTTTGTGCTAACATATTATGTTAATATGATAGCTTATGTCACATATTTGTCGCTTGATGCACATTGTTATTAATCCACTATGTATTTTGAATATACAGTGGAACCTCCCTTATATGACCTCCCATTATGACTCCCTCCCATATAAGACCTACTTCTCTGAGACATTGCCCTTTGTAAGTATTAAAATTGCCTCCCTTATAAGACCCCTCCCTTTAAGACCTTCAAAACTCCATCCAAAATGAGGTCTTATAATGGAGGTTCCACTGTACCACTGTTTCCTATGGACATATGTGCGTGTCAAAAGATGTACGTTTTGTCAATTTGTTTTTTGTTTGTTTTGGGGGCCAAAAAAACATACAGTGGAACCTCTCCTATAAGACTTCCCATTATAAGACTCCATCCCATATAAGACCTACTTCTCTGAGACATTGCCCTTCTTTGTAAGTATTAAAATTACCTCCCTTATAAGACCCCTCCTTTATAAGACCTCACTTTGGATGATTTTTGAAGGTCTTATAAGGGCGGTTCCACTGTACCACTTACTGTTTCCTATGGACGTATTTGTGTCGACAGATGTACATTTTGTCAATTTGTTTTTGGGGCCCAAAAAAACATAGTAACAAATCCTGTGTGTTTATAATGAAATCAAAACTTGGAGTTTAACTCGTACTCCCGTTTCCTTCAACTTCTTTTTATTTGACTATAATATGTATAAACAAAATTTGAAAAGAATGTTGGACAGAATGATTGGTACAGTATCACTTTTAAAAAAAATGAACATTTGTTTGTAATGGGGAGGGGGTTTTTGTGGTGTTTTTTTTAATGTTCTTATCTTCAACACACATCAAATCTTCCATTCTTGTTTTGGTCGTGACGGTTATGTATTCAAATTTTCCATGTTTCATAACTCAGGGATGGCAATTTGGGACAAATGTTCTAGGTTTGTATGTGTGTGTGTGTGTGTGTGTGGGGGGGGGGGGTGGGTAAAACTAGATGCTTCTTAGAGATAAATGTTTGAAGATGTGTTCATGAAGTCTCTCAGGCTGTGGCAAAAACCTTAACCGATCTTTCAACAATTTATATGCAGCAATATTAGCAATGGAGCATATCTTTTGGCGTTTTAAATTAATATGTTGTGTCGTTTATTGAGGACTTTAGTTTGTAAGAGGTGTGTTTGTGTGCGTGTGGATTGGTTTGTTAATCATGGTTATGTGGAAGGGGGCTGGGGAGGGGGGGGGGGGGTGGTATGGTGAGGAAGCAAGAGGAAGGGAATGATGGGGGTGGTTTGAGGCTTTTCATTTGATGTTCACCGTTTGATGCTTTTCTTTTTTAGTACGAATGCGAATACGAAATGTTTTAATCAGATATAGGCATAGGCCCCTTCCTGATGGGGGTGTCACAATGATAGAAACATAAATCATGCAATGACATATTTCGTTACATATAGACATTTATTTTTTTTTTAAAGCATTCATATTCTTGCAAATACTTGCTGTACGTAATCGCTTTAAAGCTTCATTCATAAACAAAGCTAGATTAGTTACTTAGACATTTACATTACTGTTAGACATAAGTAAATCGTATCTGAAATGACAGGGATAATTGTCATAATATTTAGCCTGAATATATTTCACCCTCAAATCCTGTAGCATTTGACAACAAAGTGTAATATGAACAACATGCCTCTTCAACACAATGGCATAATCTACAGAATATTTTAGTAGACTGCTTTAGAGCAAGAAATCATGCTTTTTGTATGCATTTATGTGCATAATGAACAAGAGTTTATTAACGTAAGAGTCCAAGTCGGCATGCCTGGGGTCCATTTCACAAGGGATAACGTTACATTGCGCTCGCTCAGATCGGCGAAAACGGTCTAAGAAACACCCTTCGTTTGCTGATAGTTCGCGTGGCATTTTGTTCTTGCCAAACACCGAGCAAGCAGCGAACTATCCGGAACTAGTAGGGGGTGAATACGTTTCTTGTTGTTGATTGGTCCATTAAAGTTTGTTTAAAATAAAAATAAAATTTGACCAATCAGACAAGAGCTAATAATATTCTTCCACACTTATTGAGATCTCTCATTTTTTATTCTCTTAGTAGTTTTTTTTAACAAAGATTGAAATAGTGGGGCAAGGAGAGGAGATAGTGAAAACATATACAGAAGGTAGAGCTTGGCAGGGGGTATAGTCAGCAACTTTGATGGAGGGGAGTTATTTAAGCAGAGTTCTCGACCTTTGTTTATTCACAATTTTTGTTTTGTTTTTTAAATATGTTTCTCTCTTTTTTGGGGTTTGTTTTTTGCTTCGATGTTTTCATATTTTTAAAAACAATTGTGACATGTGAGGGAAATGAGAAATAAAACGGCTTGAATTTGTGGATTGAGAGAGAGAGAGAGAGAGAGAGAGGTAGGTATATATACATATGTGTGTGCGTGTTAAAATGTGTGTCTGAGAGAGAGACGGTGTGTGTGTGTGTCAGAGAGAGAGAGAGTGTGTGTGTGTGTGTGTGTGTGTGTGTTAAAGGTATATGTGTGCGTGTGTGTGTGTTAAAGTGTGTATTTCTGAGAGAGAGACAATGTGTGTGTGTGTCTGAGAGAGAGAGAGAGAGAGAGAGTGTGTGTGTGAGAAAAAGGTATATATACATATATATGCGTGTGTGTGTCAGAGAGAGAGAGACAGTGTGTGTGTGTGTCTGAGAGAGAGAGTGTGTGTGTGTGTGTGTCTGAGAGAGAGAGAGAGAGAGTGTGTGTGCTTGCTTTTAATTAACATTCATCACTCATCAGGTCAACCTTTACATTCGTGCTTCATATACTTTCATTTTCAATCCATGCAGTCAAAACACTTTCTTCTGATTGAACTCGGGCAAAACTTTTGTTTTAGCACATCTTTATCACAGGGCAAAGTGGTTATGCATTTGTTTTCTTTCGATAATTTGATTTATGTCATGATATAAGCTGATAACTCATAATGAAATGACATTGCATAATTACTTTTACAGAAATCCCCCACACAAAAATGGAGAAAAAAGTTACCAGAGAAAAAAAAGTTACCGATCACCATCTATAATCAAACAAAACTAGATACTCTATAACAGCATCAACACAGAAAATTGTAGCATTCTATGATTAAGAGACTTGTACACTTTTTATAGAAAAAAACAACTGCTTTCAAACATCCAAATGAGCATGCGATTGTCCAACAACACACAGACACATGTAGTGAATAAAGCACGAAATTGAAAGGGTGGCTTAAAAGAAAAGGAAAACAAATACCCCCCAAAAAGGTAAAAGAAAAGAATAAAACAATTGTATTTATTCAAACCACTACACACAAAAATTCAAAAGATAACAATGTTGCTTACTCTATTTCCTTCATAAACATCTTGTAATAATAAATTGTTCTCCAAAGATTCCAATAAAACCAATCAAATGCAGAGGATTCAGACACTGAACACCTCTGCACTAATCTGCATTACAGGTATCTAAATGCAAAAACAAGGTTTGTCTGCACAGCGACACCCCGTGTCTACATTAACGCCTGGGTTCATTCCCACCAGCGTATCCAAAATCGCAGGAGCCTTTTTTCGCCCGACTTTTGTCATTCATTGTTAGAATCAGTTTAGGATTATTTTCATGCCACGGAAAGTTTGAAATTTTTTTAAATATCAGCCAGAAAAAAATGAACGTAAACCTCTAAATTCAGCGTCGCCGATCAGTGTTGCCGTAAACCATGGGGAATTCCCGAAAAAATTGCGACCGTTCAAGGTCAAGTTCACATTACGGTAATGCTTCAAGCAGTTGCTTAGTTTCTTAAATTATAATTCTTTCGTTCTAACGAAAATAATCCTAAGCTGATTCTAACCCTATCCCTTACAGTCTGAAAATTGGGCGGAAAAGGCTCAGGCAATTTTGGATACGCATTTGAGAATTATCCAACGCCTGAACATGAGCTACGAACCACATTCATGACTACACCTACACCAAGACTCCCACCGGACTCTACAACAGCGCCTCACCTCCAGACCCTTTCCAGCCCACTTCAAGACTTGTCCCCAAGAGCTCATAATGTGAGGACATTAACCCTTTCACCGCCAAAGTCGCATTTTAGCACCACAGTGATTTAACACCTATGTCACTAAAAGGCATCAAATTGGGGTATATTATCCAAAGACCCTATTGTTTTAGTTTTGGGAAGTAAGGATAGATCTTATTTTATATGTCACAGAAGAATCCCCAATACTGCAGATGGATTTTGGTCTCTACCCAGGTAAAGTTGGTGGACTTTTTGGCTGAAATATGGCTGGCGGTGAAAGGGTTAATTAAATAAACATCTTCTCATCCAGGAAGTTTGTCTGCACAGAAAAAGAGAATTAAAAAAAAATTAAATTAAAAAGGGGGGGTCTGTATTTGGTATTTCAGCAGACCTGCCAACTTTCCTGCTGAAATTCCGCCCTTCCGCTCGAGTCCATAAAATTCCGCTTTCAAAACTTAGAAGAAAGAAAATGTATGCGACGCAAACCGATCGTCTTATATACAGAGCGGCAGTTGCCGTGCGTACAACCGACTTTGCAGTCTAAGCATTTCAGGCTGCGCACTTTCATCAAAACGATGTGCGTGACAATCGAGCTGCTTACCTACTGAAGAGAAAAAAAAGAATAGATCAACATTTCTGCCAAGAATATAAAGAAAAGTGGAATAAAGCAAGCAAACACTTGGGTGGTTGCAATTTTTTTTTTTTAAACCTCAACTTGTTTCTCACAAAAACAAAAATTCTCAAAACAAAAAACAAACTCTAAAAATAAAAATTTCTACTTTGAATTTTTCCCCACCAAATCTTCATAACTTTAAAAAAAAAAAAAATACTTGTATTTTTTTTTTCAAAATCTTCCTTTTTTTCCCAGGATCTTTATAATTTAGAGTGCCCCAAATGGCCCTTTGGCCCAGAAGGCGTTAAATCTCTATTTTTCTCTCTCTCTCTCTCGTGGTTGTAATTTGACTTGGAAGTATTGCATCATTAAATTATTTCCAAGTCAAATTACAACCACCCAAGTGTTTGCTTGCTTTATTCCACATTGAATTTTGACAGCAGTCAGTTTTTGAACTTACATAAAGAAAAGTATCTGTGCATTCAGAGATCAAACAAGTGTGCATCACGCTCGATGTACAATGTGCTGACTAAGTCTCTCACAGAAGGCATCAAGACATTGAACGCGTCATATTATCGAAACTGCAAACTCCCTGGCTTCGTCTTCCACTGTCACCGACTTTTTCAAGCCAACGGAAGGAAAGGAGGACAAAGATGAACTTGTATTATCTTCCTTCCAAGTCTCATTATTTAGTCATCTGTGGCACCAACCGTCTAGGTCTGCCCAAATAAAAAGCACAGAGGAACAAACCAAAAGCTTCCTATTGTGTAAGAACGGTTGTGACGCTTCCAGACAAGACTTGGTTTAAACAAGACAAGTTCACAAGGATTAAAAAGTGCTTGCTTCAAATCATGTTTGCGCGCGAAGGGTAAGATGCCGCGTCAAAATTCCTCATAGCTCCCAAAAATTCCTTTGGTCTGCTGGGGGGTTGGCAGATCTATATTTTGAAATATAGTACCTGTCCTAGTGTGTTTGAATTAAGTTGAATGCTTCATAATTAATATCTATTACAGTTTTTAAAAAGTGCTATTTTCTTTTCACTCCTACAGGATACATATGGTATATAATTTTGTAATTTTTGTTATTTATCTATTTTTAAAAAAATATTCTGGACACACACACACACACAAAAACACCCCAACACATTTACATGAAAATTCAAAACCCAAGAAGGCATAAATCTGCATCTTCAATTAGGCCACAACTCTGTTTTCAAACAAACTTTGCAAAAAAGTCTGCAACTCCTAACATCCAAACCAGTCACAATGCAACAGACCACACAAACTGTTCAATAATAGCATCAATGAGTTAAAACAACAAAACATAGGACTAAGCTTTCCAATTATACCATCAATGATTTGAAAAAAAATCCACACAAAACTGTTCAATTGTTCTATCAATGAATTGAAATCGAGTCCTAAACTTAAAACATGATTTAGTGAGTCTACACAAACAAGGATCAAAGTTAACTGATTACAAATGGCTCTATATGTAAATACTAGAAGTATTGCATCGTCAGTGAAATTAAAAAACCTTGCATCTCGAATTTTTTATATTTTTAGTTAGATACATAGTCAGCTTTCTAATTTGTTCCCGCCACCTTCCACCAAAAGCTCGTATCTCTAACGACTTTCTATCTGGGGTAAATGAGGTGTAAATAGAAGAAAAATTCCTAAGTCCCAAATTCAGATCTACTTAAGGACAAAAACCTCGTAGCGGCAGCCGCTATTCCAGCAGCAGGCTAGGATAACATTCGTTTGTAGCGGAGAAGCCTTGCCCATGGTACATCCCCACTCTCTCAGCCAAAGGGATTTGAGGACAGATGGAGTTGGGGAAGGTCCTCAAAGGCCAACCAATCCCTTTAGCAGCAGCACTAGAGCCCGTGCAAATGCCCCCTAGTTTGAGAGTCATAATTTCCACTAAAGACACAGCTGTACCATATTACACAGAATACGTGACCTCTCAAATACAAAAGATGAAAAGCGCACCCCAAAAAAACCCCACCACACCAAACAAACACAAAACTGGTCAAGAAACACTGAAAGTGCATACATTATGCAAGGGAGATCATCAGGCTGATTGTAGGTGTATTTATCATGTTGGTTACCTTAGATTTGAAACTGATTAAATTCAAGCGAAAACAGACTATAACAGGCAGAAACAACTCGACAAATTTCTATATCTGATCACATGGTTATCCAATTCATCAGTACGTGAATGGAAACAGAATACAGAATTTAGATTAAATTAGTAAGAACCATGCCATTATTGCCCTGATTGTTATGAGAGAAACAAATTGTAGCCTCCCCTCTCAAAAACACTTTACTTTACACATCTGTATTGTTAGTGGCGGTACCATAGCCGATGAGGTTTAACCGAGGCGTGGTTACTGCTGCATATCTGTATTATTACAAAAATCAGGACTTTACTGGTTTAGCACTGCCTCCAGGCATTGCCTCCAGTAGTGTTCCCACCATCTTTGTATTTACAAATGCCCCACATGGCCGAAAGGCCGAAAAACCCTATTTTCACATCTGTATTGTTACAAATTCGGGACTTTCCTGGTGTTGCACTGCCTCCAGGATCGTTCCCACTATCTTTATATCTACTAATGTCCCATATGTGTCTGTTTCAGACCGGAGGACGTTAAACGAACTTTCATTCACTCTCAAAAACACACACACACACACATACAACCTGCTGTCCATAATTTGAAATGACAGAAATATAGACTCAGACAATGATAATGGCTTGACCAACGGGGATGTATAAAGTTGAGTATTTATAACTAATTAAATGATGAGCGTTTGTTTACCTGATACAAAACACACACATGTGCACTAAGTGACTTGGTCCCTCCACGCACAGATATGTACCCATCAAATGCGGGTTCAGTAATTCTTGCGAGATACATGACCCCCCCCCCCCCCCCCCCCAACAAATTCCGTTAAAATCTGTCCACAACTTTTTAAGGAATCGCAATAACTAACTTACAAGCACATCACAAACTTAACGCAATAAAAATGAGATAAGATTTAAATGTGATCTCCACTAAGAAATGACTAAATATTTCAATTCGCACCCCACCCCACCCAAATTAAAAAAATTTAAAAATCAAGAGTTCCCTGTACTCTACTTTGCTTAGAGCAAATTCATATTATTTGAAGAAAATATGTAAATATAATCTTAATTTGCTTGATTCAATCCCCAAATGCAAGGAAATAATGCTGTCGGTTTAATTAAACATGAATGATCCCCCTCGTCACCTGGAACAGAAAATGGAGCCATCATTGCCAGGGAATGGTAATCAGTACCTCATCCATTTCCTAATATATACTGTTCTCAGAACTGATGATAAGAGATGGAGTGGAGCACACACACACACACACACATATAAAAGATCCACAACTGCTTGAACTGATGTTTCTGAAGTATTGATGTTCGTCCGTCCCGAGCAATGAAGACCATCTGTCAACAGTTCCAATGTCAAAGGGGTTCAGGATGTGGGGGTGGGTACGAAGATGACTGATGAGTCCGATGCGGGCCTTGAAGGCTTTGTGACAGCGGGGACAGGAAAGAGAGTTGAGGGGGTCTGTTGGAGTTGGAGAACTGCTGCTGCTGTATTAGTTAGTACTAGTATGTTTGCTCCTCATGAACAAGAAGCACACAGCGACACTAAAGGTTCTAAGGTGCGCGGTTTGTTGCTAACAATAAAGGGAGAAAACCCCACCCCTGCAGTCCTACTATTTTGTACTACCATATTTGTCAGACCCCAAAATTTTAGTTTTTACACAAATCTGATTTTATTACATTTTCTTACTATACTGGTCTCCAAAAGTTAAGGGCCGGCTTCTGTTTTCAGTAGCTTGATATCTATTTATTGTACACTAAGACAACAATGAAGAAAATGGCAAAACTTAGGCTACTCAATAACTTTCCTTCCTGTTGCACGTGCCTGAACCAGTTTTGCAGACATTGCAGTACAGCAACACGTTTTCAGGTACGCTTAAAATGTGGCAAATTCACGAGAATTTCACGAAAGTTTGGTCTCTTTTCGCTGAAGAATCAGGGCTGATGCAGGTTTCTTGCCTATTGCACGTGCAAGGCATGACTGTAGTGAACACTGCTGAGCAAAAGTTAGACACGAATGTGTATTTGGGCGGCAACCAGAGCTCTCAATAAGCATGCCTCCAAGACAGAAGAGAGAAGATCGTTCTTCCGGCCCTTAAATTTTGGAGACCAGTATATATTGTTAGTCATGTCATAAGTAAGTTAGATGTGCTAGTAAGATAGTCAAAGAGAGTGCTCAGTCTGGAGAAAAAGTATCGCCTTATAGTCGGAAAATAAGATCTATTTATATTCAGTTTCATAAAGAGATTCTGATTCAACAGACTTCTTCTTCTGCGATTCCCAGGCCATATGGCCATAATGGATATGTCTGTTTTTTTGTTTTTATTGGACTCCCCGCTGCGTACAGCTGACACATTCCGATTTGGGAGGAGCTCAAAGGAGAAAAATTATTTGGAAGATTTTGTTTTTAAAGGCAGGAGAATGGGCCAATAAGTCAGAAAGATAGTAGATGATAGAAAGCAAAGGGAAAAGGCAGAGTCAAAGAGAGAGGCAGATTAGAGGAAGTTACAAGCACAGAACTTCCAGAAGGTGGGGGAACTATTTTTACGAAAGACCCCCCCCCCCGGTATCCCCACGGGGAGATTCAACAGACAAACTGCTTTATGATAGAATTGCAAACCACAAGGTGTTCCCGGTTGTTGGTGTTTGCTAATCAATTTTTTGTTCTAATTACATAAAGATGGGCAGCTGTGAGACAATAGTTTGAGCATGATAAAAAAAAAATCACTTTCTATGCTGAAAATGACTGGGTTTTTTTTTCCATCTGGCTGTCTAAGAGGAAAAACAAATCACCACCAGTAATTCTTCTTTTCTTTTTTTACACCATCAGTAATTCTACAGAAACACATGCACACACAAACACTTGCGCATACTTAACAACGCCTTTAATACTACATGATCAACCTATTTGATTCTGTAAAAATATACCCCCCCCTCCTCCGAAGTTGGAGTGTGGCTGCTCACGTGGCGGGGTAATCAAAACCGGTCACACACGTAATGTTCTCATCCCTAGCTGGTGCGTTTGTACCATAGCGTGCTCAAGTGCTTCAGCTGTTGGGATGATCCCTGGAGTCTTTAAGCCAGGGTGGACCACCACCATCAACAACAACATACCCCCCACCCCCACCCGAAATTATAAAATCATTCAGTCCGTGGTTGGGTGTATACGACAAAGAATAAAATTCAAAATATCTACGGTTTTAAGTGGGCGTTCGGGCGTTTTCATTGTATGATGTTATGTCCGAAATAATAAAATAATATAAACTGGGTGGTTCTAGCAATCCTATCTACTGCAGCGCCACCTATCATCACGTGGCCTTGCTGGGCATCCTCCCGCCCAGCACGTCCTGCACGTCCTGCAGGGAGGCCTTCAGACAGTCCACCAGGGCCGTGGCATCGCGGTGCTGCTTGTACGCCGTCACGTTGAAACCCACCCCGCGCTCCTGGATGGCGTAGCCTTCATTCAAGAGAAAAGTAAATTAGTTAGTCATACTCTTAGTCCTACGCTCGGTAGTTGAAACCCACCCCGCACTCCTGGATGGCGTAACCTTCGTTCAAGAGAAAAGTAAATTAGTTAGTCATACTCTTAGTCCTACGCTCGGTAGTTGAAACCCACCCCGCGCTCCTGGATGGCGTAGCCTTCGTTCAAGAGAAAAGTAAATTAGTTAGTCATACTCTTAGTCCTACGCTCGGTAGTTGAAACCCACCCCGCACTCCTGGATGGCGTAGCCTTCGTTCAAGAGAAAAATAAATTAGTTAGTCATACTCTTAGTCCTACGCTCAGTAGTTGAAACCCACCCCGCACTCCTGGATGGCGTAACCTTCGTTCAAGAGAAAAGTAAATTAGTTAGTCATAGTACCAGATCTGTTTACCCCCTACACAAGTTTTGAGTAGTCTGGATAGCTGAAATGAGTAGTTTTGGAGCAAAATGTGTAGTTTTATTCATTAAACCATCAAGCAATCTTAAATTAAAATGAGTAATTAGAGCATGACTTGTATGATAGGCCAAGGATGTAGGGGGGATAACTACCGCCCATATCCGGTGTATGGGTGATGGCCCTTGGCCACTTTCGTTTTACTATATACTATGGTATAGTTCCAGGTTGATTAGGGCTTATGGACATGTTTTGAGTGTTGGTCAGTATGGTTAGAATAGACTGTGTAGTTTATTCATTAAACCATCAAACAATCTTAAATGAAAATGAGTAATTAGAGCATTATTTTCAATTCTGAAGAGCAGTAGAGGTCCAAATTGAGTAGAATACTACTCAAAAAGAGTAGAGTAAACAGGTCTGTCATACTCTTAGTCCTACGCTGGTAGTTGGCAAGTACATACAGACTACAAGGTGCACCCGATTATAAGTGCACCCCACATAATTACTTTCACAAAATTCAGATTTTTTAAAATTATAATTTCTCTCAGTCACATTATAAGGTACAGGGGTCTCAGTCTAGGAAAAAAAAAGTATTGCCTTGAAGTCCGTAAAAGACTTGCTCTTCAACACAGTGCTACACCATCGTCTTTCAAGATGACAGGAGGCCAGAGAAAAAGAGAGGGTGGAAAAAAACAGGATTTGGCAAATGTTAAGATCAGCTCCCTCCGCTGTTCCAGGGTGAAGTTGGCCAATCAGCTTAACGGAAAAGGTAAATCGGAGGGAGCTGATTGGCCAACTTCACCCTGGAACAGCGGAGGGAGCTGATCTTAACATTAGCCCAGGATTTTATTTTGGGGGGGGAGATTGAGGTAAATTTGGTCCACTTCTGTTATAAAACTGTAGAGTCCTGCTGATGTTGTGCTGTCAAACAAGGCTGTACATAACACAAGATGAGTTCAACAAAGTCTACACAAAATCTCACAAATCTCCAAGTGTGATAGTTAATCAAAATAATGTCCTGGGCGATTTGGGGGGCAGATTGATGAAGATTTGACAGTAGCTCAAAATTCACAAACTTTCAAAGACACTACTCTCGGTTTTTCATTTTTCACAAACTTTCATGGGCCTTGAAAATGAAGTCTATTTTCCCCAAACCTTCCCAAACTTTCCCAACTGCTATGAACCCTGGTTACAGAACAAGCAACTGATGATGTTTCTAATTTGAGCTGTCTAACCCCACATAAATTGAAAATGAGTCCTGCGCCTCAGCAGCAAAACTTGTCATCCAACCAACAACCAATCAATACATTTCAACACTGACAATGAAGAATAGTCACCCTAAGGGCATGTACACAGTACATCCGGATTTTCTGCACGGAAATAATCAATAAGTAAAAGAAAGAAGGAAAACAAGGGGAAATACGGATATGTGCGCTTATTTTTTTTCTTTCTTTCTTTTACTTATTGATTATTTTTGCGTGGGAAATCCGGATGTCGTGTGTACGTGCGCTAACTCTAATCTTAACGAGAAGCAACTGGTATTGTCCTAGGCTTCCATGTTCATCTTGATAACACTGTGACTATGGGAAGACAAAAAAACATGGACAAACATATGCGCGCCAAAAAATAAATACCGATTCTATTGAAATGACAGAGCTTTACCACCACCCGGAAATATATTTCTGCGTTGTTTAAACAAAAATCATGATGAAGTATTTTGCTATAAGGGAAATCTTGATTATTTGTGGCAATGAAATCAAAGCCACTACATCTGTCTGAACCTCAGAAACACAATCTAACCTGCGTCTTTGATCAAATCATGGGTTGCCTGTGCAGGGGCAAAAAGCGACAAACTGCCTTCTTCATTCTTTTCGAGATAGCCAACACACCACATGGGGATGTCGGGAGATCATTTGGCACAAATCTTTCCTCCACCTTCTGGAAATTCTGTGCAAGCAACTTCCTCTAATCTTATCACTCTCTCTGAGTTTGACTCTGCCTTGTCCTTCTCTTACTATCATTCGCTATTTTTCTGCCTTATCCTCCTGCCGTTTAAAACCAAACCTTCCGAATAATGTTCTCCTTTGAGCTCCTCCAAAATTGAAATTGGCTGAGTGCAGTGAGGAGACCAATAAAAAAACTGAAAACGGGACAGATACATGTTCCGGCAAATGTTAAGAATAGCTCCCTCTTCTGCCCCTTCCATTCATTCCAGACGGTTTCAGGTTAGGGTTAGGGTTAGGAATAGGGTTTGGGATATGGTTTGGGATAGGTTTAGGGTCAGCTTAGTCATCACCTTTTATTTTTGTGTGTATTTGACCCTAAACTGACCCTAAACTGGCCCTAAACCTATCCCAAACCCTATTTCTAACTCTAACCCTCACCTGAAACCGTCTAATCCACACAAAAATAAAACATGATGGTATGTTATGAGATTGACACTTAACTGACCCTAAACCTATCCCTAACCCTATCCAAACCCCTATCCCTAACCCTAACCAAACCCCTATCCCTAACCCTATCCAAACCCCTATTCCTAACAGTAACTGAACCCGTCTGAAATGAATGGAAGGGGCAGAGGAGGGAGCTGTTCTCAACATTTGCCCATAGTGGCGAAAAGGCCTGAGAATGCAGAACAAGAAGAAGAAGAAGAAGTCTGACAAAATAGGTAAAGTCATGAGCACCACTCACCCACGCCATAACCATCAGGCACCACAGGGCAGAAGCCCCCGATCAATACCGAAGGCTCTGGCAGGGTGGAGGTGGAGAGAATGTCGTAGATCATGGTGCGGTAACCCTCATCGCTGAACAGCTCCGGCGACAGACCCCGGGCCTCCGCCAGCTTGCGCATGGCGAACAGATGGCGGTCGAAGCCCTGGCCTGATCGACACAAAGAAACAGAAACACCTTGCCTAATCTGACCATTTTTAGGAACAAACAACTGGTCTCGGATTCTGCGACTTGAACAAGCTGCAAATTGGGACTCGGAATGAGCGGCGTGGGAGCAACGCCACTGTATGACCCAGAAGATGGGACAGCAACAACAACAAAAAAAGAATTTGAAGCTTATTCCAGGCTTGTAAAGTGAGAATTCAACTCTTTTTCCCCTTGAACTTTGAATCAATCTTTTTTTTTTGTGGTCAAAATTTTGAAAAACCGGCGCTGCATGGTTTTCAAATTTTGAAAAACCGGCGCCGCCTTGCATCCAAGGGAAGGTTGCATCCATGCGTGTAGAGTGGCACAGTGGTAGCTCGTTCGCCTCGTGTCAAGTAAACCCGAGTTCGAACCTGGGTACAGGGGATTTGTTCCTCTCACTTTGCACTACGGTCTGAACGTGGAGTCTTTCGGATGAGACGATAAACCGAGGTCCCATGTGCCCATGCGCTTAGCACACGTTAAACCCAGTGGCAACAAAAAAGTTGTCAATTGGTCAAAATTTACACACACACACACACACACACCCTATCACCCCCTTTCCTTCCTCATCAGTCACACACAAAACCGCATGCAAAAAAACAAATTGTGTGGCGCGCTTCTGGCTGCAACATGCTCTCCATGTGGGAGCAACCTGAATTTCACTGAGACGCCCCTGTGACTATAAAGTACCTAATACCAATGTAAAGCTGGTTACACACCAGAAATCAAAACCTCTTGAAAACTCTTACGAGCCGAAACCGGGCTCATTCGTCCTAAACGGTTGTGCGAGCCATGAGCCGAAGCCGGCTCATTCGAGTTAAACTGACCCAACTTGGTTTAAACAATTTTATTTTATTAGGTCCACAGTACATGAACAAACATAGATAGTAAACATATCAGCAGCAACAAGCTAGAAGCTTATATTGTGCCATCTTTACATAGAAAAATATGGTTCAACGACTGTTGAACACAGATAAATGAGATAGAAACATCAATATTGACTAACATCTGCCAATTGAAAAGATAAGAAGAAGAGAAAAAAAAACCCACCTTCATTTCTCAAACAGTGCAAAAATCAGCATTAACAAATACAACAATACACAGAGTCAAGAACATTATTGTAGAGTATGAATGGTCAGTACACCAAACTCTTAAGTCATACAGAAACCCAGACACTTATGTATCAGACTAAAACACTAAACTATGCCGAGAAAAAAATGTCCATCTTAGCTCATCACACAGACAAATGTATGAGAGAAGTGAGGGGGGAAAAAGGGAAAGAAAAAAAGAAAAGAAAAAAAAGGAAAGAAAACATAAAAGAGAGAAAAAAAGAAATGAAAAGAAAGGCAGGGAAAGTGGAGGGCACAAAAAAAAGAAGAAAAAAAGAACATTATTGTAGAAACACAGACCCAGCTTGACGACTTCGACCGGCTGGACCTACCCATGGCGGCCTGCTTGGTGAGCTCGTTGTGGACCTTGGAGCACTCCTGGATGCCCTGCTGGATGTCCTGCACGGAGGCCGCGGACCCTTTCTCCAGCAGCTGGCGGCACACGGCCTGCGTGGCGGTGGTGCAGGGCCGCACTGTCTCCGTTCTGCCCTGCTTGAAGGCCGCCGTGCTGCACGACTCGTACGTGCCCACGCACTTCCCGTTCAGCCTGTACTGCCCCAGCTGAGATTACCAGAGAGACAGAACACTGAACACTGAAAAACTTTATTTAAAAAGGATGAAGATTTGAGGCAATGCCAATTCTTACAATCTGTCCTTGACGTCAACTGGCAGAGAGAGAGAGAGAGAGAGAGAGAGAGAGAGAGAGAGAGAGAGAGAGAGAGAGAGAGAGAGAGAGATCATTTTTTTGTCGATTCTACTTCTTTTGTCTATTGCTAGTCCATTGTTCGTTTGGTTTGAGTGAGAGAGAGACTTTCTTTCGTGACTTTCTTTTAAAAAATGTATTGCTTGTATTTCCTGGTAAAATTCCGCCAATGTTTATACTGTGAGAGAGTTTTGACTGAGCACGCCATAAGCTCTGCTTGTTGTTGCTTTTTATGTCATAGTTGTTGTTCATGTGAAGGAAAATAAAACATTTACAGAGTTCAGAAAACATTATTATGTACAAAAAAATCCAAATGGCTCATCTGCTTAACTATTCAGTTCAAGGGGACGCAATTCAAGCGTACTAACAGAAGTACAAATTTACATTTGAACAAATAAAAACAAATAACAAGAAGAATAATGCAAGGGGAGAAAAAATTAAAAAATACAAAAAATACATGAGTATGTAGATAATGTTGTCAAATGACTTTGATACTACATTACACAGAGAGAGAGAGAGAGAGAGAGAGAGAGAGAGAGAGAGAGAGAGAGAGAGAGAGAGAGAGAGAGAGAGAGAGAGAGAGAGAGAGAGAGAGAGAGAGAGAGAGAGAGAGAGCAGCATGTCATATGGCAGGAATGACTTGAATGAGCTAAGATTAATGGCAATAAACCATCGTTCATCCTCAGTGCATCACTGAGGATATCTTACTCAGATAAAATTAAGATCTGGGTAAATATAAGAATTTAAAAAAAAATCAATATTACTTGAATGACCAGCTGCATGAGAGAGTCTGGGCTGATCTTGTGCTGCTTGGCGAGGCTCTTGTTGAGGGCGGTGCTCTCGCAGAAGTCGATGTCCAGGCTGGAGGTCCTCTCCGCAAACGCCCGCCTCACTCCGTCGATGGTCGTCTCCAGGAAGGGGTCCAGCTGGAAGTCTGTTTCAACACAGAGCGCATGCTTACCCTATTGTTTGTGAAGCTTTATTTTGTGTGCGCTTTATTTTGTGACTTCTCAACATTTTTAAAAATAATATTTAATAATAATAATAATAATAATAACTACCATTTACACAGTACACGAATTCCCCTCATTCTAGCTCCTTTCAGTTTTCCCACAGAGAGCTATTTGTTTCAAGTTATTTCCTTTAACAGAGGCAAATATTCTTATAATTGATTGTGGTTAGGGATAGGAAAAGACCTTACAAGTGGTATGCCACCATAACACAATGTAAGCCTAATGGATAAAGCACTTTAAATTGGTTTATGCTGGTGACGAGTGTTAACAAAAGGCATGAACTGAAAGGAGCTGAGAAAAGCTACTGTGTTTATAGAGCGCCCTTTCTCTCTTGAGCTCACAGCGCTTCACAATCATTTAAATAAATACATAGATCATAAGCTACTACAATATTAACTATCAAAAACATGCACATAGCCACAACACGCACGCACACACACACATGTCCGCACACACCCACACGCGCGCACACACACACACACACACACAATGTGGGGAACATAGTTTTAAGGCAGGAAACAGGACAAGGAAGAGATGTCTTTGGAAGAGATGTCACACCAGCACTGAGTTTTTCTTTTTCTTTGTTTTTTAAGTTTTTTAAAACACACACACACACACTTATTAGGAGCCCAATTGGACCTTTGCTTTAATGTGCTTGTTATCTATTTTACTTTTCTTTTTTGGAGTTTAATATTGTTCATTTATTGTGTGCTTCTTTTAAATGTTTAGACATAATTCTAAGTTTAAGTATTTCACTAACATTTCACTAACATAGGGCCTATAGTCACATATATACTCAGACCCACATACCCCTTACCCATCAAACACATACATCATAATCATACACATACATTTTTGTTTTGTTTTTTTGTTTGTTGTTGTCTAAGATCACTGTAAGGTGGATAGACGTTAAATCAAAGAACGAACGAACACATAATAACCCTCTCCTCTCACACACACACAAGCACTCATCCTCCAACAATACACGCAGCCACATCCACCCTACCACCTTCCCACCACATTTGATGACCTCCAACCCCTTTTCCTCCCACACATTCCCCTCACCTCTCCTCCTTCACCCCCCCCCCCCCCCTCACCCCCAAACAATCCCACCTCCACCCGCTTTTCAGACACACATTAGTACCAGACCTGTTTACTCTACTCTTTTCGAGTAGTATTCAACTCAATTTGGACCTCTACTACTTTTCAAAACTAAAAATAATCAGACCTGTTTACCCTGGAATTTGCCACAGAAAAAAAACAGAATTTGAGAGAAAAAAAAGAGAATTGACATCGCAATGTCGCTTATGGGGGGAAGTTATGCTGCCATGCGAAATTTTGCATGAACACGTTGCAGTACTTGCAGTGTGCATGCTCGTCGTCCAAACGCGAACTTGTTATTCCTGGCACTTTCAAATACTTTTGAGAAAACTTCTGCTTCACTTTTGGCCATTTCACCCTATCACTGCTGTCGTTTGTCGAAGATTTCTGGCGCTTGCCATGCCGCCTGCGGTTGACTCGCCTGACGACATGTTTGGTGCAAAACTACAACCCTTGCGTCTTTTCATACAAACGGAAACAAATAATAGACGTTTTTTCTAAATCCCGGGATTTCCCGCGTTCACCCGGAATTTATTATTTTACCCAGAATTTTTGCAAATTCCCGGGATAATTCTGGCAAAACCGGGAGGGTAAACAGGTCTGAATAATGCTCTTTAGTTCTTGATTACTACTCGTTTTCAGTGAACATTATTTGATGGTTTAATGAATTAAACTACACATTTTGCACCAAAACTACTCATTTCAGCTATCCAGACTACACAAGACTTGTGTAAGGGGTAAAGGGCTCTGCATCACCCACCTAATTTCTGCACCACTTTGGCAGAGTCGACAGGGGCGGGTGCGGAATCGGGGTGCAGGAAGGCGTTGGTGGTGGTGTCCTTGAACAGCTCCTTGAAGTAGCGCATCACTGCCACCCCGTCCCCCCAGGAGTGCTCGAAGTTCACCGCCGCCGTGCCCTGCTTGCTGACAATCAGCATGAAGCTCTTGTCGAACCACCTGGTGGAAGATCCAGGCATAATCGTGGGGGCAAAGTGAGTTTCGCGGAAGAATATCCAACCGATTCTGCATTTTCATTTGAAAGATGTCAACTCAAACTAAAATGATGAAGTTGGGCGTCAAAATGAAGAAGAAGAAGAAGAAAAAGAAGCACTAGGATCACAAATCTGGAAACGTGTGGCGTAAGCTAGGCCACGCACGACTGCTAACTTCGGCGGGCAGTTGCTTGTTCAGTCATTCACATCCGGTTCCGCGAAGCGATTGCATAGGTTTTAACGCACGTCATTTTTAGGCACCCAAGCGAATTTTTACCCCGGCTTTTTTTTTTGGGGGGGGGGTGTCAAATTTTCACTTTCGCGGATTTTTCGCGATTCGCGGAGGTCTACCATGCCTGAAGATCAATATCGTCAGTGAAATTCTTCTTCTTCTTGGCTTACCATGGCTAAAAAGACTCCAGGGATCATCCCAACAGCGGAAGCGCTTGAACACTATGGTACAAGTGCATCAGCTATGGATGAGAACATTACGTGTGTGACTGTTTTTGACTACCCCGCCATGTGGGCAGCCACACTCCGTCTTCGGGGGGAGTGAAATTCAAAAACCTCGTATGTCAATTTTGGTAGTTTTGATAAAAATGAAAAAAACTGTTTTAAAAATTAACCGTGTTGACTACAATTCATTAACTATGAGGTTTTTGTCCTTAATTAGATCAGAATTTGGGACTTACGAGTTTTTCTTCTATTTTCACAACCTCATTTACCACAGATAGAAAGTCGTTAGAGATACGAGCTTTTGATGGAAGGTGGCGGGAAAAATTAGAGAGCTGACTATGTCTCTAACTCAAAACCACACAAAAATCGAGATACGAGATTTTTGAATTTCACTGACGATATGTAAAACGCAAAATTACGAAGGGGATTCTTCTTCTTTTGCGTTCCCAGATGCCATTATTATAAACAATACCACAAATTTTCAAAACTGTACGGTTAAGCATTATATTTTTAATAATTTCTATGTAATGATGCAAACCTGCCTAGTGTTGAACGTTTGCGTGAGACATGTACGCTATAGTTGAGAGAGTTAAGCAAGATGTTACAGTGTAAGTAGCATCGGTACCTGTTGACTCCGTCGCTGAAGAGGAAGGACCTCGACAGCTGGTTGGGGTCAGCGAAGTCCTCGTCGTCCAACACCAGACAGAAGGCAGCGCTGTCCAGCAGCTGTAGGTAGTGCCCATTGCTCTCCGCTGAAACGCGGCAGCCACACATGCCGTTTGTCATCACCACGAATGTGCAAAAGGGCCATTAACCCACTCTAATATGCTGGCCAGTTTCTTCCCTTTGCAAACACTGTATACTGGCCGTTCGCATGTTACCCCCCAAATTGTTTTTTAAATGACGATGATAGATACAAACGTGAAATTTTGGTATTATGTACACAATATACAGGACTAATACATGGCAAACAGACGAATACGTGCTTGCTGAAGTTGACGCCATTTTGTCAAGCCAGCGAAGCTTCGAGAGGGGCGACCCCTCATTTACATACTAAGTTCCGAAACAAAGCCTACTACAGCCAGTCAATCAGTGTTGAGGCATGAATGAGTGTGTGTGTGTGTGTGTGTGTGTGTGTGTGTGTGTGTGTGTGTGTGTGTGTGTGTGTGTGTGTGTGTGTGTGTGTGTGTGTGTGTGTAGAAGGTCTCTGAGCCACTTTGAACCGCGCATGACTGTTGACCTATGAACTTTTTAAGTTCATCTGCGATATCCCGTTACCTTAGTAACGAAGTGTTGTGCGCATGTCCTGCGATCTTGTCGCAGGTTAGCACGGAAAGAGTTAACACTTTCAACGCAACCCTTCTCGCTGCTCTGTAATCCCTCAGGACTCTGCAGTGAAGGCGTAGAAATCCCCTCTAGGACTAGGAGATCCGATTTTGGCCCTTTTCGTTACATTCTATTAAAACCATTTGGACATTGCAGTGACTTTATTTTTGCATAGTGGGTTTAGATTGATCTTTAACCTTTTAAATTATATAAAACTAGCGCAACGCCTAGTACTGGCAATGCACCGTACTGGTAACGCCTAGTAACGGTAACGCCAAGTACTGGTAACACTGAGTACAGCAAATTTGAAGCGATTCGGTTAAGAAACGGCGGAGTTATGAGGCCCCGTTTCCCGTTGGCGCTGCTCTGAGAGTGACGCGCTCACCCGATTCTCTTCCAATTTGCTGCCAGGCTTTGCCCGGGCCATAGCAAGCCTGACAGCAAATTTGAGGCGATTCGGTTAAGAAATGGCGGAGTTATTCGTGAAAAGGTGAAGCGGCGTCTAGCGCGCGCGTTTCTGAACCGATTCGCACACCGATAGTCACCGTCCCTGGTCATGTACCTGCCAAATTCGAAGGCAATCGGCCCAGAAACGCCGGAGATACGGGCGCCGAGAGGCCGGCAGATGCGCGTTTCGCGCATTTGCGAAACCGCGCAAATGACACGGCCGCCTCGGTTGCCGTTGCCATCGCCCCGTTAGGGCTCACAGCAAATTTGAAGCGATTCGGTCGAAAAACGGCGGAGTTATAAGGTCCGTTTTGTGCTTCAGACAGACACACACACACACGGACGGACACTTGGCTTTTTACTATATGATTTGAAAACCAGCTCGTGTGTTTAAGCGAATGAGTTGAAAACAGCCACACCACTGTCGGCTATAGGGGCATTTTGCCTGTTGCTAACATACTAGTAGCGTGTCAGCAGAGGTTAACTCGGGCGTTGCAAGTCACCCCCCACGCAAACACATACTCAAAGGTATACAAACATGCACACGCACATATACACAAATGCATCCTTTCCTTCCCACACAACAACAACATACAGTATTTATACGGCGCTGAATCTTGATAGAAATCAAATCAAAGCGCACACACATGTTAGCATTCAAAGCGCATTCAAACAAAAACGCAATACAAAGCGAACACACACGGATAACATAAATGGAATATAGCAGAAACAGACCTAATGGCAAGAGAGAGAAGATAAAGAGAGAGGAGCTTTAATGACGGGGGAACAGGTGGGTTTTGAGGTTAGCTTTGAAAGCAGAGAGAGTCGGTCGCTGACGGAGGGAGAGAGGAAGTTTGTTCCAGGAGGTTGGTCCTGAGACAGCAAAAGAGCGCCGACCAACAGTTGAAAGCTTATACCTAGGGATCTGGAGAGAAAGAGGGTCAGAAACTGAACGTAAAGTGCGAGCTGGCGTATAGATGGAAATATTGTCGCAGAGGTAAGATGGAGCAGCTTTATGAATAGATTTATAGCAAAGTGTGTTTAATTTATACTCAATTCTGTCTGCGACAGGAAGCCAGTGCAAAGAACGCAGAAGAGGGCTAACATGATCGAACTTTTTCTTCCTAAGGACAAGACGAGCAGCTGTGTTTTGAATACGCTGGAGACAAGATAGAGAAGAGACTGATAGGCCAGAAAGGAGAGCATTACAGTAGTCAATACGAGATAGGATGAGGGAAGTAACAAGCTTTGCTGTGGCTTCATCTGAGAGGTATTTACGAATATAGCCAATGCAACGAATTTGATAGTAGCAGGACTGACAGGTCTGAGTCAGGAAACTCTGCATGGAAAGAGTATTGTCCAAAGTGACACCTAAGTTTTTGACTGAGTCTGAGAGGGGAATGATATTGTTACCCAGTTGGATTGACTCTATGGAAACAGAGGCTAGTTTGTTTTTTGTCCCTACAAGCATTGCTTCGGTTTTTTCACCATTTAATTGAAGTTTATTTTGAACCATCCAATTTTGAATATCAATATAGCAGTTGTTACTTTCTGTAAGAATGGAATCTAGATCTTCAGGGGTTGTACTGTTTTGGAGTTGTGAGTCATCTGCATAGAAGTGATGTTTCATGTTGTGCTGGTCGATGACATTGGCAAGAGGTGACGTATACAAAGTAAACAAGACAGGACCAAGCACAGACCCCTGGGGGACTCCACAAGAAAGCCTAACCTGTTCAGACTGACGACCATTGACCAGAACTGATTGAAAACGATCAGAAAGGTAAGAGGAAAGCCAAGAAAGAGCAGGGCCCTTAATTCCAAAAGTATGTTCAAGACGAGACAGAAGAATGGAGTGGTCTATGGTATCAAACACACTCACATCAACACACACAAATGCACACATGTGTAATCAGAAATGACAGACTGGCGTACAATGTGTATTTTTCGGTTTCTCTGTGGACTAGTGACCGTTTTTTATATACAGACAAACCCCTATTTTACGACCCTCTGTTAAGCGACCACCTCTCATTTGAGACCGGATTTGTTGGCACGGATGCATTTTACTATGTAAACGACCTTTCTTAAACGACTTCCTCTAAAACGCGACTTACGACCGCCATTTTGTTGGTTTTTACAACCGTTGTTGTCGTCTACATAGACTTCGAGCAAAGGGAAACAACCACGGTCAAGGGCCTGAAAGCGGAGTCGCTTCCCTTGTTGTAGAAAAGATGGCGGAAAGCGTAGGAAAAGCACGAAAACCAGACTTTGAAAAAGAAAACCACTGACTTTGGACGAGAGTGGAGGTGATTAACAGAAGTCGGCGAAGTGAAACTGTAATACACCGATTGCTCAATCCTATGGAGTTGGAAAGACCCAAATCCAGTTTTAATATGTCATTGTATGTGTGCATGAAGAAGAGAGTATGAACTGTGCTGAACTTTTTCTTTCTACGGCTGCCAGTGAAAACCTCCGTCATACGACCCCTCCAATTTACGACCGATTATTCCGGACATTTTGGAAGTCTTAAAATAGAGGTTTGTCTGTATATACATTCGGTCTCCACAGATTATGACAGCATTTTTAAGCACTCAGGGTTATCACTCCAATTTTTTGTTTTTAAATTGGTATAAATCATGACAGTCTTTAGGATACATGAATTTTTTTAACTTATTTTGGGATCAGTATCCCTGTCTTTTTTAAAGACAGAAGACTAGTCTCAAAAACAACATTTAAAAGTGAATAACTCTGGTTATCTTATCAGAGTCATAAAATAACAAATGTTATGAAATTCTAAATACATTTTCTCTTTCAATGACTAAGACCAAAGACACTGTAAAGGGAATAAGAGAGACAACTGGAGAGTTACGGTGAGCCGGGCTGATAGGGTTATCGTTCGTTATCCCATTAACAACGGCGGCTCTATCCAAAGACTGGAATTTGAATCGCCTTTAAAAAAAAAAAGACCACATTCAAATTTGAGTGCTTGGGCAAACCTTTTTTCTGTTTTCCTGAAGACAAAGAAAGGTAAGGAAGCTGCAAAAACGGCCAGAAAATCTATGAAACAGTAACAGCCAGTGTTAGATTACTGCTGATGTTCATGGTTCAAGGGGGACATAATCAGGGTTTCTGTCCTCACAGAATATAGGGGGAAATTGTCTTATTCCCATTACAGTGTCTTTGCTAAGACCCCTGTACCCTAAATACGTCTAATGTGGAGATTAAAATCTTTACAAACGAAACTAACATTGTGAAATACGGGTGGATGACTGAAAACACAAACACACACACAAAAAGTTTCAGTTTCAGTGCCCTTGCTGTTTGGAATTCCCTCCCAGTCGATCTCCGCCACGAGCCAACTATCTCTACTTTCAAAGCTAAACTCAAGACACACTACTTTCAAAGCTCATTCGGTTCGTAAATGTTTCCTTCTTGATCTTGTGCCTGGGTGAATGGTTGGGTAATAATGTTTTGTGTGACTGCGGGTGTATCAGTGAATGGAAGCGCCTTGAGTGTAAAATAATTATAGAAAGGCGCTATAGAAATGCTGGTAAAGGTCAAGATGTGCCACCCCCCCTACATTTCTCGGTTAATTCCATTTTTCCGTTTTTGCCTTTCTTACCAAACATAAAGCTGTATTTTATTAACCTTTTCAGCTAATTATCTTTTAAGAATAATAACCCTCCCCCCCCCCATAGGACGGAAAAACGCAATGAACCACGACTGTGACAAATGTCGCGGTGTACTGCAGTATATAGGGGGGGTAGTGTTAGGGTTAGGGTTATTATTCCAAAAAGATAATTAGCTGAAAAGGTTAATAAAATACAGCTTCATGTTTGGTAAGGCAAAAACGGAAAAATTGAATTAACCGAAAAATGCAGGGGGGGGGGGCACATCTTTACCTTTGCCAAAATGCTATCAATTATTATTATTATTATTAAAAAAGGAACAAGAAGAAGCCTCCTTGGCGGACGTATAAAAATATAAAAAAAACAGAACTGACCAGCGTTGAGGAGCTGTATGCGGGCCTTGGTCCAGGTGTCCCGGTCAGCGGTGGTCAGCACCCCCAGAGGGTGGGAGGGCCGCGGCTCCTTGACCGACTGAATGTACTGCAGGTGGGCTAGGATCTCCCTCTCATCCACAATGTTCCCTGTCCACAGACACAGGGGTGCAACTCCCCAAAATGAAAAAAACTGAAAGGCTGGGGTCCAGGGACCCATGGCCCCAGCAGGGTA
This sequence comes from Phymorhynchus buccinoides, assembly GCA_017654935.2. Taxonomy (NCBI): domain Eukaryota; kingdom Metazoa; phylum Mollusca; class Gastropoda; order Neogastropoda; family Raphitomidae; genus Phymorhynchus; species Phymorhynchus buccinoides. Next base: position 47,714,774 of record CM065687.1, read on the forward strand.
CAAGGGGCAGAGCCCCATTGGACAATTCAGGGCCGGGGCAACTTAAGAGAGACATAACGAAGACAGACAGTTAAAATGATAGACAGAGACATCAATTGTGCAATTTTTATGTTAATTTAAGGAGCACTGTATAAGCTTTGAGCTTGTTGTTGCTCTAATTGTCTTTCTGTTTGATCGTTTTCAAATGAATAAAGATTTGTTTAAACCAGACAGTTTGAGTCTGATAAGCCTTGAAAAATTATTACATTGCCTTTGCAAACTTCTAA
>CM065687.1:47717539-47769987 GCA_017654935.2 Phymorhynchus buccinoides
AAAAAAATAAAGTAAAAGGCGCCCTCGTTTATAAGGCGATACACACTTTGCAAAAGAAAGTCGAAGTTTGAAGCCTGTACATGTCCTGTAAATGCTTACCGACCGCCATTACTGCTGTCATAAACGAGAGTTGGCTCCCTTCTCAAATAATCAAACTTCTGTTTTTGCAACTTCCGGTTGTTGTGTTTGGACTTTTCTTCACGAAAACTGGTAGAATTATGGCATTTTAAGCACTACAACAATGCTTTTTACATCCAACGAAGGGTTGTGGCATCTGTTGGACGGTATCTCGGACGATAATAAGGATTTTGAAGCATTTTAACGCGAGTATTTGTCGTATAGGCGACTCGTTACCACTTTCGATGTTGTGACTCACAGTAGACTGTACCGAGTACGGCAATCGTTGCCTCTCTAGTCTCTTCTGACGATTTTGCTCACTAATAGGGCGCACTCGTTTATTAGGCGCATAGGTCGAAATTGGAGAAAAAAATATCGCCTTAAAGTCCGAAAATTACGGTACATAGTTGAGACTTCGCTCGTCAAAAATACTAACACGATAGGTACTCATGCAAACACTGATGTAGTATCATCCAAAACGTACCTTGGAATGCGAGTGGAGTTGAACAGTCGATAGTACTGACTCATGTCCAGAGGAAAAGCCTTGTACCAATACGCCCCATACCACGAAATCGACTGTGGTAACATTCTGATAAAAGAGAGAAGAAAAAAGTGTAGTACAGTGGAACCTCCCTTATAAGACCCTTCAAAAACCATCCAAAATGAGGTCTTATAAGGGTGGGGTCTTATACCAGACCTGTTTACCCCCTACACAAGTCTTGAGTAGTCTGGATAGCTGAAATGAGTAGTTTTGGTGCAAAATGTGTAGTTTTATTCATTAAACCATCAAACAATGTTCACTGAAAATGAGTAGCAATCAAAAATTAGAGAGCATTATTTTCAGTTTTGAAGAGCAGTAGAGGTCCAATTTGAGTAGAATGCTACTCGAAAAGAGTAAACAGGTCTGTTATACAAAGGAGGTAATTTTAATACTTAAAAAGGGCAATGTCTCAGAGAAGTAGGTCTTATGTGGGAGGGAGTCTTATAATGGGAGGTCTTATAAGGGAGGTTCTACTGTAATTTTCATAATCCTCCAAGACACAATAGAGCAACGACACACAATATCATGGTGTAGAGTGGCCTCAGAGGTATCGCGTTCGCCTCGTGTCAAGTAAACCCCCGAGTTCGAACCTGGGTACTGGAGGATTTTTTCCTCTCACTTTACACGGTCTGAACGTGGAGTCTTTCGGATGAGACGATAAACCGAGGTCCCGTGTGCCCATGCACTTAGCACACGTCAAACCCAGTGGCAACGAAAAAGTTGTCATTTGGTCAAAATTTACCCCCCTCCCCTTTCCTTCCTCATCAGTCACAAAAAAAATTGCATGCAAAAAAAAAAAAATTTAAATTGGGTGGCGCGCCTCTGGCTGCGACGCGCTCTCCTGGTGGGAGCAACCCGAATTTCACAGAGATGCCTCTGTGACTATAAAGTGCCTAATACCTTAAAGGTAACATTGATAACATTAAAAGAAGCAGTAGAAGAATTGGTGGTAGTAGTAGCAGTAGTACTGGTTGTACTTAGTATAATATACTACCGGGTAAGTACAACTAGTACTACTGCTACTATTACTACTATAATATAGTAGTAAAAGTAATAGTAGCAGCTGTATTGGTGGTACTTGTAGTAGCAGAAGTACATGTAGTAGTGCTTTCCTCTAGTATTTTTCTGAACAATTCCACATTTCTGAACAATTTAAACATTATGGGGCAGTGGGTGGATGCCTCGTGCCTCCATACGGGGAGCTGGACGACCCCACCCCCTCCACGAGTCTCTCCTCATGGGGATATCGGGGGGGTCTTTCGTAAAAATAGTTCACCCACCTTCTGGAAGTTCTGTGCTTGTAACTTCCTCTAATCTGCCACTCTCTTTGACTCTGCCTTTTCCCTTTGCTTTCTATCATTTGCTATCTTTCTGACTTATTGGCCCATTCTCCTGCCGTTTTTCAACAAAATCTTCCAAATAATTTTTCTCCTTTGAGCTCCTCCAATATCGGAATGTGTCGGCTGTATGCAGCGGGGAGACCAGTGAAAACTGAAAACCGGACACATACATACCTTACTCATGATGGCCATACGGCCTGGGAACGCAGAAGAAGAAGAACTCACAAGAATAAGAAACATTAAAGGTGCTCTCTCTCTCTCTCTCTCTCTCTCTCTCTCTCTCTCTCTCTCTCTCTCTCTCTCTCTCACACACACACTCAGACTCTCTCTCTCTCTCTCTCTCTCTCTCTCTCTCTCTCTCTCTCTCTCTCTCTCTCTCTCTCTCTCTCTCTCTCTCTCTCATACACACACACACACACACCATCCACTCACTAACTCCTACCCGCTTCCACCTAGCCTTTGCCCCGTGTCCAACCCACACCCCTAGTCCCTTGCAATTGTATTGTGGACTAAGGCCCATATGCAAATAAAATGTTATTCAATTTAACTCCTACACTAAACTCACTAACTCCTACACTAAACTCTCACAATCTATGTGATATAATCTGGCATTACAAAAAAACTAACAACTAGAGGGCTTATGTTTGCCTTTGAGAGCAAACATGACAGGATTCTCCCCTCAAACAGCCGTTTGCAAGTTATTCAATATTAGAATTTGGCCAAAATATCGTCAACAAACTCCTTTCAGACCTGGGCCAACATAAGGGCTATAACATCCAATAGTTATTTTTGTGATGTCACTTCCGGTTTTGGCTATTCCGTGAACACAAATTTACTTGCAGGTTCCCAGCCAGAGCACTTCCGGTTCGGAAATACACAAGAAGTGTTGGAAATTAACGTTCTAGTGAATACTGAAAATATGAATGCATTCGGTCCAGCCGTTTTCAAGATATTCAAGATTGAAATTTCGCCAATTATGCTGTTTTTTTGGGCGAAATCATTTAATATTGCCAATTTCACTATCCCTTAATACCCCGCAACTCTCCTGAAAGCTTCAGCCAAATCGGACCCCCCCCAAAAAAGGGGGAGAAAAAGAAAACGAAAAAAGAAAGAAGAGGAATGGTCAACCTATGGCGATATTTTTCACGCCAGAGGGCAGTCAATGCACTAGGGGCTTATCACGAGATTTTCTTACTTGGGCGTAGTGAGAGAGAGAGTGATGGTAGGACCACTCACTGTCTCTCTCTCTCTTTCTTTATCCCCAACTAATAATATAGAGAGGATTAGCCCCACACGAGCGTCATGCCCTCTGGCGTGAGAAAAATCGCACTAAGTCTCTCATTGTTAAAGGGGAGAATCCTAATTAAAACCTGGCGACAACAGAAAAACCTACTTGACAAAGCGTCGAAAGTCTTCCGTATCGCTGGCCTTAGGGTTAAGGTGAAAGACTTCAGGCTCCAGGAGTTCGTCTCTCAAACTCTTCATGAAGCGCGCAGACGACACCACAAAGTTGGCTGCTCGCAGCAACTGCAACGCAAACAAAAGCAAAATTAACCTACCGTAAAATGCGGACTGCAACAGGACGCACTTGTGCATAAGCCGCATCCGTTAAATTGACAGAATATCAACCCCTTCACTGCCAGAGGAAATCTGAGAAATTATGATGGTGCATGGGAAAAACAGACATAATTTTGGCATAAATTGAGGTGTTAATTTTTCACGATGGAGCAAAGATTCATTGTTAATACACAGAAACCGTATTGAGGTATCTTGTCTAGTTTTTATTTTATAATTATTCGAAGTTTGGCATTCGAGATGCATTATTTGCAGAAATTGGACATAGAAGTCGTAATTTTGCTTCTGTCTTTGCATTGACTTGATTCTTTTCAAAAACAATCAAATAAACAAAGAAATCATTCAAAATTGTCTTTCATGTTGCGGATACTGATAGAATACATAACAATAGGCATAAATATGCCCTAAATAAAAACTTGATATTTTGGGAATTGTTGACTTTTAGGCTATTGAGCAATAAACATTCTGAGCGACTTATGTAGCTTTTTCCCATGCACCAACACAATTATCGATTTTCTTATAATAAAATTTAAAAGAGACCTGTTAGACTCAATCTGAGAAAATGGTCTAGAGATACATCTTTCCTGACTTGTCTAAGCCAAAAACCATCATTCCAGGGCTATGACATCAAAAGTTATGACAACATCGACGACATTACACACCCCGTAGTAGACGACATGGGGCAGATGTTAGGTATTAGGTATTAGGTACATGTATTGTGTACTGTATAGTCACAGAGGCGTCTCTGTGAAATTCGGGTTGCTCCCACCTGGAGAGCACGTCGCAGCCAGAGGCGCGCCACTTTTGTTTCGTTTTTTGCATGCGATTTTTGTGTGACTGATGAGGAAGGGAAGGGAGGGGGGTAAATTTTGACCAAATGACAACTTTTTCGTTGCCACTAGGTTTAGCGTGTGCTAAGTGCATGAGCACACGGGACCTCGGTTTACCGTCTCATCCGAAAGACTCCACGTTCAGACCGTAAGGCCTAGTGCAAAGTGAGAGGAAAAATCCCCTGTAGGCAGTGAAGGGGTTAAGTATCTATTCATAAGTAAGCCACAGAAGTGTATGAACCACAGACAAAATGTGTACACACACAAAAATACATACACACCCACACAAACGAAACGGAAAAAACCCACTCAGTTTTCCTTACAATAAAAACAAATCGACTGAATTGGAGGAGCAAACGAAAACGTTACATGATCAAGCCGTGCACACACATTAGACGCCAAAACCTCACGCGCGTATCCCATAATAAGTACAGTGGAACCTCCTTTACAAGACCTCCCATTATAAGACTCCCTCCCTCATAAGACCTGAATCTCTGAGACATTGCTCAGTCCATGATTGTGTTTCACAAAGGGAACTTGGGTTCCAGCAACAACGTGGGTGTTCGGGGTGTTTTGTTCATCACATTGCCCTTCTTTGTAAGTATTAAAATTATCTCCCTTGTAAGACCCCTCCCTTATAAGACCTCATTTTGGATGATTTTTTAAGGTCTTATAAGGGAGGTTCCACTGTAGCAGAAAGAAAGAAAAAATAAGCACTTATCCCATCCTCTTATTTTCTGACTTTCGTTTACTTATTTGCGGCTAAGCGCATGAGGTTTCAGCGTCTAATGTGTGCAAGGCCTCGCTACCTGTGTGTTGTACTCAGGGCGAGGATCGTCCATGAACGCGATGTAGGGATTGTGGGTCATGACCACAGGCCGGCGATCCTTCAGGTACATGTCAAACCAGGGGCCTGGTATTTACACACACAGAGAGAATAGCAATAACACGGGTGCTTCTTCTTCTTTTGTGTTCCCAGGCCATATGGCCATAATGGGTAAGGTACGTATGAGTCTGGTTTTCAGTTTTCACTGGTCTCACCGCTGCGCTCCACCGACACATTCCGATTTCGGAGGAGCTCAAAGGTGAAACATTGTTTGGAAGATATTTTAGAAAAAAGTTAGGAGTATGGGCCATTAAGTCAGAAAGGTAGTAGATGATAGAAATGAAAGGGAAAAGGCAGAGTCAAAGAGAGTGGCAGATAAGAGGAAGTTGCAAGCACAGAACTTCCAGAAGGTGGGGAACTATTTTGACAAAAGACCCCCCGGTATCCCCACGGGGAAGTAACATGGGTGCAACTACACAAAATGAAAAAACCTGAAAGGCCGGGGCCTGTCCCCCTGCAACTGAAGAAAAAAAAAGAATTATGAAGGCATTCTAGTTTGCTTGTTCCACAATTTAAACAAATGCTTATTTTAAAATGTTGAAAAATACTGTAGCAGAGATGAGAGTCTGAAAAAGTCAAAAAGGCGGAAAAATAAGGCGGGGGTCTGGGGGCCAAGGGGAGAAGCCCCCTGAAGCTGAAGGATTTTTGCTTTACATCAATAAAAAAAATCATCACTCAGGACAGTAAAGTATCAAAATATAAGTTGCCTTGACTTATAAAAAAATTGTCTATTTCTTACCTTATCTTATGTCCATCAGGAAACCACACGGACCATCATCATGAACGGAGGGGGGGGCCTTTGGAACTGGGTATCATCACTTTAGCGCTAACTTCGACCTCCATCCACTTCCAACTCCACTTATTTTTCACTAAAGCGTCGATTTTCTTCATTAACACTTTTTCACTTTCTTTCAGCTGACGAAACATTGTGATTTTCATTCGTGAAACCGACCTCGTGAAACTTAAAAAGATGGCGCTTCCTGGACAAATTTATCAAACGGCACCCTTCTTTCTGAAACATCAACTTCCGCTTTTATGGTCTCGGTTAACCATAGAGTGGCAACAAAGAGAGCAGTCTTGGTCGGCCCAATGAGAAACCGGAAACGTCCATTTGAGAACAGACTGATCGAGAACGAAACATCGATCGTTCGTTCAGTATCCTGCCGATCATCAAAAATCTAACCCTACCCCCCAGGGGACCCCCCCCCCCCCCCCCCCCCCCCCCAAAAAAAATTATAAAAATTCTCAACGGATTTACACTGATCTCAAAAATGACCCCTGGGGCCATCCAAAAAGGCGGAAATCCGCCGTTCAGCGGATAAATCTCATCTCTGCAGTAGACACACAAAGATCTTGTTTGACAAATTTAAAAAAAAGGAAATTCCTTTTCTGGTAAAATTCAAACAGGAAATCCTTGTATAGCAGGAAAAGTTGCACCCATGCAAAAACAATAACCATCATGATCGTCATCACCTTGAACCTACGCTATATACTCACTACTTGTGGCGGTACCATATATTAGCCGATGAGGTTTAACCGAGGCGTACTGCTACACTTATCTGTATTGTTAAAATTTCGGGACTTTACTGGTGGTGCACTGCCTCCGGGCATTGCCTCCGGATCCAGTATTGTTCCCACCATCTTTGTATTTACAAATGTCCCATATGTGTCTGTTCCAGACCGAGAGGACGTAAAACACCATTTTTCATTCATCACCTTGAACCTAATCCTCCTCCTCCTCCTCCTCCTCCTCCTCCTCATCATCATCATCATCATCATCATCATCATCATCATCTGACATCATCATCATATTAAGAGCCAGCCACACGTCCACTAAAATCGCAGAACTGTTCAATACGATTCGATCACGTGGTCTCTGAGAACAAATGTGATTGGCGCATCGAGATCACGTGATTGAATCGTATCGCACAGTCGTACGATTTTAGTGGACGTGTGGCTGGCCCTTTAGTCATAAGGATATTAATAATGCAGTAGCTACCTCTCAACATGATACCACAATTTCCTCAAGCATGTTTTAAAATATATATTTTTGTAAACTTTTGAGTCATCATGGCAAAAGACTCAAACATGACAGCGCTCCCAATCGTCCCGCAAAACAAGGGGTCCCAGGGACTCCTTCACTTACAGTATAGAGGGTCCTAGAGGCGGGGTAGAGGGTCCCAGTGGCATAGCGAATGCTAAAATGAATTTTGTCTAGTGCAACCCTGGGACCCCCTGCACATTCTTTTAGAGGGTCCTGTAGAATTTTAGTGCTTCATAGACCCCCAAATGGGGGTCCCTGGGAGCCCTGCATGACATAAACCTTTCTGTTACATTTGCAGCAAAGTAATTGTGGTAGACTAATAGTAGTACTAGTAGAAGTAGTAGTTGGGCCCTTTGCTCAAACAGCTTTTATCATTGGTTGACATTAGCCTGTAGTAGGGGGCCAACAGCAACATGAGAGCTGTACAATAGATGATTATTTTTTTCCTACAGTGATGTCAAATCATGGTACAGTTCAATCTTATGTGGAAAACTGACTCTCAAATGAGGGGGCCTTTGCGCTGGCCTTAGTCACTGTAACTTAGTGCTGCAGCCAAAGGGATGGGTTGGTCTTTTGCCAGCTGTCCTCAAATCCCTTTGGCCAAGATTCAAATTCAATTCAATTCAAAATTCGGTAAAGGTAAAGATGTGCCACCCCCCATGCATTTCTCGGTTAATTGTATTTTTCCGTTTTTGCCTTTCTTACCATACATAAAGCTGTATTTTAGGAACATTTTTTAGCTAATTACCTTTTTGGAATACTAACCCTAACCCTAACCCTAACCCTAACCCTACCCCCCACTATGTACTGCAGTACACCGCGATTTGTCACAGTTGTGGTTCGTTGCGTTTTTCTGTCTTATACGGTGGGGGGTAGGGTTAGGGTTAGGGCTAGGGTTAGGGTTAGGGTTAGTATTCCAAAAAGGTTATTAGGTAAAAATGTTCCTAAAATACAGCTTTATGTATGGTAAGAAAGGCAATAACGGAAAAATACAATTAACCGAGATAGGTAGGGGGGGTGGCACATCTTGACCTTTACCCAAAATTCTTTATTGTCTTTAAATAAACAAAATCTTTTTTCAGCGTGCACTTAAATCTAAAACTGACGAGACATTATATAATAAACTAAGACATAAAATACATGCATAAAAGCACATGTTATTCGCATAGACCAATTAAGTTTGTCACACACACACTCCCACCACCTACCCACACACACACACACACAAATAAGTAAACAAAGTATGTATGTAATAGTTCTCCTTTAGCTAAAAAAAAAAAAAAAGTAACACAAATTAATTTCCCATAACAACAATAATTCTTCATAACAAGGAAATATTAATAATAAAGAACATCATAATGATAACATCACAGCAAACAGTAAGATGTCATAAAGTAATGCTATTCAGTACATACACACACACACATACACAGAGTGGGCATGTACCCTGGGCAAGGCATATCCACGGGTACCATCTCCACAATAAACAAATTCTCTAATCTCCTCCTTACTGTTTATCTAAACTGCCTTTGATGTTCCTTTCATATGTTTCCAAGACATGCAATGGTTTTTGATGTTTTTATTTTGAATGTTTCATTATGTTGTATCCTGTATTCTTCTTTCTTTTTTCCTGTATGCAAAAGGACATGTTGGTTGACATATGGAAGTGTGTAAGAATGAAGGAACTGTTGAGTGGAAGGATGAAAGAGGAGTTAATAAAAAAGCTATAATACAACAACAACAACAAAATTCTAGCCCAGCCCACTGGAATAGCATCTGCCCCCCTCAGCTATCTGGCAGTCGTCGAAAACGACAGAGTTTGAGGCACCAGCAGCAGCAGTAGTAGAAGTAGTAGTAGTAGTAGCAGTAGCAGTAGTAGTAGAAGTAGTAGTAGTAGTAGTAGTAGTAGCACTGACCTGTGATGTAGCTGGTGTGCTTGTCTTGCTTATTCTGGGCCAGAAGCTCTGCATGAAGTTCTGGCAATAAAACGACAAGAATTACATTAATATTTAAACAAAACAAAAATCAACCAATGCAGACTGGACAGAAAAGTTTTTTTTGTTTTTTTGCAATAGCCTGAACTGGAGCAAATAAAATTTAAAAAAGACTGAGCAAGAAAAAGATACATTTCTACCTGGATCTGAAAATCATCAACTGGTTCACCTTTTTTAAGATAACCTTTTTCTTTAAACATAATAAATTTGATTTTTTTAAACAGACATTTTGTTGAAACTTGAATGTTTCCTTTGACAATCAGAGATTAATGATAATACTATAGTTTTAGTGGTAAAGGTAAAGATGTGCCCCCCCCCCCCCCCCTACATTTCTCGGTTAATTGTATTTTTCCGTTTTTGCCTTTCTTACCAAACATAAAGCTGTATTTTAGGAACATTTTCAGCTAATTCTTTTTTGGAATACTAACCCTAACCCTAGCCCTAGCCCTAAATCTAACCCTACCCCCCACTATGTACTGCAGTACACCGCGATTTGTCACAGTTGTGGTTCGTTGCGTTTTTCCGTCTTATAGGGTTAGGGTTAGGGTTAGTATTCCAAAAAGGTTATTAGCTAAAAAGGTTCCTAAAATACAGCTTTATGTATGGTAAGAAAGGCAAAAACGGAAAAATACAATTAACCGAGAAATGTAGGGGGGGTGGCACATCTTGACCTTTACCGTTTTAGTTTTAGTTACAAGCAAAGAGAGTGGCAGATTAGAGGAAGTTACAAGCACAGAACTTCCAGAAAGTGGGGGAACTATTTTTATGAAAGTTCCCCCCCCCCCCCCCCCCGGTATCCCCATGTTCAGGCTCTGGAAACATATCAAGGTCCTTGGGATGCCTTAGACTTAGATAGAGCTGCCCCAGCTTAATATTATTATTGTTAGGTGAAACTCAGAAAGCCACAAAGTGCTCATGGCTGTTTGCGGAGGAACATTAACCCTTTCACCGCCAATGTCGCATTTTAGCACCACAGTGATTTAACACCTATGTCATTAAAAGGCATCAAATTGGGGTCTATTATCCAAAGACCCTATTGTTTTAGGTTTGGGGAAGTAAGGATAGACCTTATCTTATATATATATATATATATATCACAGAAGAATCTCCAATACTGCAGATGGATTTTGTTGACAGTGTTCTCTACCCAGGTACATTTAATGAAAACATTTGGCTGAAACATGGCTGGCGGTGAAAGGGTTAATTAAATTCATCTATATTTTCAGACGTTTTGTTAAAACCAACTTTAAATTACCATAAGTAACTTTTCCTAAATAACAGTCAAGAATATGTTGCAGCACACTGTATGTGATATTCAGTGGAAATTGCTAGATTTTCACTCATGGGTGATTTTATTTATGTTTGCCATACTAAGCGAATGATTTAACCCTTTCACCGCCAACGTCGCATTTTTGCACCACAATGATTTAACACCCATGTCACTAAAAGGCATCAAATCAGGGTCTGTTATCCAAAGACCCTATTCTCTTCATTTTGGGAGGTAATGATAGGCCTTACTTTAAATATGTCACAGAGGAATCTCCAATATTACAGACAGATTTTTTTCTCTACCCAGGTAAGCTTAATGGACACTTTTTGCTGAAAAATGGCTGGCGGCGAAAGGGTTAAAGACCCACTGACCCACGATTAAGTCCCTTGTTTTTTTCTGGTAGCTGTGACCCACATACAAATGCCCCCAACTTCAAATTGAGGCTGGTATTTAAAATGTTTTGCTTTGAATTTGAGGGCATTTGTATGGGAGTCAAACCTGAGCTGAGCTATAAGAGGGAAAACACGTGAAACCCATGATTTTGACACGTGATCTGGTGTGTCTTTAAGAATGTTTTCTACTAAATATGTTTCATGATACTGCTCAACAAAGAAAGTTTCTATAATATTAATCTGAAGGAAGAAATATATTCAAAATACTACGTAGAACATACAGCCAAAATATTCTATAGGGACATGCTTGGTGCATTTTGTTAAATCTAAGATTTTTAGATTCAATCTTTAAACTAAATAACTTGACTTTGTGTGCGACAGAACAGCCTTCCTTACACCTTTTGCGATAGATCTAGTATCTTCTGGCTTATTAGGAAGAAATAAATTATACTCTCGAAAATTTGCCTTTTCAGTTGTTTTTTTAATTTCCATCTGAACTAACACTATTCTAATAAAAAATAATCCAATGTATCTGAAAAAGTTTAAATTTGCCTTTTAAAAGCAAACAAAAGGTTAAAAGCAAACAACGAAAATTGTTCGACATTTTGTCGGAAATTTTTCCTACCTTGCCCTTCATTCTGCTGAAAGTCGGCCACCACCTTGGCCGTCTTGGCGTGCTGCTCGGCGCTCACGAGCGGGATCAGCGACTGCAGGAAGCGCTCGCAGGTCTTTTCCAGCTTAGGCACCGGCAGCCGAGGCAGACTCTTCTGGAAGTGGTAGGAAGGAACATCGCTTTTTTGCAGGTAGTTCCGATCTGAATCGGAGGTTGCTCTGGTAGAAACAATTGAACAAGCAAAACAAACTTAAGATAGAAAGACATACAACTGAAAAAGTACCGTCAAAACTGGACTATAAGACGCACCTGTATATAAGCCGCATCCCCTAAATTGTCAGAATATCAGGTATTTATTCACATATAAGCCGCATCAGTTTATAAGCCGCAGAGAAAAATATATATTCGCAAAAAGGTGTTAAAGTTAAAGCAAAAAGCAGTACATTTTGCCTGCCTTATTACAGACAATGAACACAAATGTGCATTCTCCTAGTACAGCAGGCATACTCTTAAACACTTTAAACATATGTGATGCAGCACAGGAAAAGCAGGCTAAAGTCGGGCAGCCACAAGAGATAGAGAGAGAGAGAGAGAGAGAGAGAGAGAGAGAGAGAGAGAGAGAGAGAGAGAAGAGAGAAAGAGAGAGATATTTGATTTATTGAAAAATTTATAAAAATAAACTATTAGAGATAGATGAAATCTGTTTTTTGCCTGTTAATCTGTTGTCTCTGGCCTTTCTGAAAATATGAATAAGTCAAAAGTGATCATTTACGACATTAGCCTTGTTTTCCTGTGCTGCATCACATATATGATTTGAATCAATTAATTGTCAAAACCAATTTTGAGAGCTCAAAATAGACTGGAGAATGTCACTGGAAACAAATGAAATTATACTGATAAATATAGAATTGAAAAAATCCACAGATAAGTTGCATCAGTATGTAAGCCGCATGGGCCAAAGTTGAGGAAAAAAGTAGTGGCTTATAGTTATAGTCCACATTTTATGGTACAGCTGTTTTAGATCTCTGAAAGAGTTCTTACATCAAAGTCATCCAAAGCACAACTAAGCGTAAATCTTTATTTTTTACTTGTCTTCTAAGTCAAGCATGAATAATGTTGAACATTGGGGCTTAAAAAGAGGTGGCATGCACATTGTCATTACCATTTTTGATTTCAAGAACCATTTATTTTCAAATCATTCTCATTTCTGCTAAAGTTTTATTTTGTAACAGATCTCTCTTTATAATGTTCTTCATTTTTCTTTTCACCTTGTGCTGGTTTGCTTAAATTGTGGACTTTTCGGCCTAGTGCTGAGAGGACACCATTCATTTATTAGAAATGTCTTCCTGTAGGGGTTGATCCACAAGATAGTGTTTGTTAGCAGATATACATACTGACGAGAATTCCATAATTCGAAAGAGATCTCTCTATGTACCATGCTCATACACTATCTGTCCCCCTATTGGGACAAAAAGTAAACCAGCACAATCTTTTACTTTTATTTTATTCTTTTCAAAGTATACACAGTTAGTGGTGTTTGTGGTTTCTTTGATCAAATATTATCTCTCTTTATAAGTTACAAAAGTAAGATTGTTTCAAGAAAGCATACAATGTAAAAAGAAACACCACCAACAACGAAAACCCCAAAATGATACAGTGAAACCTCCCCTATAATAGACTGCAGAAACATAGAAAGGGGTTTTTGCTATTTCTAGACTTAGTTCATTTGTGGCGGTACCATAGCCGATGAGGTTTAACCAAGGCATGGTTACCGCTACACCTATCTATATTGTTAAAAACTTGGGACTTTACTGGTGTTGCACTGCCTCTGGGCATTGCAGCCAGGATTGTTCCCAACATCTTTGTATTTACAAAGGTCCCATATGTGTCTATGACCGAGAGGACGTAAAATATCATTTTCACACAGAAAGGGGGTTTTGCCTTTTATATTTCAGGTCTTTTTTTTTTATACAAGTTATTAGTTTTTGTAATAAGTTCAATAATATGTCAATACAGATAGTTCGCTTTGATTCCAAGCCATCGATAGACCATCAAAAAGAATCCAAAATGAGATCTTATAAGGGAGGGGTCTTAAAAGGAGGTCATTTTACTATTTAAAGAGAAGGGCAATGTCTCAGAGAAGAAGGTCTTATGCGGGAGGGAGTCTTATAATGAATAAGGGAGGTTCCATTGTAATACCATTTTTTTTAACGGAAGAAGATGCATGCATGCTTTTGGTCCAACATAGAAATCGTTAACATACATGTATTCAACATTTTAGTTTTAAAATGTTGTTAATTTCAAAACGATATTTTACGGACTATAGGGCGATACTTTTCTCCTAGACTAAGACCCCTGTGCCTTATAATGTGACTGATAATATAGTAAGAAACGATAATAACAAAACCTGAATTTTGTGTAAAATTTGGGGGGTGCGCCTTATAATCAGGTGCGCCTGGTAGTCCGTAGAATACGGTACATAAGAATGTGTGCAATGTGAGTCAGAAACAAAAGAACAAACTAGACTCGTCTAGAGTTAGAAAGACTGTTTTGCTTTCTTCATTACAGAACCGTACTGCAGCATCATGACATACCTTTTAGCTTTACATGGTGTCCAATGAAACTCCCTTTTATTGCCGTAAACCTGGAGATAAAATACTTGTTAGTAAATGACAGTATGCACACATAGTGACACACATGCATGCACATACACACATCCATGGCAAAAAAAAACAGGATCTATACACAAAAGCAACAAACGTATAATGTACACATGTATAACATATTATGTGTACAGAGAGAGAGAGAGAGAGAGAGAGAGAGAGAGAGAGAGAGAGAGAGAGAGAGAGAGAGAGAGAGAGAGAGAGAGAGAGAGAGAGAGAGAGTATAACATCAATATTTTTCATGGCAAGGCTGAGAACACTGAACAGGGAAGGGGGGTAGCTAAATATAGCAAGCTAGCTGGATGGAGGCGCTGTTTGAATGCCTTGACCGTCTCATCCGTTGACCATTACACTCCCTTACACTGTTACAGTCACAGTTCTTGGAAAGAAGATTTGCGTGTGGCTGTGCTGTGTAGTGTTGTGGTCTCTGTGTTGGCAGTGTGTTTCTGAACAAGATACATTTCTCCTTCCAATCCCATGCTCCGAACTAAAGACTGCTATTCATTCACAGATATCTGCAATAGCCAGTCTACATTCATGATACCCCATAAACATTATTCTTAGACACGCATGCATAAAAATATTGATGCAAAATCTTGAAAATGTTATTAAAAATAGCAACATTCCATTTCAAGCTGAGAAGACTGGAGAAGTGGGCGCTGTCGCAGTCAAAAGTGTAGCTCGTGCAAATCTGCTGCTCGCTACTATGAGAGTCTGTATTTGCGACAACCACAAATTTCACTCTTTCTTTACTTGAACCATTTACCTAACCCTAACCCTATCCCTACATAAAAGTGAAATTTGTAGTTTTGCTCAATGTCGCAAATACAGACTCTCATAGTAGCGAGCGGCAGATTTGCACGAGCTACACTTTTGACTGCGACAGGCGCAAACATGGGGAATGCGTTTCAACGCAAAGAAGTGCTACATCTTAAGCATCCGTACCCGGTCAACCCACTTCTAGTTCTACACCCTAAATCAAGAGATCCTGCAGCAAGTCCCCTGCAACCCATACCTCGGTGTAACTCTGACGGATGACCTCAAATGGTCAAAGCATATTGACAACTTGGTCAAGAAAGCGAATTCGACGATAGGGTTTCTCCGCCGAAACCTACGCTTCTGTCCATCTGAATGCAGACGAACAGCCTACATTGCACTTGTGCGTTCAACGCTTGAATACAGTGCCAGTGTGTGGGACCCATATCTGCGGAAAGATGTAGACAGACTAGAGAACATCCAAAGGAGCGGCAAGGTTGTTGTTGTGTTGTTGTTGTTGTTGTTCCCTGGCTTAACGACTCCAGGGATCATCCCAACAGCCAGAGCACTTGAACAATTCAGTACAAATGCACCAGCTAAGGATGAGAACATTACGTGTGTGACCGTTTTTGATTACCCCGCCATGTGGTCAGTCACACTCCGTTTTCGGGGGATTTTAGACTGATGATGTTACGCTGGGAGCATGTCATGGCTTAAGACAATCCCCGCACAACCATTCAGAGCATAGCAACATTTTGATGTAGCCTTGGTCTGACACAGCCTCATGCCAAGGCATAGCGGCAAGGTTTATCACGCAGAACTACTCGGACTGGACCCCAGGGTGTATAGGAAGAATGCGTGATGAACAAAAACTCCCACCACTAGAGACAAGGCGGAAAGACCAACGTCACTATGTTCTTCAAGATAGTGCAAGGAGAGGTACCTGCTATGCCAGCTGAGCAGAACCTAACACCTGTGGCCAAAACAAAACCAAAGATCACTCCACGGCAAGATGTAGACCAACATACAGCTAACATTGTAGTTTTTTTGTACTGAATATGGCCAAAACAACAAGAAATGCTTTGTAGTAGAAAGAGCCAATACCACCAACTACAGGAACTCTTTTTTTCCACGAACAACCATCAAGTGGAACAGACTGCCCGACAAAATTATCAGCTTGCCATCAGCTGGGCAGTTCAGGAAGGCTGTGTCAGATGCCTGGCACAGCCCTCACACCATCTAAAAAAAAAAAACCACACCTCCCTCCTGCATGGCGTGGCATCATGCTAAGGGCCCGATCAGCGGGACCTGGCTGGCTGGGCCATACCAGTAATATAGAAATTTTGTTTTAGTTTTTCCAAAAAATAAAAACTTGAGTTGCGCTCCCTAAGTTCCCTCCCCCGGTGTTTATATATATATGACTGTGCCAAAAGGTGGGCATGAAAAGTGGACATAGAGGGTAAAAAATGAAACTATTAATACCATTTAAATACATGCATATTTAGAAAGGATATAAATGAGGCAAAACATGTGCAAAGTGGCAGGACAATTTTTCAACCGATTTCTGAGAAAATAGTGATAATGTGGTGTCCCCCACCTGATGACGAACATCAATGATTACATCACAACCATGGTGTTATGTCACAGTATTTTCTCATAGCTCCAGCAAATCATGTTGTGTTAAGTTCTTTTCATTGTTTGCTATTACTAGTCTGTGACATTTCCTGTTGAAATTTGTTGTTAGTATGATGATTATTATTGGTCTGTTGAGGTAACAAATGACCTTCGTCATCACTTTACATTTGAAAGTTGTATCAAATACACTAATTCTGTCTTTAAGTACTTAAGATGCCATAAAAAAACCAATTACAAGTTAACTGAATATTTTCTACCAAACTATTAATTGATTCATGTCATTGTTTTTGTTTTATTACACAATGTGTGAAAAATGTATGACGAACATCAAAGTTACCTAAATAATTTATTTTCCATTTTCTGGCCAAAATGTCTATGAATAACTGTATTTTTGTCAACTACAGTAAGCAGAATGCTTTAAAGAAAATAATAACTTGCATGAATAAAGTTTTTTTAAAAAAACTATTGAATTATTTATCATAATTCACTAGTTACACCATAGGACATGTATGACGAACATCATAGTTACATTAATAATTTTCATTAAGCACTATTTTTTCATTTATCTTTCTATGAAGGCTGCAAAGTGCTCTAAATTAATTACTAAACCCACTGAAGTGGTGTTCATTTGTTTATTAGATGGTTAGACCAATAAAACCAGCTAAATTTGATAATTAACATTTTCTTGATGACGAACATCAAGTCCAGTAAAATGATTACATTAAACATTTGGATTAGTGTAGAAGAAAGAAATGAACATGCTGGTGTTAAATAAGGGTAGGGGTCAACTATGACAGTTTAATTGTAAAATAAAAGAGAGCAAGTTAAAAATATATATCTTGAGGATTTTATTGAGCATTATAACTTAGGTATGACGGATGTCAAGTGTTACATCTAAGTCGGAACCTTTAAGAGAAAGTGCAATATTATTTAAAATAATATATTTTGTAAGAAACTTTTATACTCCTATGATAAAGTAATATCTGCTCCAACAAAGCATGACATTTTCATGTATTTTGGATTTATATAAGTGAAAATTGTTGGGAAGTTTGATTTTGGTTGAATGATTACATCAAAAATGATGTTTGTCATCAACATTGGTTTAAGTCTGATAACTAACAGAACTTTCATTTTTGAATGTTACAATCTTTAGCGTTTACTAATGAGGTACTTTTGCATAACCTGTCCAAATTTCAAGTAATCTTACAGGAGTTTGTGTGTTCTAGCACTTGTTGAAATCATGACTATTTGCAATGTCCACTTTTGAAGACCAGATTTTGGGGCTGATTTGACATTCATTGTCACATAACTAAACAACTACTGATCTTATAAAGCTGATATTGTCTCTAGTGTCTTTTCAGACATTTGTCTATATGTTTATAACATAAGCACAACAGTCAGAAGGTTATGTGACAATTTATTGAGAATGTAAGTACCTGACCCTCTCCGTGCTCACCTTTTGGCACAGAGTCACATATATATCCAAAGTTGTAAAGTCAAGATCAAGATCAAGACTCAGGGGTGATATGATTGAAGTTTATAAAATATGTCACCATTTATACGATTATTCCACTACTAACAGCCTACTAACTCTTTGTGAGGGTGATAGAACCCGTGGCCATAACTTTAAGCTGTACAAAAAAGATACTAACACCAGACTAGCACAAAACATTTTTTACTAACAGAGTAATAAATGCATGGAATAACCTTCCCGATGAAGCAGTTAATGCAAAGTCATTAAATTCATTCAAAAAAAATATCATAGACAAGTTTTTCCAAAACAAAATGTATTCAGTTAATATACAGATTTAAAGGAATAAAACACAGATGCCTTAGTAGTCATCAGCGAATGAAGCCAAACCAAACAAAAATCAAAAACATATTTAGAGGGCAAAAGGCTAAACAAAATAGCCTATAGTGCCATTTATGCTATGCTATGCTAAGACAAACCCGCAAAGAGGCGTTCAGTGTCGGTGCAGCCCCTTCGATCTTCCGAAGATGATGCATGATTTTGTCGAATAAATAAAAAAGTAGACCTACAATACTTCTTTATTTCATACGCCCAAGTAGATTAAACTGAAAGCTATTTCCCCCCCCTTAGTGTGAGATGGACTTTGACCAGTAGCGAAAGCACTGATCTAGCAGACAACATTCACAACACCGGAAGAGACGGTGTCATAAAAATGTGACTTATCTCCCCTGAACTACACTAAAATCCTATTCTACACAGACCACCAGAATCATGGGCCTGGGAGGCCTGCAAGCAGAGCCTATGTGTCTACAGGCTATGCTGCAAGTTCTGTCTAGGACCAAACTGGATATTATTGATTAGCAAGAAGAATGTAGAATAAAGATAACAATGAAACTTCACAATGAAAAGATTGATATTAGTAGTAGCATATTTGGATCCTGGATGTTCCCGTGGCGCGGTGGATAGCGCACTGGACCATATTCGCCACAGATTATGGAGTACCCAGAGGTCGCGGGTTCGAATCCCGCCGGGAATACATTTTTTTTTTATTAAACAAAATTGAAACTAACAACACAGTTTACTCTTTCCTGCTAACACATCACTCATTCAAAACTCTTTTCCTAAAAAATCACGATCGCTTCTCGGCCTTTTGGCTAAGACAGTGATTCAGGAACAGAAATTTTGGTTTATACCATGGTTGGTTTGTTCAGCCCGTCGTACATTGGTGAAAGCCGATACGCGACGTTAAACTGAACTTCCATACTCTTTTCATGCAAACACATCACTTATTGAAAACTAACAACACAGTTTACTCTTTTCCTGCTAACATATCACTCATTGAAAACTAACAACACAGTTTACTCTTTTCTCTGAAAACTAACACATCACTCATTGAAAACTAACAACACAGTTTACTCTTTTCATTGCTAACACATCACTCATTGAAAACTAACAACACAGTTTACTCTTTCACTGCTAACACATCACTCATTGAAAACTAACAACACAGTTTACTCTTTTCCTGCTAACACATCACTCATTGAAAACTAACAACACAGTTTACTCTTTTCCTGCTAACACATCACTCATTGAAAACTAACAACACAGTTTACTCTTTTCCTGTTAACACATCACTCATTGAAAACTAACAACACTGTCTAACTCAAGGACCGGCTGTAGGAGCTGCTCGACAATCTTTTTAAAAAAAAACTAATTCGCACACTTTACTAATTGTTCAGAGTAACACATACACTGGCATTACTAATTCACACACTTTACATTCCTTGTACAAAATAACATATACACTGACATTATTAATTCACACACAATACGTTAATTCTTCAGAATAACACGTACACTGATATCACTTTGTTATGTTTAACTGTCCAGTGTTTCTTCTTTATTTTTATTTTCTTTGTTTTTATTTATTTATTAATTCATTGTTTCTTAAAATGGCATTGTATTTTTGCATATTTAAAAAAAATTTAACACATACATAGGCCCTAAATGCACGTACACATACACATGCGCTCGCACACACACACACACACACACACACACACACACACACACACACACACACACACGTGCTTGCACGCATGCATACTCATATTCACACACACTGTGACGCACACTCGCGCTCACGCACACATGCATATTATACATCCTCACCTGCACACTGAGAGAGAGAGAGAGAGAGAGAGAGAGAGAGAGAGAGAGAGAGAGAGAGAGAGAGAGAGAGAGAGAGAGAGAGAGAGAGAGAGAGAGACTGAGAGAGAGAGAGAGAGAGAGAGAGAGAGAGAGAGAGAGAGAGACTGAGAGAGAGAGAGAGACTGAGAGAGAGAGACAGAGAGAGAGAGAGAGAGAGAGAGAGAGAGAGAGAGAGAGACTGAGAGAGAGAGACTGAGAGAGAGAGAGAGAGAGGGAGAGAGAGAGAGAGAGAGAGAGAGAGAGAGAGAGAGAGAGAGAGAGAGAGAGAGAGAGAGAGAGAGTATAACATCAATATTTTTCACGGCAAGGCTGAGAACACTGAACAGGGAAGGGGGATAGCTAAATATAGCAAGCTAGCTGGATGGAGGCGCTGTTTGAATGCCTTGACCGTCTCATCCATCCTTCACATTGACTCAGATTGAGGCAATGAGCAGCTTAGGACGCACATTTCACCGCCAGGGGGGCAATCAAACCAGTAGGGGCTTAGCGTGTGATATTCTTAGTTGGGGGTAGTTGGGGAGAGTGAGAGAGAGAGAGAGAGAGAGAGAGAGAGACTAATCTACTGGTTTGATTGCCCCCTGGCGGTGAAATGAGCGTCCTAAGTTGACCATTACACTCCCTTACACTGTTACAGTCACAGTTCTTGGAAAGAAGATTTGCGTGTGGCTGTGCTGTGTAGTGTCGTGGTCTCTGTGTTGGCAGTGTGTTGCTGAACAAGATACATTTCTCTTTCCAATCCCATGCTCCGAACTAAAGACTGCTATTCATTCACAGAGATCTGCAATAGCCAGTCTACATTCATGATACCCCATAAACATTATTCTTAAATACACGCATGCATAAAAATATTGATGCAAAATCATGAAAATGTTATTAAAAATAGCAACATTCCATTTCAAGCTGAGAAGACTGGAGAAGTGGGCGCAAACATGGGGAATGCGTTTCAATGCAAAGAAGAAGTGCTACATCTTAAGCATCCGTACCTGGTCAACCCACTTCTACACCCTAAATCAAGAGATCCTGCAGCAAGTCCCCTGCAACCCATACCTCGGTGTAACCTCAGTGTTTCCCCGGTTGATCTGGGGGGACTCAGCGGTCGTGCAAAGCATATTGACAACTGTGGGTCAAGGGAGCTGGCCAGTCTGGGACATTTAAGGCATGACCTTTAACTCCTTTCCCCTATCAAACCTACGCTTCCTGTCAAATCTCACATATTTAAGACGGTTTTAAACAGCCTACATTGCACTGTGTATGCGTAAATCTCAGTTATTTCCTGACTTGAATATTTCTTTCTTTCTATTTCCCCATGTTTCGCGTTGTACTCTATCTTTTGCTATTTTTCTCTTTTTGTATACCCCCTCTGCAGCAGAACCTTCAGATGTGAAGCCAGAGCTAGAGAACATCCAGAAGGAGCGGCAAAGAACTCTGGCGGATGACCTCAAATGGTCAAAGCATATTGTTGGTCAAGAGAGCGAGTTCGACGTTAGGGTTTCTCCGCCGAAACCTAACGCTTCTGTCCATCTGAATGCAGACGAACAGCCTACATTGCACTTGTGCGTTCAACGCTTGAATACAATTCAGTACATATCTGCAGACAGGCTAGAGAACATCCAAATGAGCGGCAACATTGTTGTTGTGTGTTGTTGTTGTTCCCTTTTGATTAGCCCCCAATTCAGTCAGCATGTGTGGACCGTTTTGATTACCCCGCCATGTGGGCTCTCCGTTTTCGGGGGATTTTAGACTGATGATGTTACGCTGGGAGCTTGTCATGGCTTAAGACAATCCCCGCACAACCATTCAGAGCATAACAACATTTTGATGTAGCCTTGGCGTTCTAGCTTATGTCAACTGGTCTGACACAGCCTCATGCCAAAGCATAGCGGCAAGGTTTATCACGCAGAACTACTCGGACTGGACCCCAGGATGCATAGGTAGAATGCTTGAGGAACAAAAACTCCCACCACTAGAGTCTCTGTCTCTAGTAGAGACAAGGCGGAAAGACCAACGCCTCACTATGTTCTTCAAGATAGTGCAAGGAGAGGTACCTGCTATACCAGCTGAGCAGTCAACCTAACACCTAGCTCGGCCAAAACAAAACCAAAGATCACTCCACGGCAAGATGTAGACCAACATGAACAGCAAATTTCATTGTACTGAATATGGCCAGGAAACAACAAGTGAAATTTTTGTAGTCGAAAGAGCCAATACATACCAGCTACAGGAAATTTTTTTTTCCACGAACAACCATGGAGTCAGAACCTAACACTGTGCCCGGACAAAAATTATCACTCCACGGCAATCAGTAGGGCAGTACAGCAAACATTGTCTGAATGTCGCCAGAAACAACAAGAAATTTTTGTAGTAGAAAGAGCCAATATGATCTACAGTCTTTTTTTCCAAAAACAATCATGGAGTGGAAAACTGCCGGACAAAATTATCAGCTTGCCATCAGCTGGGCAGTCCAGGAAGTCTGTGTCGCGTGCACATCTGTCGCTCGCTACTATGAGAGTGTGTATTTGCAACATTCACAAATTTCACTTTTCCCGTACTTGAACCCTACCCTAACCCTATCCCTAACCCACGGAAAAAAGTGAAATTTCTGGTTCATGCTGAATGTCGCAAAATGCCGCAAATACAGACTGTCATAGGTAGCGAGCTGCAGATTTGCACGAGCGACAGATCTGCACGCTACAGGCTGTGTCAGATGCCTGGCACAGCCCTCACACCAACTAAAAACACCCCCCTCCCTCCTGCATGGCGCGGCATCATGCTAAGGGCCCGATCAGCGCGGGACCTGGCTGGCTGGGCCATACTAGTAATATAGAAATAGGTTTTTTTTTTTTTTTTTTTAAACAACTGGAGTTGCTCTCCCTAAGTTCCCTCCCCCGGTGTTTATAATATATCGACCAAAGTTGGATTCAAGATCAAGATCAAGACAAACCCGCAAAGAGGCGTTCAGTGTCGGTGCAGCCCCTTCGATCTTCCGAAGATGATGCATGATTTTGTCGAATAAATACAAAAGTAGACCTACAATTATACTTCTTTATTTCATACGCCCAAGTAGATTAAACTGAAAGCTGTCCCCCCCCCCTTAGTGTGAGATGGACTTTGACCAGTAGCGAAAGCTAGGGCCTAGCAGACAACAATCACAACACCGGAAGAGACGGTGTCATAAAAATGTGACTTATCTCCCCTGAACTACACTAAAATCTTATTCTAAACAGACCACCAAGCAGAGCCTATGTGTCTACAGGCTATGCTGCAAGTTCTGTCTAGGACCAAAATGGATATTATTGATTAGCAAGAAGAATGTGGAATTTGTTATTGCGTTGTCTGTCTTGGGCACGGACACTAGAAATAAAGATAACAATTAAGTAGAGGTGCAGTGCCTTTCGCACATGCGGTTAAGATTCTGTTTTGGCACTGCACACCCAGGAGCGAAGCTGTAGGGAGTGCCGAGAGAGAGAGAGAGAGAGTGAGAGAGAGAGAGAGGAGTGAGAGAGAGAGTGAGAGAGAGAGAGTGAGAGAGAGAGAGAGAAAGAGAGAGAGGAGGGAGGAAGATAAACAGAGAGAGATAGGGGGTGATAGAGAAAAAACATAGAGAGAGGGATGGAGGGAGGGAGAGAGAGAGAGAGAGATATATATATATATATAGAGAGAGAGAGAGAGGGCACATGGTAAGATTCTGTTTTGGCACTGCACACCCAGGAGCGAAGCTGTAGAGAGTGAGAGAGAGAGAGAGAGAGAGAGAGAGAGAGAGAGAGGAGAGAGAGAGAGAGAGAGAGAGAGAGAAAGAGAGAGAGAGAGGGAGAGAGAGATAAACAGCGAGAGATAGGGGGTGATAGGACAAACATGACAGGATTCTCCCTTTTCATCAACCATCTATATAAAACTTATCATCTTCAATCTCTCTCTCTCTCTCTCTCTGTTTCACTCTCTCTCTCTCTCTCTCTCTCTCTCTCTCTCTCTCTCTCTCTTATTTTCTGATGACCCTACCCGCTGTCCCCTTTAACATGGGCAGATGGCCCAGTTGTGACGTAAGTGTCCCGCGCGACCCGCTTTCTTTTTATTTCTTATCTACTGTCCATGAGCACTGCCTTGATGGGTCCCTTTACAAATCTGGTGTCGACATTGATTATGGCGACTGGCAAAGTGGATGGGGGGATTGCAGCATCTGGGCCTTGCAGAGAGATGAAGTCTCCCGTGTATGCTGACGCGGGGACTAAGGATCCACAGACAATTGCGTCGCATGACAGTCCAGTGTCATAGAGACACTGAACAGGGATGTTGTTGACAGTCGCCTTAATCAATGTCGACACCAGATTTGTAAAGGGACCCATCAAGGCAGTGCTCATGGACAGTCCTGTCTATGACCTCATACTGGGATCACAGTATGTGTTTTTAGGGCACCCCTCTCAACCTGCCCTAGTTTCAGCAGGATTCCCTTCTCCCCAAACCACAAACCAACTCCCTCCCTCCTTCCCAAAGAGCAAATCTCCCTCAGCAGGGAAGAAACCTCTCAACGCGGCAAACCAAATTGCCGCGCGAGCCAATCCAGATTGTCCCAAGTCCGCCACAACTTGGAAAATCCTTCCCAAGGAATGTCCGCCTAACGACCCAAGACCACTCGCCACAGGTACCTCAGGTGAAAGGCAGCACTGTACCCGCAAACACCCACCGAAGGTACTATCGGGACAGGCCGCCGCACGTACAGCCGTCACCTACCCCTCCCTTTCAGCGAGTGGCAGTCGACTTGGTCGGGCCTCTACCTCAACGGAAGAAGAAATTCCGGTACATAGTCACCGTGGTCGACATATGTACCATGCAGTGCGATGCCGCCCCAATCTCCTCACTTGATGCTAGCCAGATAGCCGCGGCACTCAAAGCCATTTTCGCCCGAATCGGCCTACCAAACCACATCATCAGCAATGATGAATCCAGGCTAAAGGGGAAACTCAGGCAAGAGGTGTTTGCTATTCTGCAATCAACCTTGGGACAACTCAACACAGGATTGCCGCACCAACCTCAGTCGGAATCCATTCCACTGATCTCTAACCCACCTGCTCCTTTGAACTCTGTGTTGCGACCAGATGTTCCACCATTCCAGCCGACCCAGTCTCCCCACTAATTTGTCCCTGTCGCCCAAGTCGAAAGTGGAGTCGGCGTTCCACAGGAAGATTCCGGTACCAGAATCTTTTCTTCGGGGGGCCTCTGTGACGTAAGTGTCCCGCGCGACCCGCTTTCTTTATTTCTTATCTACACCCCCCCCCCTTCTCCCCTCCCCACCCCCCCCCCCACCCTCTCTCCTTTTCATTTCTCGACCAACCGCCACGTTAATTGCCCGGCTACTTCAAAACGAACGCCGACTAAGGCAATTATCCCTTTGAACCACGGTTATCTCCCTTTGTAAGACACCGCGTCCTTACCCATCACAAGAAAGTGACAACCACGGTTATCTCCCTTTGAAGACGGTTTTGCCTTTCCGAGCACGAGAAGGATTTGAATGTCCGGCATGTGATAAGGATGTAATAGGCGCGTGATTGTTCGGTACACTTAGAACATCATCTTGTGACGTGTCGACTGTAATAAACCAATAGCAGGCTTTCATTGTTTGAAAGTGAAGGCTATAATTGGCGTAGTGAGAAAAAGTTTTCACACAAGACGCTGAAACTGACTAGAGCAACACCTCTCCCAGCCAGAATAGCCCACCTAGTAAGTCTTATTGATGACTGGTGATTGAGACTGGTTGTTTGTTTGACTCTAGTTTTGATCTAGATCCTATGTTCAATGATGAATAAGGAGTAGATAGATATGTTATAGAAAAGAAGTGGTAAACATTCTATTCTATTTATGTGCACTGATTATTTGTGTGTGTGTGTGTTTTTGACTTGAACACTTTTGGTACCAGAACCGGAGTTTATGCCTACTAACCCTTTTGTCTATTTTTAGTAGGAAACCTATGGGCCGCAATCTTGCACTTTATGATACCATTCCTTTCCAGGTGTTGGATGGAGAATGATGTTGTCTTGATCACCTTTTATGTTTTACTGATCTCAGTTTGTTAACTGAAATTCAGGTTATTTATTAACTACTAGTGCTATTGTACAAGGGAAGTCTTCAAGCCGGTTGGGATTCACTAATTCCCTGCCGACTGAAGCCCCTTGTCTCTAAGCCATAGAGACCTACATCCACCTTCTCCTGTGATTATCAGCAGGGCATCGTGGGCCGGACGATCATCCCTGACTCCACCAAGCACCAAGACGGGAAAGTCGCCAAGACGACCCGCACCCAGAATCCGTGAGGAGACCACGCCTGAACCGTGCCATCCCGCGAAGCCGTAACCGGAACGACTGGGAGCTACTCTCACCTGATGAGCAAGCCCAGCCACACCAGCATTCGCTGATCACTACGGAGGAACCTGACAACAGCTAAGTCCCCCGGACTGCGCCAATCATTTGAACTTTCCTACGGACACTGAAGATAATTAGTAACCCTTCCGGCATGGGGCGAACCTTATAGAAAGACAAAAGTCTTGTGAATCCTTTCGGATTTCATTGTTTTTTTATCCATATTTTGTTTTGGCGCCATTGAGCTGCTTTATTATTATTGTTGCATAATCTTATGCAGATTTTGGGAGTAAATAAAATACAAGTGTCAAATAATCCTGAACCCTTTGGTCAGACTGATGAGAGTGGGAGTCTTGTAATTTTCATGTAAAACCCTACTTCTCTCTGTCTGCCATTTAGAGCAATTCAACCACTTGTATTTCTTACAACCATACGAGCCAGAACCCGGGCACAAATATAAATTTATTAGATGAAAAGGGGCCGGGAAAGTTGCTCATCTCCCATACCCTAGAGAAGTGGGCTAAAGGCAAATTTTCTAAAGTCTTCCCTAGGGACTTAGCCTTTTAACCCATTACCTCGTCACACCAGTTCAGTAAAATATTGTTGTTCATTGTTCTCTCTCTCTCTTTCTTTCTGTGGCGATATTGTTGTGGCCTACCGCAATTTCATAAGCTACTATAAACGTCACAGCTTACTTCAAAGACACCAATGACGTCAGTGTCACTTTGCGTCACTGTAACACTCTGCTATGGCTTGCTTACTCTAAACAAAGATACTGTTCCCCTGTACAGTCTTTGCTCTAAATAGCATTTTATGCATTTTGTCGAAGGGGTTTTGAGTCAATAAATTTGAAAATGTTTGTCCCCACTTTCAGTTGGCACTTCTGGCTCAGTTTCATGTCGGAAGTGTTGCAAAGATACTCCTTAATAATCAGTGAAAAAAGGAATGCATTCCGCGAAGCCGTTTTTGAGTTATTCAAGCTTGAATATTGGCCGAATTTTGCCATTTTTAGCCCAATGAATGTAAGCAAAATCGGTTGATAAGTAAAAAAGATAGTGAAAGTAGGTCAACCAAATTTACATATATTTGAATAACTTCCAAACTATTTAACATATCGTCAACAAACTCCTTTCAGACCTGGGCCAACATAAGGGCTACAATATCCAATAGTTAGTTTTGTGACGTCACTTCCGGTTTTGGCTATTCCGTGAACCAAATAAAAGCTGCCTGACCATAGCTGTGGCACTTCCGGTTCGTAGTTCTGGTTGGATTTTATGTGGGAAGTGTTGCAAATGTATTTTGTAGTACATTCTGAAAATATGAACGAAATCCATGCAGCCGTTTTTGAGATATTCAAGATTGAAAATTCGCCGATTTTGCCATTTTTCGCGGTTTTTCGGTCATATTTTGCCGACAATTCGGCGAACCCCATAAAGTGTGTACATTTACTTCTATAAAAAGAAGCTGGTCACCACCACAGAAAGAGAGAGAGAGAGAGAGAGAGAGAGAGAGAGAGAGAGAGAGAGACGATTTTTTTCTTCCACAGAAAGAGAGAGAGAGAGAGAGAGAGAGAGAGAGAGAGAGAGAGAGAGAGAGAGAGAGAGAGAGAGAGAGGAGACAGACAGACAGAACCGTGAAAATTTAAAAAAAACGGGTTTTAACTGTCAAAACTAAAATGTCGTTATTCAAAAAGTTCATTATCATGTTTAGAAAGTAAAACTGAACCTACCCACCAATTTCATCAAGATCACTGCAAAAATAGAAAATAACGGTTTTCAACTGTCAAAAGTTAAATGTCGTTTATGAAAAGGTCACTATAATTTCCAGAATGAAAAGCTGAACCTACCCACCAATTTTCATTACGATCACTGCAAAACTAAAAAATAACGGTTTTCAACTGTCAAAAGTTAAGTGTCGTTTATGAAGAGGGTACTATTATTTTCAGAATGAAAACATGAACCTACCCACCAATTTTCATTACGATCACTGCAAAACTAAAAAATAACCGTTTTTAACCGACAAAAATGTTGTCAGCACTTTCCAAACTTGGGGGTTATGTTTGTTAAGAAAAAAAAAGTATCTACTTCAAAATTCTACGACATTCTGTGAAATAGTTTGGATGAAATTGGCGGAAATGTGTTAAAAACAGAAAATAACTGTCATTTAACGGTTATTTTGTTCAGTTTTATTTCTGCAAAATAGTCTAAAACCATCACGGTGACGCAACGGACCTAACATCCAAATATCATTAAAATCGGTTAAGGCTTTCTTGACTTTAACGTGGGACTGACTGACAGACAGACACGGTTCTTCTTTGGCTCACTGTGCTGTGGGATACCACGGATTCTATATTTAGGCAATGTCACGGATTCTATATTTAGGGGATGATCAACACGCTTCTCCAACCATGCAACTCCCGTTGCGCATGTGCGGAGCTCAGAGGTACATTACCAACATCCGGTATTGAGAAACGTTGTAGGCCTATGCTTGTTGTAGGCCTATGGCCGTACGCTCGTATTTATTTGTGTGTGTGCCAAATTGTGTGAGAGAGAGAGAGAGAGTGAGAGATGAGAGAGAGAGAGAGATTGGAGTGTATGCATCTATTACTGAGAGAAGAGGCAGAAAAGAAAGAGCGGAGAGAGAGAGAAGAGAGATAGAGAGAGAGAGAGAGAGAGAGAGAGAGAGAGAGAGAGAGAGAGAGAGCAAACATGTGTTTTAGAGAAGTGCTGTGTGTGTGTGTGTGCGTGTCTCTTGCGCTTTATGCGGAAGTGTGTATGTGTGTTTGTGGCTTAAGAGCTTAGATATGATTCCTGACTGATAATAATAGAATAATAAATAGAAAATCTGAATCTTCATAAAGTCTGTTGTCTGGGTGATCATGAACAGCTGACAAGTTCATATTTTGTTCTACAATCCATGGTGTGTGTGACTGTGTGTGTGCTTACAGCTACATCAGGGTCCATGAAAGTGTGTGTGGGAGGGGGGGGGGTACTTCTCAGTAAATAGTGTTTGGCAGTGACCATGCAGGGCCTATATTCACATTGAGATCATTCGTATGAGACTTATTTTAATATTATGATATCTTAGAAGTCCTCCTAAAGTCCTATTAAATTCCACTATTTTAGAAGGACTTCCACTATATCATAATGATAAGTGTCATGCCATCTCACTGTGGATACAAGCCCAGGTCAGTAACCTCTAAATAATAAGAAAGACAAGTGCTCATCTGGGAAACTGAAACTGAAACAGTAAGCTTGAACATTTGTTTAGTGGAGACACCTTGCCCAGGGGACATCCCCACTCTGGGGACCTTGAGAATTTAGGACTAGTGGCATGGTCTAGGGGAACATCCCAGCCTTCACCAAGAACACCCTGCTGTACATTGCAGTGCACATGCCTCCCAGTTTGAAACAATGAAAACCATAGCATATAGCATATAATAGCACTGACACTGTATGATTCACATGCCTCCCTGTTTGAAACAATGAAAACCATAGCATATAGCATATAATAGCACAGACACTGTATGATTCACATGCCTCCCAGTTTGAAACAATGAAAGTCATAGCATAGCATATAATAGCACTGAGCACTGTAGGATTCACATGCCTCCCAGTTTGAGAAACAATGAAAGCCATAGCATATAGCATATGCTGCATAGCACCTCCACCCACTGACCCATGATTCACATGCCTCACAGTTTGAAACAATGAAAGCCAGCGGATATAGCACTGACACTGTAGGATTCACATGCCTCCCAGTTTGAACAATGAAGAAACAATAAAGGTCATAGCATGGCATAGCATAGCACTGACACTCAAGGATTCACATGCCTCCCTGTTTGAAACAATGAAGGCCATTGCATATAGTATATCATAATAGCACTGACACTGTATGATTCACATGCCTCACAGTTTGAAACAATGAAAGTCATATCATAGCTTTTAGCACTGTAGGATTCACATGACTCCCAGTTTGAAGTAATAAAAGACATAGCATATCATAGCATAGCACTGACACTGTAAGATTCACATGCCTCCCAGTTTGAAACAATGAAAGTCATAGCATAGCACTGGTACTGTAGGATTCACAGCCTTTTGCCTGCTATGTAGTTTCTCATTTGTTTTCATTCAATGTTTTAAGTATTTAGGGTGGTGCATCTGATAAGCCATAGCCATATTTGTGAAGTTGTTGAGTGTCTCTGATGTTACTATGGTGCTGGTATCATTCACAAAAGACTAAATTGCAATGATTTGTCATTAGTGAAGAAAGTACTGTCTTATTTATACAGATCTTTCTCACACTCCCAAAACTATTGCCCAAACTGCAGGCTAACAGAAAATATGTTTGACAAGGCCTATAGTTATGAGCAGTACCATATGTTTCTGACTATTATAAAGCCCACCCCCAAATGTTAACACAAAATTAAGATTTTGTTCTTATTCACTTCGAATAGTATCAGTCACATTATAAGGTGCAGGAGTCTCAGTGTGGGGAAACAGTATTGCCTAATAGGGCGAGAAATATGACGACGGTTACATTAAAACTCCCTCTCCATGTCTGCTTCTGTCTGTCTGTCTGTGCTGTCTCTCTGGTCTCTCTCTTCTCTCTCTCTCTGTATCTCACACACACACACACATACACACCACACACACACACACACACACACACACACACACACACACACATCAACATCATCATTTCAACACATTTATTCAAGAATTATATCGACTGATAGAAACGAACAATATGATCCACACAGATTCTCTCTTAATGAAGATAAATTTATGCAAAACATCAGACATCTACACCAAACGAACGCATATGATTATTTTAAAACATGACATTAAAAAAAAGAACATGTAATTACTAAGAAATTAAATATGTCTATACTGATTACATTCAAGGCAATACTTAAGTATTGGCCCAAACTGCCGGCTAGTCACAGTGATGTACCGAGGATCGAAAAGTAGGACAAACTATCCAAGGACAAGATAAATCAATAGGACAATATCCTGAAATCAATAATGTAAAGCATGCCAGTGTTAAAAACTTAATCAGACATAAATTTGTACTGAAAAGGGAGAACACAATAGGACATTTTCAATTTTAATAGGTCATTGGCCTATGACCAGGGCCTCGGGACATCACTGAACTATCCTAGTTTTAAAAAAAATAAGATTTTATAGAACCCCAACACCACTGATGTGGCTGTAAACACACACACGCACGCACGCACACGCACACGCACACACAACACACTGCACACACACACACACAGAGTTGGGAGTTGGAACTGCTCAGCATGGCTTGATGGAATTTGTTGATGGCCTTTTCCCCTGCAGCACACTAGAACATTGCCCCTTTCCCCAGGCAGGCAGCATTTTCCCCTGTAAAACAATCATAAGCAAATTTTGACCAATTGGTCTCAATTGTGCATCTATTGATCTACCCCCTCCCCTCCCCACAATAAATATAGATTTAAAAAAATACACAAACTAAATTAAAAAGAAAAGGTTCAGGAAACCTGTCAAACTCAAAGCCTAACAATTTTCTAGAAATGTAATGTCACTTGTAAACAACAACAACTGTTGCAGCCATTGTAAAGTTTATTACAAGACTGAAAAATATAAAAAATCCAAGCATCATATCTCTTGAATTCAATTCCTCGGTTGAAGTCCAGAGGTAAACACACACACACACACACACACACACACACACACACACACACTTATAAAATAACCAAAACATAATTCAACTGATTTGCCTACTAGCCTACCCTATTTTGTGAGCACATGAAATAGAACTTTTTTAAATTTCAAAGGATGTATTTTACTTCACATCTTTTAAGTAGTCTCATATATGCTGAGCCAACCACCACCATCAAATCCAATGTCACTTACTGTTCACATCCTGGTTAACTTGGCAATCCTCTTCTGACATGTACTTGTCTGACAGCAGGCAGTACAGGCTTCAGCTATAATTTTGATGTGGAAAAAAAAGAAAGTAAGCATTAAAGTAAGGCTGGGAAAGATGCCTGGCAGTTTGTATCCAAATTACCTAACTTCCTAACAATCTTAACTAACAATTAACTGGTTTGCTGGTGTCAGTAAAATATAACCAACCACTTCTGATACACTGAAGTATCTGTTGCTTAGGTCAACATACCCCCCCCGTATAAAGTAGCCTGGTTTAATGTTGTACACCCCCCCCCCCCCCCCCCCCCCCCCCCCCCAACAAACCCAAAACAAAAAAACCAAAAAACACAACACACACACATATATATATATTTATATATATACACATACACACACAAACACATACACACACACACCACACCACCACCACCAACAATAAGTGAATAACAACGTCAACAGAATAAACAATCAATGCATTAACTTTTTATCCCCAAAAAATGCACATACACACATTTGTTTACAAATAATGCTTGGAATTGGAACTGAATTTAATCCTAATGAATATTTTTAACTTTCTCTCAACCTTAAAGTTTACTTCTCACTGTAATCGTTCAATGTAATGTAGACCCATGCAAGCTCTAAAACAAAACATGAATCAGTTTTGAAGTGCATACACACTGGTCACTTGAAACTTGTAATTTAATAATAGTCATGTGATTGTAGGCCTAGGCTTGTACTTACATAGGTACTGGTCCTGATTGTGAACTTGAAGGCAAGTATGGTGGTGGTGCTGAATCATGAAAGAAGGTGCAAACGTATGCATCCTCCTGTTGAAATACAAGATCAACTTCTGATGAACTATTACGTTGCACTTTTTTTTAGTCGATTTTTACTAATTTTAGACAGTAGTCTGGTCATTACCAGATATTACTTTGATTCTAACAGCGAGTTGAGTGGCAAAATAATCCGAGTTCAGTCCGAGTTGATCGTGGCCATGCCACACACACTGATACAGCGAAGAAGAAGAGTGACATTCACTTTGTAAGTTAGTTGATTACGATTACGGCTCAAATATCGCATACTGAGAATAAAAATAAATTGAAGAACAAAATTATTGATCTAAATTCATATTTAATATCAGTTAACAATACTTACCCCTACGATCGAGTCGATATCTTCGAAGAATAAAATATCAAGATGAGGCCTAGCCCTACTCGAAGCCGTTTGTTTACATGCAACCGGAAGTCAGGTCGGACACTCTGCGAGCGACTGGCCAGAAACGGGAGTTCGCAAGAGAGAAAGCGTTGTGACGTTGATTGAGTTGGCCATCCCTTCAATGTGTAGTGTCCATGCCTTGACTGAGTTGGCCGTCCCTTCAATGTGTAGTGTCCATGGGGATACCAAGTCGCTTCGCTCCTGATAAAACTTCACAATGAAAAGATTGATATTAGTAGTAGCATATCCGTATCCTGGATGTTCCCGTGGCGCGGTGGATAGCGCGCTGGACCATATTCGCCACAGATTATGGAGTACCCAGAGGTCGCGGGTTCGAATCCCGCCGGGAATATATTTTTTTTTTATTAAACAAAATTGAAACTAACAACACAGTTTACTCTTTTCCTGCTAACACATCACTCATTGAAAACTAACAACACAGTTTACTCTTTTCATGCTAACACATCACTCATTGAAAACTAACAACACTGTTTACTCTTTTCATTACTAACACATCA
The DNA here is from genome assembly GCA_017654935.2 of Phymorhynchus buccinoides. Lineage (NCBI taxonomy): Eukaryota > Metazoa > Mollusca > Gastropoda > Neogastropoda > Raphitomidae > Phymorhynchus > Phymorhynchus buccinoides. The sequence goes on from CM065687.1 coordinate 47,751,876, forward strand.
CTCATTGAAAACTAACAACACTGTCTAACTCAAGGACCGGCTGTAGGAGCTGCTCGACAATCTTTAAAAAAACCCTATTTCGCACACTTTACTAACTGTTCAGACAGTAACACATACACTGGCATTACTAATTCACACGCTTTACATTCCTTGTACAAAATAACATATACACTGACATTATTAATTCACACACAATACGTTAATTGTTCAGAATAACACCTACACTGATATCACTTTATGTTTAACTGTCCAGTGTTTCTTCAAGTCTTTATTTTTATTTTCTTTGTTTTCACCTTTATTTATTTATTAATTCATTGTTTCTTAAAATGGCATTGTATTTTTTTGTATATTTTAAAAAATTAACACATACATAGGCCCTAAATGCACGCACACATACACACTGACACACACACACACACACACATAGAGTTGAGAACCGGTTCAAAAATCCGAACCGGTTTTCCCTCTTCGAATCGGTTTTACCAAACCGGTTTTTTTTTAACCAGTACTCGCATCACTAGTTTCACCTATGCAAACACATATTTATTTGTCAGAATATTCACGCGCACGCACGCGCGCACGCGCACACACACACACACAATAAGAAACTTTTGACTTATGAGTATGACACACACACTCAACTCAATCAACAACAACATACCGCTCTGAATCTTGATATAAATCAAGTCAAAGCGCACACACACGTTAGCATTCATAACGCATTCAAACAAAAATGCAATATACAAAGCGAACACACACGTTTGACATAAATTGTATAAAGCAGAAACAAACCTAAAGGCAAGAGAGAGAGACCACCACAAACTAGAAACAGCTACTATTGGTTTCGAAACACCCACTCTGTGCTGAGAATTAGTGTTGTTTTTCGAAAAGAATGCGTTATTCTAATACAAACTTATTTTCAGTTTTCAGTTAAAAAACCCGGTTCACAGCAACTCGAACCGGTTTTTCGAACCGCGAAAGTTTAGCACCGGTTTTTCGGTTCAAACCGGTTTTTCCCCCCACCTCTACACACACACACACACACACGAGCAGGCACACACACACGAGTTGCACGAATGCATGTGTTACTCATATTCACACACACTGTGACGCACACTCGCGCTCGCGCACACTGACATGCATATTATACACGCTCACACTTGCGCACTGAGAGAGAGAGAGAGAGAGAGAGAGAGAGAGAGAGAGAGAGAGAGAGAGAGAGAGAGAGAGAGAGAGAGAGAGAGAGAGAGAGAGAGATCATGAAAAGTTAGTAAATCGCTTCGATCAGTGCGCCATTTGTTGTTCAAAAATTAATGACAGATCTTGTTTTCAGTTTTCGCTATGCTTATGCATATTTTACCTATTAAAATAATTTCATTGATTACTTTCAGTTTTTCCTTGCTTTCAGCATGATTGTATGAGCCAAAAAGGGCAGTGGGTAAATTAAGTTTTATTTGTATGCCTACGAGACTGTGGATAAATTTCTCCGTCCAAAAAAATCGTATCGGTTCACATTCATAAAAGAAGTGTTCAACAAAATCCATTTCATCCCTGCATATTGAACATTTATTATTTTCAACAACTTTAATTTTGTTTAACATAATATTGGTTGGATAGATATTATGTATCAATTTCCACTGTAACTCTCTCACGCGCGTTTCTGTTGTGGCCGAGTACAGTGTGTTCCATGGGCTGTCTTGTTATTTCAAATCCTAATTTTCTGAGCCAGAAGCCGTATGCGCATGGTGTATAATTCCTCTCTGTTAATAGCTTATTAGTCCGTCACCAAGACGGACTATTGCGATGGGCTGGTTTGTATTTTTGTTTTTTTGTTTGTTTTTCTGTCTGTCCCAAGGATATCTCCCGAACCGCTTGACCGAATCGCGTCAAATTTTGTGTGAAGGTGTGCCTCCTTAATAGGAAGAGATCGGCGCAAACCATTTTGCCGTCGTGACCTTGACCTTGACGTACGACCTTGAAAACCGAAAATCTATTTTTAGCCATATCTCGGGCACCGATCAACATAGGATGTTGAAACTTGGTATGAAGGTGGTTTGGCTTATGCCCGTTCTGATGATGGCATACCGATCAAGGTCAATGTCAAGGTCAAAAAGATCGCTGGAGCCTGAAAATCGGAGGGTCATTTTTTTCTCCTTCTGTCTGTCCCAAGGATATCTTTCGAACGGGTTGACAGAATCACGTCAAATTGTGTGTGCTGGTGTGTCACCATGAGAGGAAGGCATCCGCGCAAACCATGTTTTGCCGTCGTGACCTTGACCTTGGCGTACGACCTTGAAAAACCGAAAATCTTTCAGGGGCCATAACTCCCACACCGTTAGTGTTAGAGTCTTCAAATTTGGCATGAAGGTACTTTGGCTTATGCCCGTTCTGATGGTGGCATACCGATCAAGGTCAAGGTCACGGTCCGGGCGATCCGTAGGCCTTGAAAGTGGTAGGGGTCTACACATTGGGTTTTAAGCCATATTTTCCACATTGGTACTTGACAGAAGCGCTTCAGATTGTGTGTGGTACTGTATACCCTAGAGAAGAGAAAACATCCGAGCATAAATTATCACCATGCTGACCTTGACCTTGAAGTGTGACCTTGAAAACCGAAATTTCCTTCTTTGCGCTATATGTTTCTTCTTCAAGCTGTATCTCGTGAACTAGAAGACAGAATCCCTTCCAATTTTGTGTCAGGATGTGACACTCTACGGGGTGTCGCAAGTGCGTGGCATTGCTGGTGACGGACATGTCTGCCGCTCGGCGACGCCCTTGTTTCTCAATATTTTTAGTCCGTCGCCAAAGGTGATCGGACTATTGCGATGGGCTGGTTTGTATGTTTTGTTTTTTTGTTTGTTTTTAGTGTGTTTTTCTGTCTGTCCCAAGGATATCTCCCGAACGAACTTGACCGAATCGCGTCAAAAATTTTTGTGTGGAGGTGTGCCACCTTAATAGGAAGAGATCCGCGCAAACCATTTTGCCGTCGTGACCTTGACCTTGACGTACGACCTTGAAAACCGAAAATCTATTTTTAGCCATATATCAGGCATAGGGTGTTGAACTTTTTATCGACATAGGATGTTGAAACTTGGTATGAAGGTGGTTTGGCTTATGCCCGTTCTGATGATGGCATACCGATCAAGATCAAGGTCAAGGTCAAAAAGATCGCTGGAGCCTGAAAATCGGAGGGTCATTTTTTCTCCTTCTGTCTGTCCCAAGGATATCTCCCGAACCGCTTGACCGAATCGCGTCAAATTTTGTGTGCTGGTGTGTCACCATGAGAGGAAGGCATCCGCGCAAACCATTTTGCCGTCGTGACCTTGACCTTGTTAATGTATGTTTTGGTTTTGTACATTTTTTTTGCTAAATGACACCCACCCACCCCCTTTTTTTGGTTCTAAAACAAAACAAAACAGGAGTACATTGGAATGGGAACGAGGGCCTGTGCCAGTATGTGCATCATACTGAATGTAACTGACATGATATCTCAGTTAGAGTAGTCCACACTTGAGCAGCGCAGGAAAACCAGCAGGCTGACAATGCTTTATAAAAAATCCAGGAAGGCATTGTCCAGGTTGACAACACCAGGCTCATCGCCAGAGAAGAGGACATGACCAACAACTGTCATCCATCCACTGTCGCACTGAATACAGACGAAATTCATTTTCCCCTCGAACCATCCGCGACTGGAACGGGCTGGATGCCTGAGGTGGCTGTGTCTGCCACCTGTCCCAGCACCTTCCAGGCATCCATCAAACAACATTATATATATTTGTTGTTGTTAACCCTTTCACCGCCAGCCATATTTCAGCCAAAAATGTCCATTAAACGTACCTTGGGTAGAGAACAAAATCTGTCTGCAGTATTGGGGATTCTTATGTGACACATATAAAATAAGGTCTATCCTCACTTCCCCCGGCAAATGGAGAATAGAGCCCAATTTGATGCCTTTTAGTGACATAGAAGTTAAATCGTTGTGGTGCTAAAATGCGACTTTGGTGGTGAAAGGGTTAAATTTAAAAAATAAGGTGTTCTTGTTTTGACGCAGCATGACTGTGTTGGGGATCCACAGGGAGATGCAGCTGGCTGGGTCATTGTAGATTAGGGTTTTCTCTTTTTCCTTTGCTCTCTCTCTCTTTTTCTTTTCTTTTATGTTACTATTTTATTTTATTCTTTTGTTTCTCCGACTTCGGACCTCGACCGAAATAGTGCCATAACAATCAAACTGTTGATTGTGGGCACTTGACCGGAAGAAGAGGAAGAAGGGTGTATGTCTGTGTGTGATATACTGTGAACAAAACATGTACATCACAGTGCTTTATTTAACAACTGAACCAATCTTAATAAAAATTTGGCAGAATAATTCCTTGGGTTCTCATATACAGACACTGGTGCTAGATTTACCAAATGACAAGCCATATCATCATACTCCCAGTGAATCAGATTTTAATATTACAAAGAAGCTGATTATTTCAAAGATAGCCTAGCACATGTGTCAGGGCCGGACCTACAGGAGAGGTGGGGGGGGGGGGGGGGGGGGGCTTAGGTGGACTGCAGCCCCCACCCTTTTTCCTAAAAAAACAGTCATGTCGCCGAGCGGCAGCTACATTTCCTCGCGGCCTGTACCTAGCACTCATGAGCATCACCAGTTGATAGGTACTTAATGGATGTTTCGATAGGGGTATGAACAGTAATGGCATTAGTCCTTTATTTCATGCCCAGATTGCACTATTTTGCTTCTCTGGTTTAACAGTTTTCCTGGGGAGCATGCCCCCGGAACCCCCTAGCGATCTTCGTGCTTTGCACCTTGATGATGATGATAAGGATGTTTCACGTCCTCTCGGTCATAGACACATATGGGACATTTGTATATACAAAGATGATGGTGGGAACAATAATGGCTGCAATGCCCGGAGGCAGTGCATCACCAGTAAAGTCCCGAGTTTTTAACAATATAGATAGGTGTAGCGGTAACCACGCCTCGGTTAAACTTCATCGGCTATGGTACCGCCACATATATTATGAAGTTACACACAATGATGCACCTTAATGAATTAGCCCCCATCCATTAAAAAACTTAAGTCCGGCCCTGACTACTGCTACTATTACTCCACAGCAAGATGTAGACCTGACTACTGCTACTACTACTACTACTACTACTATAATTACTCCACAGCAAGATGTAGACCTGACTACTGCTACTACTACTATTACTCCACAGCAAGATGTAGACCTGACTACTGCTACTACTACTACTACTACTATAATTACTCCACAGCAAGATGTAGACCTGACTACTGCTACTACTACTATTACTCCACAGCAAGATGTAGACCTGACTACTGCTACTACTGCTACTACTACTATTACTCCACAGCAAGATGCAGACCAACATACAGCAAACATTGTATTGAATATGGCCGAAACAAGAAATGCTTTGTAGTAGAATTTAAAGAGCAAATACCACCAACTACAGGCACTCTGTTTTTCCATGAACAACCATTGAGTGGAACAGACTGCCCGACAAAATTATCAGCTTGCCATCAGCTGGGCAGTTCAGGAAGGCTGGGCCATACCAGTAATATAGAAATTTTGTTTTAGTTTTTCACAAAAATAAAAACTTGAGTTGCGCTCCCTAAGTTCCCTCCCCCGGTGTTTATATATATATAAATATATATCCAAAGTTGTAAAGTCAATATCAAGATCAAGACAAACCCGCAAAGAGGCGTTCAGTGTCGGTGCAGCCCCTTCGATCTTCCGAAGATGATGCATGATTTTGTCGAATAAATAAAAAAGTAGACCTACAATACTTCTTTATTTCATACGCCCAAGTAGATTAAACTGAAAGCTATTCCCCCCCCCTTAGTGTGAGATGGACTTTGACCAGTAGCGAAAGCACTGATCTAGCAGACAACAATCACAACACTGGAAGAGACGGTGTCATAAAAATGTGACTTATCTCCCCTGAACTACACTACAATCTTATTCTACACAGACCACCAGAATCATGGGCCTGGTAGGCCTGCAAGCAGAGCCTATGTGTCTACAGGCTATGCTGCAAGTTCTGTCTAGGACCAAACTGGATATTATTGATTAGCAAGAAGAATGTAGAAATAAAGATAACAATGAAACTTCACAATGAAAAGATTGATATTAGTAGTAGCATACCCGTATCCTGGATGTTCCCGTGGCGCGGTGGATAGCGCGCTGGACCATATTCGCCACAGATTATGGAGTACCCAGAGGTCGCGGGTTCGAATCCCGCCGGGAATACATTTTTTTTTTATTAAACAAAATTGAAACTAACAACACAGTTTACTCTTTTCCTAAAAAATCACGATCGCTTCTCGGCCTTTTGGCTAAGACAGTGATTCAGGAACATAAATGTTTTGTTTATACCATGGTTTGTTTGTTCAGCCCGTCGTACATGGCGAAAGCCGATACGCGACGTTAAACTGAACTTCCATACTCTTTTCATGCTAACACATCACTTATTGAAAACTAATGTAGCCTGGATAACTAATGTCAAACCTAGATAGTTTATTTTTACCAGTTACTAGCCAGTAGTCCTTCGATCTTAGTATTCGCGGTAGGCCTTCATCACGTTTTGTTTGGATACTTTCAGATAGAGTAGTTTCCCTTACCGGAAATAAGTTAAATAAATCAAGGGAAAGTAACTCTGTTTTTCTAACGTCCGTAAGAGCGAAACTAGAATGACCGTTATAGTCTGCTATTACGTCTTTATTTCATATCAGTATCATATCAGTTTAGGCTCTGTAGGCTTATGAAGCCTTTTGCCCTCTAGATATTTTTCTCAAATATAAATATTTATTTTCCTTTTTCTTTTTGTTTGCCCGTGAATTACTACGGCTATTGTGTATTTTTTTATTTTTTTTATTTTTTATATTCTTCCAAATTTGTGGAGTACATTAATAGTATTAAATTTTTTGTCAATAAGATTTTTGAACCATATTTAGTGATGATGCATTTACAGTTTCATTAGAAAGATTTTTCCATGCAGTTATTACTCTGTTAGTAAAAAAGTTTTGAGCTGAACGACTGTTATTTAGTTTTTTTGTTAGTTTGAAATCATGCCCTCGTGTTCTCTCCTCGTCAGTTAGAGTTAGTAAAGTTTTAGTTGTGTTAGGATCATTAAACTTATTAAGAATTTTATACACCTCGATCAACTCGCCTTAATTTGTATTAATTAAACTATCAAATTGCCAAATTCACTAACGTTTATAAATTTTAAGTTCATTTTTATTATTTAATAAAAATAGTATTGCATAACTTTAGTAAATTTCCATTTTCATTGGCTAGAACTATTGTTGCTAGCCAAATCATCGGAATACAGACGTTTCGTACCCTGGACGTTTCGTACCCTGGATTGGTCGTTTCGTACATTATTTTCAAGACATTTTCGTACATGAACTTAGCGTTTCGTACACAAGACATTTCGTACACAGGCGTTTCGTACACAAGACATTTCGTAACAGTAAGCTATGGCCTATCTGCAGTCTGGACTCTCAATTACATTGCAATTGGATAAACGGTGTCCACGATAAATAAGTACCTGCCATGAAATATCTACCTCGGCATGAGAACTATAACCATCTAACCCTATCCCTAGCCACGGAAATAACCAAGAAAGTTTTAATTTCTAACCCTAACCCTATCCCTTTCCCGGGCGTTATATCCTAACCCTGTTATTACCTGCCATGAAATATCTACCTCGGCATGAACTATAACCATCTAACCCTAACCCTATCCCTAGCCACGGAAATAACCAAGAAAGTTTTTCATAATTTAGTAGTCCTAACCCTAACCCTATCCCTTTCCCGGGCGTTATATCCTAACCCTATTCCTGTCTAACCCTATCCCGACCTGCATGAGACTGCAGATAGCTTTCTGTCATTTCGTACACAGGCGTTTCGTACATTTTGGGTGTCCACAGACTGGCTATATGGCTTCCCCCACCAAGTTTTAGAGATGTTTTGCTTGTGTACGAAGTGTCCAAGTGTGTACGAAGTGACTAAGACGAAACGGTTATGAGGTACGAAACGACCAGACGAAACGTCTAAGAAACGTCCAGGGTACGAAACGTTTGGATCCCAAATCATCCACATCACTAAGAAAAAGATCGTTGGACCCAGAGCCGTTTCCATCAGTTCTGTTGTCTATTTTCTTGTCACCGCCGTTTCTCTAAAGCAGGTGGGTGTTTTCATTACGATCACTGCAAAACTAAAAAAATAACCGTTTTTAACCTACAAAATGTTAAGTCATACTTTCCAAACTTGGGGGTTATGTTTGTTAAGAAAAAAAAAGTATCTACTTCAAAATTCTACGACATTCTGTGAAATAGTTTGGATGAAATTGGCGGAAAGGTGTTAAAAACAGAAAATAACTGTCATTTAACGGTTATTTTGTTAAGTTTTATTTCTGCAAAATAGTCTAAAACCATCACGGTGACGCAACGGACCTAACATCCAAATATCATTAATAAGCCTAGGAAGAAAGATAAAATAGGACAAACTAATTGCTTTTAAATTTCTGATTGTTGATAATGGTACATTGACACATCTAAAATGCACTCCGACAGTTTTAACACACAAAAATTGGGGGGATTTAACAAAATTACGCTTTTTGTGTTCGTAAATTAACCTGTCATTATGACTTCTCTCAAGCGCCTATTGTTTGACAATGTGGCGTCGCCTCTGTCTCTCAACACTGACAATGATTCTTTCCACTATAACATCAGATCTAAAATAAATATCCATTAAACTGTTTTTAAAATATATTGTGATAACTATAATAACACAATTTAAAATAATTATACAAAAATACTTACTGGTTGAATTAATTACATATGTTTTAGTTCACAAGCAAAGCTTGCAGCCTTGCGTCACAGTAGGCTAGGAATTAAACATAGGTGCCTGATGGCGTACGCTTTTTATGTACTATCTCAGTTTTAAAGTGAATTTGCCAGTGTTTGCCATTTAAAATGTTAACACGTTTTAATCGCTAACATAAATTAACATTGTGTCAAGTCAAAGTCAAAGTCAAAAATACTTTATTATCACGTTAGGTGAAATTACAGTGTGGTCTCGTACAAGCACAATACAATTAAAGAAACCCATTTGCATGCATGAAAATGGAAACAAAACTAAGGAAAAATGAATGACAAATCATGCTCCGCAAAAAGCAAAAACAAAACAAAAATTGAACACAAGGTCAATACAAGCGACTATCAAAACATCAAGAACTGCCGTCTTTCCCACCATTTCTATTATCGCATTCATTTGTTCACCCCCACCCTACCCCCAAAACCCCCACCCTCTCCAAGTCACCCCGAGCTTTCACATATTTTGGGTCCCTTCCCGTTCCCAACAGTTTCATGCGCCTCCCTGTTCTCTCTCTCTCTCTCTCTCGCTCTCTTGTCTCACACACACGCACACTCACACACACACACAGTGCACATATGTGCATAAAAAAAAAAAAATTATAGTCTGTGTGTATATGTCTGTGTATGTAATGTGTGTGTGCGTGAGAGAGAGAGAGAGAAGAGAGAGAGAGAGAGAGAGAGAGAGAGAGAGAGAGAGAGAGAGAGAGAGAGAGAGAGATTCTTAAAAGGTTAGTCAGTTTTATTAATTACTAAATTATTAATACAAATTTACACATGTATGCATGCACATGCAAGTGTGTGTGTGTTGGTGTGTGTGTGTGTGTGTTGGTTGGGGGGTGTAAGCTTTTATGTAAGTTTAATATATCTGATCTCTCTCTCTCTCTCTCTCTCTCTCTCTCTCTCTCTCTCCACCACACACGCATGCCCACGCACACGCACACGCACACACACACACACACTCTCTCTCTCTCTCTCTCTCACTGGGGGGTGAAGGCCTATATAAATAAATCATTCTATATCTCTCCGTCTCATGATATTTCTAAACTAAAACTAAATAATTGTCAAATTTCTATGTATGCTGACGACATAGCCATCTGGTCGTCAGCATTCACGAAAAGTTCAAAAGCTTTAACAAAACACCTACAAAGTCACCAAACTAACACAAGTCTTATTATTGACTATTTACAGAAAAACGGGTTCTCCTTGTCTCCAGACAAGTGTGAATTCATGTGTTTTCGTCATAACCTAATTAAAAAAAACATTAGCATTAATATTCTGGGCCAACCGAAATCTATGACAAACAAAGTAAAATTTTTAGGGGTAGTACTTACACCACGCCTTAATTGGGGCCCACACATTGACCACCTTTGCAAAAAAGCCATTAAGGGCGCCAACTTTGTTCGAATTATCTCCTCTCAGACATGGGCTCAAAACTCAAAATTTCTTGTTCATCTGACACAAGCCCTAGTTCGCAGCCGTCTAACTTATGGAATGGAAGCATTCCATAGCATCACAAATAATTTATTAAACAGATTACAAACAACAGAACTTAAAGCTCTTAAAGCCGCCCTTAACGTTCCAAAATTTGCAAACAACAACCTGATTTACGGTACAATAGGATAGATTCCACTAAACTACCTTATGAAACTAAATACCTCAACATTTTTAACAAGGCTATATGCAACAAACCATTTTTCAATAGAAAGTTTTAAGGAAGAATTTGAAGACCCCTTCTATAACCATCCATCCTTTCAACAACAAAAACCAATAATTGCACAGAAAGTTTGTAACCCATTAGACTATTCCCCGGAAATGCCTTCCATGGCGGGGCCTGGAAATAGACGATATTGAAACTCATCCAAAATTTCCTATTCCACATTGGGAATGGGAATCAGCAAACTTTGATATCTCATTACATCAAATGTATTCTAAATCAAACCAACCAAATCTACTCTCAGTTGCTGCTAAAGAAAAAAATTCTGAAATTCAACACCATTTATTGATTTACACAGACGGATCTAAGATCTCCGAATCACAAATAGGTTGCGCTTTCACCATTCCAACCCTCAAAATTACTAAATCCTTTTGTCTAAATTCAAAAATCTCAATTTTTAGTGCAGAACACTGGGCAATTCTTGAAGCCTGTTTTTTTAATTAATGAATTCCCAAAATCACTTTTTCAGGTCACAATTCTTACAGATTCCTTATCTTCAGTGCAAGCACTGCAAAACAATACAAAAAACAGAAGACAAATTATTCAAGAAATACAAAATCTCATACATCAAATAAGAATTAAAGGCACTGACTTAACCATTATGTGGATCCCCTCCCATCTAGGACTCAAAGGGAACGACCTTGCTGATACGGCTGCCAAAAGGGCAGCTGAACATACCGAGGGTCAGTTTATAAATATTAAACTATCTCTGTCAGAGTTTAAAAATCACCTAAAACGTTGTGTGTTCCGGAGGTGGGCTGAGGAATTGGATTCCTATCCTGCGGCCCACCTCCGGTGCAGGAAATTTATTAGTGGTGGGCTTTTTCTGCCTGTTTCCTACAAAATTCAGGGTAGAATCAATAGATTCTACACTGACTCCATCCGATGTAAATTTAGGAGCACTCCATGCAAATGTGGAGAAATTTTTAGCTTGAATCATATTTTTGATCCCTGTAATCAGATAAAGAAAGAACTACAACCTGTTATAGACAAATGTGAACAAAATAATTTAACATACAATGAAAAAAATATCTTAAGTAAACACGATAAATTAGGTTGGTCTCCAATAGTTTGGCTCGCCGGGACAATTGGCCAAGCGTCATTCAAACATCTTATATAAAAACTGAAATTATTTTTACTGGTGGGGATAGAGTCCCTCCGGTGCGCGGGCCGTATACCTATCTGCATTCCTGCTCCCTTTCCCTCCCCTTCCCTTTTTAACTAAAACATGCGCCTGATGGGCCGAAGCGACTCTTTTGAGCCCACCATTTTTTAAAGTCCTTTCCCCCCTGCAGATGGGTGTCCGGTGCGCGCAACGGGGGGTTCTTTCGTAAACCGTCGCGCTTTTGCGCTCGTGCTCCCCCCCCTTTTTGGGACTGCCCAAGCGGTGCCTTGTCACTGCTCGGAGCGGAGAGGAGGGGTCCCTTCCCCTCCCTCCCTCCGTTCCGAGAATACAAGAATCGTTAACCATCCCCACTTCAACTCTTATTTTCACTACCATCATCATCAATAAGTGAAAGCTTAAAACTTCGTTTTGTTTCTCTTACTTCTAGACTCCATCATGGAGAGTTTTTGTTTGTTTTTGTTAACCCCCCCTTGGGATCAGATGGAATAAAAAAACTTACTTATAGTAATGGAGGCCTCTGGCAGTATGTTCCCCCATTTATAAACAACATCATCATATAATACAACTGATTCTGATTAAGATTGGATTCATCCACTTAAAAAACTAATTACCAATGGTCAGGTTTTAGGACCAAATTACATATAAAACAAACAAAGATTTTAATAGTAACTTTTAAAACAAAACGAAACTTTGGTATTCATAAACTGACTTTTTACAAAATCTTAACCTATTTTAACATAAGAAAACTACTAGAGATATATACTCTAATAAAACATCTCTAGACTATGCATAGTACGTCCTAAGGGACAAGAATTTTTAACAGGTTATACTCTAATAAAACATCTCTAGACTATGCATAGTACGTCCTAAGGGGACAAGATTTAACAGGTTATACTCTAATAAAACATCTCTAGACTATGCATAGTACGTCCTAAGGGACAAGATTTAACAGGTTATACTCTAATAAAACATCTCTAGACTATGCATAGTACGTCCTAAGGGACAAGATTTAACAGGCTAAAAATATAAAATTTTCACTAAATAGCTTGTATGTAAAAGATGTGTACATAATAATGATGTACATATAAATTTTTAAAAAACCACTGGTCTTTTTTGTTGTTGTTGTTGGTTATTGACGGATTCAGATTAAAACTGAACTTATCTATTTGGAAGACTGACTATTAGTGGTCAGGTTCCATAATCTAATTAAAACAAAAACAAACATAATTTTAATAATAACTTTTTAATAAAATGATTTTATCACTTATAAACATCTTCTAATAATAAATTTACATATTTTCACATGTCGTGAAAAACTACATTATGTCCTGTCCTAAGGAACAAGATTTAACAGGTTAAATACTTAAAAAACAAATCTAAAAATATCTAATCACAACTTAGCTAATCTTAACAAGTCTTCTTATATAAAAACAGTAAATACAACTTAACTCATTAAAAGACTAAATAGCTTGTATGTAAAAGTTGTGTACATAATAATAATAATGTACATATTATTTTTAATAATACCTTCTGGTCTTTTTGAAAAGAAAAAAAAACAAGTAAATTTTTTATTAACTTTGTACAGTTTTGTATATAGGCCTATGCCTCATAAGAATTTTTAATAATAAAGCTCTTTTGAGCACAACATGGATTTTAAAAAAAAAAAACAAATGCTCAGTTGAGCGTAAAGCATGAATTTTAATCAGTAGCCCTGGGGTTTTTTTAATTAGATTTCCTCCAATCTGCCAGACTTAAAAGCAAACAGCTAAATATCTTTTACAAACAAAATATTTTATTACAAACATAAATTTTAAACAAAGAAAAATCAACTAAAAACTCTAGACTTATGCGCAATTAAAATTTCTAAAAATATTTCTAAAAATAATTATTAAACAAAATAATAAAAAAACATCTTATCACTTAAAAAATCCACTTTTTCTCAGGATCTTTATAATTTTAAATGCCCCAAATGGTCTTTTGACCCAGAAGGCGTTAAATCTCTATTTTTCTCTCTCTCTCTAAGTCTCTATCGCAATATAATATGGTTATGTCAATGTGGCGGTACCATAGCCGATGAGGTTTAACCGAGGCGTGGTTACCGCTACACCAATCTATATTGTTAAAAACTCGGGGACTTTACTGTGGTGTTGCACTGCCTCCGGGGCATTGCAGCCAGTATTGTTCCCACCATCTTTGTATTTACAAATGTCCCATATGTGTCTGTATGACCGAGAGGACGTAAAACTTCATTTTCATCTCCGTCTCTATCTTTGTCTGCATCTCTCTCTCGACTATCTCTCTCTCTCTTTCTCTCTCTCTCTGACTCTCTTCTCTCTCTCTCTCTCTCTCACTCATCTAGCTTCTCTCTCTCTCTCTCTCTCACACACACACCACCGACACACACACTCTCTGACTGGGGGGGGGGGGGGGGGGGAGGGCCTACATAAAAAAATCATTCTATATCTCTCCAGTCTCTAATCTGTTGTCTCTGCATCTCTCTCTCTCTCTCTCTCTCTCTACTCTTCTCTCTCTCTCTCTCTCTCTCACACACACGATCTACACACACATTGGACACACACACACACACACACACACACGCACCACACACACACACACACACAACACACACCACACACCACACACACCAACACCACCTCACTGAGGGGGCGAAGGCCTACATAAATAAATAATTCTAATCTATCTCTGTCTCTCCTCTATCTTTGTCTGAAAATCTCTGTCTGTCTGTCTCTCCTCTCTGTCAGAGAGATGAGAGAGAGAGAGAGAGAGAGAGAGAGAGAGAGAGAGAGAGAGAGAGAGATAGTGTGTGTGTGTGTGTGTGTGTGTGTGTGTGCTGTGCGTGTGCGTGCGTGTGTGTGTGTGTGTGTGTCGAATATACATGTTTTCTGGCAACAATTAGTTCAGAGCATATCGGCGATATCTTTTGCATGGTCTGACAGCTCTTGGTGAGTTTGTCGTCTGCTAGATCTAGACTAATTTAAATTTAATTGATGTAAACCTTAGGCCTCAACTTATTTCTCCAGAAATCTTTGCTACGCTTTGCGAAACATACACAGGTGATTGTCACTGTTATTGTACACAGAATGGCTAAACAAAAATGCATATAATCTTTTATTTTCCCACATAAGTTTTAGCATGCTTCTCTTACTTCGGTAGCCACTGTTTATCTTGGTGACAAAGACTGCTGTATTACTACGCCATTGATGTCGATTCAGAACAAACTGCAATGTTTCATAAAGCATGATAGTTAGATAACTTAGAAACAGTGATTTGATGCAATTTTACTTCTTATTTTTTGTGTTGATGAGATGCTTTTTGTAAAGGGCGTGGGGGTTTTTTCTCCAAGACGTCACTCACTACGCACGCAAAATATCGAAAGGAGCTAAATGCGCAAAAGAAAATAGTGCTTACTTTAATTAGCGATTTACTCTGTTTCCCCCCATTTAATTTTGGTTAAAACTTTCTAGGATTGTTAAGTATGCTTACGAAAATTCGAAACAATTGAAATAGCTTTAAAAGCAATTAGTTTACGCCGTAAGCATACCTTCATAGTTTTATTCCTAGGCTTAAAATCGGTTAAAGCTTTCTTGACTTTAACGTGGGACGGACTGACAGACAGACAGACACGGTCCTTCTTTGGCTCACTGTGCTGTGGGATACCAAGTCGCTTCGCTCCTGATAAAACTTCACAATGAAAAGATTGATATTAGTAGTAGCATACCCAGATCTTGGATGTTCCCGTGGCGCGGTGGATAGCGCACTGGACCATATTCGCCACAGATTATGGAGTACCCAGAGGTCGCGGGTTCGAATCCCGCCGGGAATACATATTTTTTTTTATTAAACAAAATTGAAACTAACAACACAGTTTACTCTTTTCCTGCTAACACATCACTCATTGAAAACTAACAACAGTTTACTCTTTTCATACAACACATCACTCATTGAAAACTAACAACACAGTTTACTCTTTTCTTACTGCTAACACATCACTCATTGAAAACTAACAACACTGTTTACTCTTTTCCTGCTAACACATCACTCATTGAAAACTAACAACACTGTCTAACTCAAGGACCGGCTGTAGGAGCTGCTCGACAATCTTTTTTAAAAAACTAATTCGCACACTTTACTAATTGTTCAGAGTAACACATACACTGGCATTACTAATTCACACGCTTTACATTCCTTGTACAAAATAACATATACACTGACATATTAATTACGACTACAATACGTTATTAGCTTACCAGAATAACAACCTACACTTAGCATTCACTTATGTTATGTTTAGAACTGTCGCAGTCGTTTCTTAGCATTTCTTGCTATCTAGTTTTTATTATTCTTTTGTTTTTATCGTATTTTTTTCAAATTCATTGTTTCTCTAAAATGGCATTCGTATTCTGTAGTGTATTTAAAAATTATAACCACTATACATAGGCCTAAATGCCCCACGGTCACACATTACACATTAGCCTTTGCTCCGCACACACCACACACACGGACAACACACACCACACGTGCCTTGCAAGCCATGAATACTCATATTCGACACACACTGTGACAAGGCACACTCGCGCTCACGCACACATAGGACAATATTAATACTATCTACTCACCTGCACACCCGAGAGCGATGACGAGAGAAGAGCAGAAAAATGATGTATAGACAGAAATGAGCAGATAGAGCAGACGATGAAAAGAGAGACTATGAAGACGCCACCAGAGGAGAGAGAGAGACGAGTGAGAGGAGAGAGAGAGAGGAGAAGAGATTATAGTAGATAAAGAACCATAAGAAACAACGAGAAGAATGAGCAGAGGAGATGAGACTGAGAGCCAGGCCGAGAGAGACACTGAGAGAGATAGCTTGGACTGAGAGAGATCAGAGACTGAGAGAGAGAGCACGGAGTGGATGAGAGAGAGAAGAGGGAAGATCACGCCACGATGATGTAGCAAGAGCAGGAAGAGAGGGCAGCAGCAGAGGCCCCCGACCCTTACCCCTCGAGAGAGAGGTCGATGGGAGGGGAGAGGACGGATGAGATGAGCAGAGATGAGAGCAGCTATAATACATACATATAATTCATGCGCAAGGGCACTAAGAGAACACTGAACAGGGAAAGGGGGAGCCTAAAGTAATGCAAGCGAGACTAGCGATAAGGAGGCGCTGTGTATGAATTGACCACCATATAGACCGTAAACGCACATCATACCTTCACAGTTGACTGAAGATTGAGCAGCACACATGAGCAGCTTCTTCAGGTCACGCACATCCATTCACCGCCAGGGGCGCATCAAACCAGTAGGCCCGTGTTAGCGCGTGTACACCAAGATGATATACTTAGTGGGGGTAGTGAGTGAGAGCAGAGAGAGAGAGAGAGAGACAGAGAGAAGCCAGAGATGTACTAGCACTAATCTACTGGCTGATTGCCCCCCTGCGGTCTAACCACATGAAGCGCTCCCTAAGTATAGACCATTACACTCTCATAACACATGTATACAGTCACAGTCTGTAAAGAAAGATCTTGACGCTAGTGGCTGGGCCTTAGTAATTGTGTCGCTGCAGTCTCTGTTGCTTCAGCGCAGTGTGTTGCCAGCAACAAAATACGATTTCCTCTTATACCTAATCGCATGCTAGAAACTCGAACTAAAGACTGCGATCATTCCATTACACAGTAGATACCTGCAATAGCCAGTCTAATTCATGCATACCCCATAAACAATACTATACTTATACACTACATGCCTAAAATATTGATGCCAAAATCATAGAAATAATAAAGCTTATCTAAATATGCAACATCGAGATTTTCAAGCCTAGAAGAAGACTGGCAGAACAGTGGGCGCTGTACGCAGTCAAAAGTAGTTATGTCTCGTGCACCAAATACTGCCCCCTGCTCGCTGACTATGCAGAGTACTAGTATTAAGCGCCCCCCATTTCACTCATTTCTTCATACGTGAGCCATTTACCCTCACCCTAACACCTAACCCCATAATATACCCCTACAAAAAGTGAAATTTGTGGTTTGCTCAAGTGATCGCCCCAATCCAGACTATCATAGTAGCGAGCTTGGCAGGATTGCCACGAGGCCTACACTTTGACTGCCCGACAGGCGCAAACATGGAGAATGTCGTTCAACGCAAAGAAAGTAGACCATTACATCTTAAGGCATCCGCCTACAACGATCAACCCACTATCCTAGTCTCTACACCCGCTTTTTAATTCATAGCAGGATCTGCCCCAGACCAATGTCCCCATAGCCAACCCATACCTCGGTCAGTTCCTGTAACTCCTGACGGTATGTGCATCATCAAATATAGGTCATAGCATTATGACACCTTAAAGTCAAGA
>CM065687.1:47770487-47792987 GCA_017654935.2 Phymorhynchus buccinoides
CCAGTTGTTAAAAAAAAAAAAAATAATACCTATTTCTAATTAACTAGTATGGCCCAGCCAGCCAGGTCCCGCGCTGATCGGGCCCTTAGCATGATGCCGCGCCATGCAGGAGGGAGGGGGGTGTTTTTAGTTGGTGTGAGGGCTGTGCCAGGCATCTGACACAGCCTGTAGCGTGCAGATCTGTCGCTCGTGCAAATCTGCAGCTCGCTACCTATGAGAGTCTGTATTTGCGGCATTTTGCGACATTCAGCATGAACCACAAATTTCACTTTTTCCGTGGGTTAGGGATAGGGTTAGGTAAATGGTTCAAGTACGCAAAAAGTGAAATTTGTGAATGTCGCAAATACACACTCTCATAGTAGCGAGCGACAGATTTGTGCACGCGACACAGACTTCCTGGACTGCCCAGCTGATGGCAAGCTGATAATTTTGTCCGGCAGTTGTTCCACTCCATGGTTGTTCGTGGAAAAAAAGATTTCCTGTAGATGGTGGTATTGGCTCTTTCTACTACAAAAATTTCTTGTTGTTTCTGGCCATATTCAGTACAATGTTTGCTGTATGTTGGTCTACATCTTGCTGTGGAGTGATCTTTGGTTTTGTTTTGGCCACAGGTGTTAGGTTCTGCTCAGCTGGTGATAGCAGGTACCTCTCCTTGCACTATCTTGAAGCACTATCTTGAAGAACATAGTGAGGCGTTGGTCTTTCCGCCTTGTCTCTACTAGAGAGACTCTAGTGGTGGGAGTTTTTGTTCCTCAAGCATTCTACCTATGCATCCTGGGGTCCAGTCCGAGTAGTTCTGCGTGATAAACCTTGCCGCTATGCTTTGGCATGAGGCTGTGTCAGACCAGTTGACATAAGCTAGAACGCCAAGGCTACATCAAAATGTTGTTATGCTCTGCATGGTTGTGCAGGGATTGTCTTAAGCCATGACAAGCTCCCAGCATAACATCATCAGTCTAAAATCCCCGAAAACGGAGTGTGGCTGCCCACATGGAGGGGTAATCAAAAACAGTCACACACGTAATGTTCTCATCCTTAGCTGGTGCATTTGTACTGAATTGTTCAAGTGCTCTGGCTGTTGGGATGATCCCTGGAGTCGTTAAGCCAGGGAACAACAACAACAACAACAACACAACAACAACCTTGCCGCTCCTTTGGATGTTCTCTAGCCTGTCTACATCTTTCCGCAGATATGGGTCCCACACACTGGCACTGTATTCAAGCGTTGAACGCACAAGTGCAATGTAGGCTGTTCGTCTGCATTCAGATGGACAGAAGCGTAGGTTTCGGCGGAGAAACCCTAATGTCGAACTCGCTCTCTTGACCAAGTTGTCAATATGCTTTGACCATTTGAGGTCATCCGTCAGAGTTACACCGAGGTATGGGTTGCAGGGAGTATTTACAGATGTTTACATGTAGAAAGAATTAATGAAATTTAAAACCGGAAAAAAGAGAGTTAAATATGTGATTTAGGGTGTAGAAGCGAGTTAAAGGTTGACCGGGTACGGATGCTTGAGATGTATAGCACTTCTTCTTTGCATTGAAACGCATTCCCCATGTTTGCGACAACAGCGCCCACTTCTCCAGTCTTCTCAGCTCAAAATGGAATGTTGCTATTTTTAATAACATTTTCATGATTTTGCATCAATATTTTTATGTATGCGTGTATAAGAATAATGTTTATGGGGTATCATGAATGTAGACTGGCTATTGCAGATCTCTGTGAATGAATAGCAGTCTTTAGTTCGGAGCATGGGATTGGAAAGAGAAATGTATCTTGTTCTGCAACACACTGCCAAGACAGAGACCATGACGCTACACAGCACAGCCACACGCAAATCTTCTTTCCAAGAACTGTGACTGTAACAGTGTAAGGGAGTGTAATGGTCAACTTAGGACGCTCATTTCACCGCCAGGGGGCAATCAAACCAGTAGATTAGTCTCTCTCTGTCTCTCTCTGTCTCTCTCACACTCACTACCCCCAACTAAGAATATCACGCGCTAAGCCCCTACTGGTTTGATTGCCCCCTGGCGGTGAAATGTGCGTCCTAAGCTGCTCATTGCCTCAATCTGAGTCAATGTGAAGGATGGATGAGACGGTCAAGGCATTCAAACAGCGCCTCCATCCAGCTAGCTTGCTATATTTAGCTATCCCCCCTTCCCTGTTCAGTGTTCTCAGCCTTGCCATGAAAAATATTGATGTTATACTCTCTCTCTCTCTCTCTCTCTCTCTCTCTCTCTCTCTCTCTCTCTCTCTCTCCTCTCTCTCTCTCTCTCCTCTCTCTCTAATTCTCTCTCCTCTCTCTCTCTCTCTCCTCTCAGTCTCTCTCTCTCTCTCAGTCTCTCTCTGTCTCTCTCTCAGTCTCTCTCTCTCATCCGTCTCTCTCTCTCTCTCTCTCTCTCTCTCTCTCTCTCTCTCTCTCAGTCTCTCTCTCTCTCTCTCTCTCTCTCTCTAAGTCTCTCTCTCTCTCTCTCTCTCTCTCTCTCTCTCTCTCTCTCTCTCTCTCTCTCTCTCTCTCTCTCTCTCTCGGTGTGCAGGTGAGGATGTATAATATGCATGTGTGCGTGAGCGCGAGTGTGCGTCACAGTGTGTGTGAATATGAGTATGCATGCGTGCAAGCACGTGTGTGTGTGTGTGTGTGTGTGTGTGTGTGTGTGTCCAGTGTGTGTGTGTGTGTGCGAGCGCATGTGTATGTGTACGTGCATTTAGGGCCTATGTATGTGTTACATTTTTTTTAAATACAAAAAAAATACAATGCCATTTTAAGAAACAATGAATTAATAAATAAATAAAAACAAAGAAAATAAAAATAAAGAAGAAACACTGGACAGTTAAACATAACAAAGTGATATCAGTGTACGTGTTATTCTGAAGAATTAACGTATTGTGTGTGAATTAATAATGTCAGTGTATATGTTATTTTGTACAAGGAATGTAAAGTGTGTGAATTAGTAATGCCAGTGTATGTG
The DNA here is from genome assembly GCA_017654935.2 of Phymorhynchus buccinoides. Lineage (NCBI taxonomy): Eukaryota > Metazoa > Mollusca > Gastropoda > Neogastropoda > Raphitomidae > Phymorhynchus > Phymorhynchus buccinoides. The sequence goes on from CM065687.1 coordinate 47,773,458, forward strand.
TTACTCTGAACAATTAGTAAAGTGTGCGAATTAGTTTTTTTTTAAAAGATTGTCGAGCAGCTCCTACAGCCGGTCCTTGAGTTAGACAGTGTTGTTAGTTTTCAATGAGTGATGTGTTAACAGGAAAAGAGTAAACTGTGTTGTTAGTTTTCAATGAGTGATGTGTTAGCAGGAAAAGAGTAAACTGTGTTGTTAGTTTTCAATGAGTGATGTGTTAGCAGGAAAAGAGTAAACTGTGTTGTTAGTTTTCAATGAGTGATGTGTTAGCAGGAAAAGAGTAAACTGTGTTGTTAGTTTTCAATGAGTGATGTGTTAGCAGGAAAAGAGTAAACTGTGTTGTTAGTTTTCAATAAGTGATGTGTTAGCATGAAAAGAGTAAACTGTGTTGTTAGTTTTCAATGAGTGATGTGTTAGCAGGAAAAGAGTAAACTGTGTTGTTAGTTTTCAATGAGTGATATGTTAGCAGGAAAAGAGTAAACTGTGTTGTTAGTTTTCAATAAGTGATGTGTTTGCATGAAAAGAGTATGGAAGTTCAGTTTAACGTCGCGTATCGGCTTTCACCAATGTACGACGGGCTGAACAAACCAACCATGGTATAAACCAAAATTTCTGTTCCTGAATCACTGTCTTAGCCAAAAGGCCGAGAAGCGATCGTGATTTTTTAGGAAAAGAGTTTTGAATGAGTGATGTGTTAGCAGGAAAGAGTAAACTGTGTTGTTAGTTTCAATTTTGTTTAATAAAAAAAAAAATGTATTCCCGGCGGGATTCGAACCCGCGACCTCTGGGTACTCCATAATCTGTGGCGAATATGGTCCAGTGCGCTATCCACCGCGCCACGGGAACATCCAGGATCCAAATATGCTACTACTAATATCAATCTTTTCATTGTGAAGTTTCATTGTTATCTTTATTCTACATTCTTCTTGCTAATCAATAATATCCAGTTTGGTCCTAGACAGAACTTGCAGCATAGCCTGTAGACACATAGGCTCTGCTTGCAGGCCTCCCAGGCCCATGATTCTGGTGGTCTGTGTAGAATAGGATTTTAGTGTAGTTCAGGGGAGATAAGTCACATTTTTATGACACCGTCTCTTCCGGTGTTGTGAATGTTGTCTGCTAGATCAGTGCTTTCGCTACTGGTCAAAGTCCATCTCACACTAAGGGGGGGGAAATAGCTTTCAGTTTAATCTACATGGGCGTATGAAATAAAGAAGTATTGTAGGTCTACTTTTTTATTTATTCGACAAAATCATGCATCATCTTCGGAAGATCGAAGGGGCTGCACCGACACTGAACGCCTCTTTGCGGGTTTGTCTTAGCATAGCATAGCATAAATGGCACTATAGGCTATTTTGTTTAGCCTTTTGCCCTCTAAGTATGTTTTTGATTTTGATTTGGTTTGGCATCATTCGCTGATGACTACTAAGGCATCTGTGTTTTATTCCTTTAAATCGGTATATTAACTGAATACATTTTGTTTTGGAAAAACTTGTCTATGAGTATGATATTTTTGAATGAATTTAATGACTTTGCATTAACTGCTTCATCGGGAAGGTTATTCCATGCATTTATTACTCTGTTACAGTGTTAGTAAAAATGTTTTGTGCTAGTCTGGTGTTAGTATCTTTTTTGTACAGCTTAAAGTTATGGCCACGGGTTCTATCACCCTCACAAAGAGTTAGTAGGCTGTTAGTAGTGGAATAATCGTATAAATGGTGACATATTTTATAAACTTCAATCATATCACCCCTGAGTCTTGATCTTGATCTTGACTTTACAACTTTGGATATATATGTGACTCTGTGCCAAAAGGTGAGCACGGAGAGGGTCAGGTACTTACATTCTCAATAAATTGTCACATAACCTTCTGACTGTTGTGCTTATGTTATAAACATATAGACAAATGTCTGAAAAGACACTAGAGACAATATCAGCTTTATAAGATCAGTAGTTGTTTAGTTATGTGACAATGAATGTCAAATCAGCCCCAAAATCTGGTCTTCAAAAGTGGACATTGCAAATAGTCATGATTTCAACAAGTGCTAGAACACACAAACTCCTGTAAGATTACTTGAAATTTGGACAGGTTATGCAAAAGTACCTCATTAGTAAACGCTAAAGATTGTAACATTCAAAAATGAAAGTTCTGTTAGTTATCAGACTTAAACCAATGTTGATGACAAACATCATTTTTGATGTAATCATTCAACCAAAATCAAACTTCCCAACAATTTTCACTTATATAAATCCAAAATACATGAAAATGTCATGCTTTGTTGGAGCAGATATTACTTTATCATAGGAGTATAAAAGTTTCTTACAAAATATATTATTTTAAATAATATTGCACTTTCTCTTAAAGGTTCCGACTTAGATGTAACACTTGACATCCGTCATACCTAAGTTATAATGCTCAATAAAATCCTCAAGATATATATTTTTAACTTGCTCTCTTTTATTTTACAATTAAACTGTCATAGTTGACCCCTACCCTTATTTAACACCAGCATGTTCATTTCTTTCTTCTACACTAATCCAAATGTTCAATGTAATCATTTTACTGGACTTGATGTTCGTCATCAAGAAAATGTTAATTATCAAATTTAGCTGGTTTTATTGGTCTAACCATCTAATAAACAAATGAACACCACTTCAGTGGGTTTAGTAATTAATTTAGAGCACTTTGCAGCCTTCATAGAAAGATAAATGAAAAAATAGTGCTTAATGAAAATTATTAATGTAACTATGATGTTCGTCATACATGTCCTATGGTGTAAATAGTGAATTATGATAAATAATTCAATAGTTTTTTGAAAAAAACTTTATTCATGCAAGTTATTATTTTCTTTAAAGCATTCTGCTTACTGTAGTTGACAAAAATACAGTTATTCATAGACATTTTGGCCAGAAAATGGAAAATAAATTATTTAGGTAACTTTGATGTTCGTCATACATTTTTCACACATTGTGTAATAAAACAAAAACAATGACATGAATCAATTAATAGTTTGGTAGAAAATATTCAGTTAACTTGTAATTGGTTTTTTTATGGCATCTTAAGTACTTAAAGACAGAATTAGTGTATTTGATACAACTTTCAAATGTAAAGTGATGACGAAGGTCATTTGTTACCTCAACAGACCCATAATAATCATCATACTAACAACAAATTTCAACAGGAAATGTCACAGACTAATAGCAAACAATGAAAAGAACTTAACACAACATGATTTGCTGGAGCTATGAGAAAATACTGTGACATAACACCATGGTTGTGATGTAATCATTGATGTTCGTCATCAGGTGGGGGACACCACATTATCACTATTTTCTCAGAAATCGGTTGAAAAATTGTCCTGCCACTTTGCACATGTTTTGCCTCATTTATATCCTTTCTAAATATGCATGTATTTAAATGGTATTAATAGTTTCATTTTTTACCCTCTATGTCCACTTTTCATGCCCACCTTTTGGCACAGAGTCATATATATATAAACACCGGGGGAGGGAACTTAGGGAGCGCAACTCAAGTTTTTATTTTTTGGAAAAACTAAAACAAAATTTCTATATTACTGGTATGGCCCAGCCAGCCAGGTCCCGCTGATCGGGCCCTTAGCATGATGCCACGCCATGCAGGAGGGAGGTGTGGTTTTTTTTTTTTAGATGGTGTGAGGGCTGTGCCACGCATCTGACACAGCCTTCCTGAACTGCCCAGCTGATGGCAAGCTGATAATTTTGTCGGGCAGTCTGTTCCACTTGATGGTTGTTCGTGGAAAAAAAGAGTTCCTGTAGTTGGTGGTATTTGCTCTTTCTACTACAAAGCATTTCTTGTTGTTTTGGCCATATTCAGTACAAAAAAACTACAATGTTAGCTGTATGTTGGTCTACATCTTGCCGTGGAGTGATCTTTCGTTTTGTTTTGGCCACAGGTGTTAGGTTCTGCTCAGCTGGCATAGCAGGTACCTCTCCTTGCACTATCTTGAAGAACATAGACGTTGGTCTTTCCGCCTTGTCTCTAGTGGTGGGAGTTTTTGTTCATCACGCATTCTTCCTATACACCCTGGGGTCCAGTCCGAGTAGTTCTGCGTGATAAACCTTGCCGCTATGCCTTGGCATGAGGCTGTGTCAGACCAAGGCTACATCAAAATGTTGCTATGCTCTGAATGGTTGTGCGGGGATTGTCTTAAGCCATGACAAGCTCCCAGCGTAACATCATCAGTCTAAAATCCCCCGAAAACGGAGTGTGGCTGCCCACATGGCGGGGTAATCAAAAAAAAACGGTCACACACGTAATGTTCTCATCCCTAGCTGGTGCATTTGTACCATATTGTTCAAGTGCTTCGGCTGTTGGGATGATCCCTGGAGTCGTTAAGCCAGGGAACAACAACAACAACAACACAACAACAACCTTGCCGCTCCTTTGGATGTTCTCTAGTCTGTCTACATCTTTCCGCAGATATGGGTCCCACACACTGGCACTGTATTCAAGCGTTGAACGCACAAGTGCAATGTAGGCTGTTCGTCTGCATTCAGATGGACAGAAGCGTAGGTTTCGGCGGAGAAACCCTAACGTCAAACTCGCTCTCTTGACCAAGTTGTCAATATACTTTGACCATTTGAGGTCATCCGTCAGAGTTACACCGAGGTATGGGTTGCAGGGGACTTGCTGCAGGATCTCTTGATTTAGGGTGTAGAACTAGAAGTGGGTTGACCGGGTACGGATGCTTAAGATGTAGCACTTCTTTGCGTTGAAACGCATTCCCCATGTTTGCGCCCACTTCTCCAGTCTTCTCAGCTTGAAATGGAATGTTGCTATTTTTGATAACATTTTCATGATTTTGCATCAATATTTTTATGTATGTATGTATAAGACATAATGTTTATGGGGTATCATGAATTTAGACTGGCTATTACAGATCTCTGTGAAGGGTTAGCAGTCTTTAGTTCGGAGCATGGGATTGGAAAGAGAAATGTATCTTGTTCAGTGGTTGTCTGCAAACACAGAGACCACGACACTACACAGCGAGCCACACGCAAATCTTCTTTCCAAGAACTGTGACTGTAACAGTGTAACTGTTGCCGGCGACAGACGCCCACTTCTCCATATCTTCTCAGCTCGTGACGTAATCAAATTTTGCTATTTTTACAGAACATTTTCAAGCCATTTGACTCGATCAGATCGATCAGTTTTAGAACCCGCATTCGGCCCTGTCACCTGACTGGGCCCAACTGAGTCAGACTGATCGAGTTAGATGGTATGTAAATCAGGTGAAACGTCAGACCTGATCGAGTCACATGAGGCAGCCACAGTCTGTCGCCGTGAATGAGTGTAGCAGTCAACTTAGGAGTCATTTCACCGCCAGGGGGCAATGGAACCAGTAGATTAGTATCTCTCTCTCTCTCTCTCTCTCTCTCTCTCTCTCTCTCTCTCTCTGCCAACTCTCAGAGACCACAACTCTCTACTCAGCACAGCCACACGCAAGAATATCTTTCGCTAAGAACTGGTTTGATTGCCCCCTGGCGGTGAAATGTGCGTCCTAAGGGATTGCCTCAATCTGAGTCAATGTGAAGGATGGATGAGACGGTCAAGGCATTCAAACAGCGCCTCCATCCAGCTAGCTTGCTATATTTAGCTATCCCCCTTCCCTGTTCAGTGTTCTCAGCCTTGCCGTGAAAAATATTGATGTTATGCTCTCTCTCTCTCTCTCTCTCTCTCTCTCTCTCTCTCTCTCTCTCTCTCTCTCTCTCTCTCTCTCTCTCTCTCTCTCTCTCTCTCTCTCTCTCTCTCTCTCTCTCTCTCTCTCTCTCTCTCTCTCTCTCTCTCTCTCTCTCTCTCTCTCTCTCTCTCTCTCTCTCTCTCTCTCTCTCTGTACACATAATATGTTATACATGTGTACATTATATGTTTGTTGCTTTTGTGTATAGATCCTGTGTTTTTTGCCATGGATGTGTGTATGTGCATGCATGTGTGTCACTATGTGTGCATACTGTCATTTACTAACAAGTATTTTATCTCCAGGTTTACGGCAATAAAGGGGAGTTTCATTGGACACCATGTAAAGCTAAAAGGTATGTCATGATGCTGCAGTACGGTTCTGTAAATAAAGTGTAATAAAGAAAACAAAACAGTCTTTCTAACTCTAGACGAGTCTAGTTTGTTCTTTTGTTTCTGACTCACATTGCACACATTCTTATGTACCGTATTCTACGGACTACCAGGCGCACCTGATTATAAGGCGCACCCCCCAAATTTTACACAAAATTCAGGTTTTGTTATTATAGTTTCTTACTATATTATCAGTCACATTATAAGGCACAGGGGTCTTAGGCGTGTTACTCTTAGTCTATGAGAAAAGTATCGCCCTATAGTCCGTAAAATATCGTTTTGAAATTAACTGAACATTTTAAAACTAAAATGTTGAATACATGTATGTTAACGATTTCTATGTTGGACCAAAAGCATGCATGCTTCTTCTTCCGTTAAAAAAAATGGTATTACAATGGAACCTCCCTTATCCATTATAAGACTCCCTCCACATAAGACCTTCTTCTCTGAGACATTGCCCTTCTCTTTAAATATTAAAATGACCTCCTTTTAAGACCCCTCCCTTATAAGATCTCATTTTGGATTCTTGTTGATCGTCTAACGATGGCTTGGAATCAAAACGAACTATCTTTATTGACATTGAACTTATTACAAAAACTAATATTAGTAATAACTTGTATAAAAAAAAGACTGCTGAAATATAAAAGGCAAAACCCCCTTTCTGTGTGAAAATGATGTTTTACGTCCTCTAGGTCATAGACACATATGGGACATTTGTAAATACAAAGATGTTGGGAACAATCCTGGCTGCAATGCCTGGAGGCAGTGCAACACCAGTAAAGTCCCGAGTTTTTAACAATATAGATAGGTGTAGCGGTAACCATGCCTCGGTTAAACCTCATCGGCTATGGTACCGCCACAAATGAACTAAGTATAGAAATAGCAAAACCCCCTTTCTATATTTCTGCAGTCTATTATAGGGGAGGTTTCACTGTATCATTTTGGGGTTTTCGTTGTTGGTGGTGTTTCTTTTTACATTGTATGCTTTCTTGAAACAATCTTACTTTTGTAACTTATAAAGAGAGATAATATTTGATCAAAGAAACCACAAGCACCACTAACTGTGTATACTTTGAAAAGATTAAAATAAAAGTAAAAGATTGTGCTGGTTTACTTTTTGTCCCAATAGGGGGACAGTCAGTGTATGAGCATGGTACATAGAGAGATCTCTTTCGAATTATGGAATTCTCGTCAGTATGTATATCTGCTAACAAACACTATCTTGTGGATCAACCCCAACAGGAAGACATTTCTAATAAAAGAATGGTGTCCTCTCTGCACTAGGCCGAAAAGTCCACAATTTAAGCAAACCAGCACAAGGTGAAAAGAAAAATGAAGAACATTATAAAGAGAGATCTGTTACAAAATAAAACTTTAGCAGAAATGAGAATGATTTGAAAATAAATGGTTCTTGAAATCAAAAATGGTAATGACAATGTGCATGCCATCTCTTTTTAAGCCCCAATGTTCAACATTATTCATGCTTGACTTAGAAGACAAGTAAAAAATAAAGATTTATGCTTAGTTGTGCTTTGGATGACTTTGATGTAAGAACTCTTTCAGAGATCTAAAACAGCTGTACCATAAAATGTGGACTATAACTATAAGCCGCTACTTTTTTCCTCAACTTTGGCCCATGCGGCTTACATACTGATGCAACTTATCTGTGGATTTTTTCAATTCTATATTTATCAGTATAATTTCATTTGTTTCCGTGACATTATCCAGTCTATTTTGAGCTCTCAAAATTGGTTTTGACAGTTAATTGATTCAAATCATATATGTGATGCAGCACAGGAAAACAAGGCTAATGTCGTAGATGATCACTTTTGACTTATTCATATTTTCAGAAAGGCCAGAGACAACAGATTAACAGGCAAAAAACAGAATTCATCTATCTCTAATAGTTTATTTTTATAAATTTTTCAATAAATCAAATATCTCTCTCTCTCTCTCTCTCTCCCTCTCTCTCTCTCTCTCTCTCTCTCTCTCTCTCTCTCTCTCTCTCTCTCTCTCTCTCTCTCTCTATCTCTTGTGGCTGCCCGACTTTAGCCTGCTTTTCCTGTGCTGCATCACATATGTTTAAAGTGTTTAAGAGTATGCCTGCTGTACTAGGAGAAGGAGATTGTGCACAGGCAGGCAAAATGTACTGCTTTTTGCTTTAACTTTAACACCTTTTTGCGAATATATATCATTTTCTCTGCGCCTTATAAACTGATGCGGCTTATATGTGAATAAATACCTGATATTCTGACAATTTAGGGGATGCGGCTTATATACAGGTGCGTCTTATAGTCCAGTTTTGACGGTACTTTTTCAGTTGTATGTCTTTCTATCTTAAGTTTGTTTTGCTTGTTCAATTGTTTCTACCAGAGCAACCTCCGATTCAGATCGGAACTACCTGCAAAAAAGCGATGTTCCTTCCTACCACTTCCAGAAGAGTCTGCCTCGGCTGCCGGTGCCTAAGCTGGAAAAGACCTGCGAGCGCTTCCTGCAGTCGCTGATCCCGCTCGTGAGCGCCGAGCAGCACGCCAAGACGGCCAAGGTGGTGGCCGACTTTCAGCAGAATGAAGGGCAAGGTAGGAGAAATTTCAGACAAAATGTCGAACAATTTTCGTTGTTTGCTTTTAACCTTTTGTTTGCTTTTAAAAGGCAAATTTAAACTTTTTCAGATACATTGGATTATTTTTTATTAGAATAGTGTTAGTTCAGATGGAAATTAAAAAAACAACTGAAAAGGCAAATTTTCGAGAGTATAATTTATTTCTTCCTAATAAGCCAGAAGATACTAGATCTATCGCAAAAGGTGTAAGGAAGGCTGATGGTATGCACAGCTGTTCTGTCGCACACAAAGTCAAGTTATTTAGTTTAAAGATTGAATCTAAAAATCTTAGATTTAACAAAATCCACCAAGCATGTCCCTATAGAATATTTTTGCTGTATGTTCTACATAGTATTTTGAATATATTTCTTCCATCAGATTAATTTATAAAAACTTTCTTTGTTGAGCAGTATCATGAAACATATTTAGTAGAAAATGTTCTTAAAGACACACCAGATCACGTGTCAAAATCACGGGTTTCACGTGTTTTCCCTCTTATAGCTCAGCTCTTGTTTTGACCAGGTTTGACTCCCATACAAATGCCCTCAAATTCAAAGTAAAACATTTTAAATACCAGCCTCAATTTGAAGTTGGGGGCATTTGTATGTGGGTCACAGCTACCCAGAAAAAACCCAAGGGACTTAATCGTTGTGGGTCAGTGGGTCTTTAACCCTTTCACCGCCAGCCATTTTTCAGCAAAAAAAATGTCCATTAAACTTACCTGGGTAGAGAAAAAAATCTGTCTGTAATATTGGGGATTCCTCTGTGACATATTTAAAGTAAGGCCTATCCTTACCTCCCAAAATGAAGAGAATAGGGTCTTTGGATAACAGACCCTGATTTGATGCCTTTTAGTGACGTGGGTGTTAAATCATTGTGGTGCAAAAATGCGATGTTGGCGGTGAAAGGGTTAAATCATTCGCTTAGTATGGCAAACATAAATAAAATCACCCATGAGTGAAAATCTAGCAATTTCCACTGAATATCACATACAGTGTGCTGCAACATATTCTTGACTGTTATTTAGGAAAAGTTACTTATGGTAATTTAAAGTTGGTTTTAACAAAACGTCTGAAAATATAGATGAATTTAATTAACCCTTTCACCGCCAGCCATGTTTCAGCCAAATGTTTTCATTAAATGTACCTGGGTAGAGAACACTGTCAACAAAATCCATCTGCAGTATTGGAGATTCTTCTGTGATATATATATATATAAGATAAGGTCTATCCTTACTTCCCCAAACCCTAGAACAATAGGGTCTTTGGATAATAGACCCCAATTTGATGCCTTTTAATGACTTGGGTGTTAAGTCAATGTGGTGCTAAAATGCGACATTGGCGGTGAAAGGGTTAATGTTCCTCCCCAAACAGCCATGAGCACTTTCTGGCTTTTGGAGTTTCACCTAACAATAATAATATTAAGCTGGGACAGCTCTATCTAAGTCTAAGGCATCCCAAGGACCTTGATATGTTTCCAGAGGCTCCCCATGGGGATACCGGGGGGGGGGGAACTTTCATAAAAATAGTTCCCCCACCTTCTGGAAGTTCTGTGCTTGTAACTTCCTCTAGTCTGCCACTCTACATTTCTCGGTTAATTGTATTTTTCCGTTTTTGCCTTTCTTACCATACATAAAGCTGTATTTTAGGAACCTTTTTAGCTGATAACCTTTTTGGAATACTAACCCTATCCCTAACCCTAGCCCTAACCCTAACCCTAACCCTATAAGACGGAAAAACGCAACGAACCACAACTGTGACAAATCGCAGTGTACTGCAGTACATAGTGGGGGGTAGGGTTAGATTTAGGGCTAGGGCTAGGGTTAGGGTTAGTATTCCAAAAAAAGAATTAGCTGAAAATGTTCCTAAAATACAGCTTTATGTATGGTAAGAAAGGCAAAAACGGAAAAATACAATTAACCGAGAAATGTAGGGGGGGGGGGGGGGGGGGGGGGGCACATCTTTACCTTTACCACTAAAACTATAGTATTATCATTAATCTCTGATTGTCAAAGGAAACATTCAAGTTTCAACAAAATGTCTGTTTAAAAAAATCAAATTTATTATGTTTAAAGAAAAAGGTTATCTTAAAAAAGGTGAACCAGTTGATGATTTTCAGATCCAGGTAGAAATGTATCTTTTTCTTGTTCAGTCTTTTTTTAATTTTATTTGCTCCAGTTCAGGCTATTGCAAAAAAACAAAAAAACCTATTCTGTCCAGTAACATGCTGCATTGGTTGATTTTTGTTTTGTTTAAATATTAATGTAATTCTTGTCGTTTTATTGCCAGAACTTCACGCAGAGCTTCTGGCCCAGAATAAGCAAGACAAGCACACCAGCTACATCACAGGTCAGTGCTACTACTACTACTACTACTACTACTACTACTACTACTACTTCTACTACTACTGCTACTACTACTTCTACTACTGCTGCTGCTGGTGCCTCAAACTCTGTCGTTTTCGACGACTGCCAGATAGCTGAGGGGGGCAGATGCTATTCCAGTGGGCTGGGCTAGAATTTTGTTGTTGTTGTTGTATTATAGCTTTTTTATTAACTCCTCTTTCATCCTTCCACTCAACAGTTCCTTCATTCTTTCACACTTCCATAATTATGTCAACCAACATGTCCTTTTGCATGCAGGAAAAAAGAAATAAGAATACAGGATACAACATATGAAACAAGTATACATTCAAAATAAAAACATCAAAAAACATTGCATGTCTTGGAAACGTATGAAAGGAACATCAAAGGCAGTTTAGATAAACAGTAAGGAGGAGATTAGAGAATTTGTTTATTGTGGAGATGGTACCCGTGGATATGCCTTGCCCAGGGTACATGCCCACTCTGTGTATGTGTGTGTGTGTATGTACTGAATAGCATTACTTTATGACATCTTACTGTTTGCTGTGATGTTATCATTATGATGTTCTTTATTATTAATATTTCCTTGTTATGAAGAATAATTATTGTTATGGGAAATTAATTTGTGTTACTTTTTTTTTTTTTTTATAGCTAAAGGAGAACTATTACATACATACTTTGTTTACTTATTTGTGTGTGTGTGTGTGTGTGTAGGTGGGAGTGTGTGTGACAAACTTAATTGGTCTATGCGAATAACATGTGCTTTTATGCATGTATTTTATGTCTTAGTTTATTATATAATGTCTCGTCAGTTTTAGATTTAAGTGCACGCTGAAAAAAGATTTTCTTTATTTAAAGACAATAAAGAATTTTGGGTAAAGGTCAAGATATGCCACCCCCCCTACCTATCTCGGTTAATTGTATTTTTCCGTTATTGCCTTTCTTACCATACATAAAGCTGTATTTTAGGAACATTTTTACCTAATAACCTTTTTGGAATACTAACCCTAACCCTAACCCTAGCCCTAACCCTAACCCTACCCCCCACCGTATAAGACAGAAAAACGCAACGAACCACAACTGTGACAAATCGCGGTGTACTGCAGTACATAGTGGGGGGTAGGGTTAGGTTTAGGGGTAGGGTTAGGGTTAGGGTTAGTATTCCAAAAAGGTAATTAGCTAAAAAATGTTCCTAAAATACAGCTTTATGTATGGTAAGAAAGGCAAAAACGGAAAAATACAATTAACCGAGAAATGCATGGGGGGTGGCACATCTTTACCTTTACCGAATTTTGAATTGAATTGAATTTGAATCTTGGCCAAAGCGATTTGAGGACAGCTGGCAAAAGACCAACCCATTCCTTTGGCTGCAGCACTAAGTTACAGTGACTAAGGCCAGCGCAAAGGCCCCCTCATTTGAGAGTCAGTTTTCCACATAAGATTGAACTGTACCATGATTTGACATCACTGTAGGAAAAAAATAATCATCTATTGTACAGCTCTCATGTTGCTGTTGGCCCCTTCTACAGGCTAATGTCAACCAATAATAAAAGCCGTTTGAGCAAAGGGCCCAACTACTACTTCTACTAGTACTACTATTAGTCTACCACAATTACTTTGCTGCAAATGTAACAGAAAGGTTTATGTCATGCAGGGCTCCCAGGGACCCCCATTTGGGGGTCTATGAAGCACTAAAATTCTACAGGACCCTCTAAAAGAATGTGCAGGGGGTCCCAGGGATGCACTAGACAAAATTCATTTTAGCATTCGCTATGCCACTGGGACCCTCTACCCCGCCTCTAGGACCCTCTATACTGTAAGTGAAGGAGTCCCTGGTACCCCTTGTTTTGCGGGACGATTGGGAGCGCTGTCATGTTTGAGTCTTTTGCCATGATGACTCAAAAGTTTACAAAAATATATATTTTAAAACATGCTTGAGGAAATTGTGGTATCATGTTGAGAGGTAGCTACTGCATTATTAATATCCTTATGACTAAAGGGCCAGCCACACGTCCACTAAAATCGTACGACTGTGCGATACGATTCAATCACGTGATCTCGATGCGCCAATCACATTTGTTCTCAGAGACCACGTGATCGAATCGTATCGAACAGTTCTGCGATTTTAGTGGACGTGTGGCTGGCTCTTAATATGATGATGATGTTAGATGATGATGATGATGATGATGATGAGGAGGAGGAGGAGGAGGAGGAGGAGGAGGAGGATTAGGTTCAAGGTGATGAATGAAAAATGGTGTTTTACGTCCTCTCGGTCTGGAACAGACACATATGGGACATTTGTAAATACAAAGATGGTGGGAACAATACTGGATCCGGAGGCAATGCCCGGAGGCAGTGCAACACCAGTAAAGTCCCGAAATTTTAAACAATACAGATAAGTGTAGCAGTATCCACGCCTCGGTTAAACCTCCTCGGCTAATATATGGTACCGCCACAAGTAGTGAGTATATAGCGTAGGTTCAAGGTGATGCCGATCATGATGGTTATTGTTACTGCATGGGTGCAACTCTTTCCTGCTATACAAGGATTTCCTGTTTTTTCATTTTACCAGAAAATGAATTTCCTTTTCTTTTAATTTGTCAAACAAGATCTTTGCGTGTCTGCTGTATTTTTCAACATTTTAAAATAAGCATTTGTATAAATTGTGGAAAAAGCAAACTAGAATGCCTTCATGAATCAATTTTTCTTCAGCTGCAGGGGGACATTACCCCTAGACCCCAGCCTTTCAGTTTTTTTCATTTTGTGTAGTTGCACCCATGTTACTTCCCTGTGGGGATACCGGGGGGTCTTTTGTAAAAATAGTTCCCCACCTTCTGGCAGTTCTGTGCTTGCAACTTATCTGCCACTCTCTTTGACTCTGCCTTTTCCCTTTCGTTTCTATCATCTACTACCTTTCTGACTTAATGGCCCATTCTCCTAACTTTTTTCTAAAATATCTTCCAAACAATGTTTCACCTTTGAGCTCCTCCGAAATCGGAATGTGTCGGTGGAACACAGCGGGGAGACCAGTGAAAACTGAAAACCGGACTCATACGTACCTTACCCATTATGGCCATATGGCCTGGGAACACAGAAGAAGAAGAAGCACCCGTGTGATTGTTATTCTCTCTGTGTGTGTAAATACCAGGCCCCTGGTTTGACATGTACCTGAAGGATCGCCGGCCTGTGGTCATGACCCACAATCCCTACATCGCGTTCATGGACGATCCTCGCCCCGAGTACAACACACAGGTAGCGAGGCCTTGCACACATTAGACGCTGAAACCTCATGCGCTTAGCCGCAAATAAGTAAACGAAAGTCAGAAAATAAGAGGATGGGATGAGTGCTTATTTTTTCTTTCTTTCTGCTACTGTGGAACCTCCCTTATAAGACCTTAAAAAAATCGTCCAAAATCAGGTCTTATAAGGGAGGGGTCTTACAAGGGAGGTGATTTTAATACTTACAAAGAAGGGCAATGTGATGAACAAAACGCCCCGAACACCCACGTTGTTGCTGGGACCCAAGTTCCCTTTGTGAAACACAATCATGGACTGAGCAATGTCTCAGAGATTCAGGTCTTATGAGGGAGGGAGTCTTATAATGGGAGGTCTTGTAATGCAGGTTCCACTGTACTTATTATGGGATACGCGCGTGAGGTTTTGGCGTCTAATGTGTGTGCACGGCTTGATCATGTAACGTTTTCGTTTGCTCCTCCAATTCAGTCGATTTGTTTTTATTGTAAGGAAAACTGAGTGGGTTTTTTCCATTTTGTTTGTGTGGGTGTGTATGTATTTTTGTGTGTGTACAAATTTTGTCTGTGGTTCATACACTTCTGTGGCTTACTTATGAATAGATACTTAACGCCTTCACTGCCTACAGGGGATTTGTCCTCTCACTTTGCACTAGGCCTTACGGTCTGAACGTGGAGTCTTTCGGATGAGACGGTAAACCGAGGTCCCGTGTGCTCATGCACTTAGCACACGCTAAACCTAGTGGCAATGAAAAAGTTGTCATTTGGTCAAAATTTACCCCCTCCCTTCCCTTCCTCATCAGTCACACAAAAATCGCATGCAAAAAACGAACAAAAGTGGCGCTCCTCTGGCTGCGACGCGCTCTCCAGGTGGGAGCAATCCGAATTTCACAGAGACGCCTCTGTGACTATACAGTACACAATACATGTACCTAATACCTAATACCTAACATCTGCCCCATGTCGTCTACTACGGGGTGTGTAATGTCGTCGATGTTGTCATAACTTTTGATGTCATAGTCCTGGAATGATGGTTTTTGGCTTAGACAAGTCAGGAAAGATGTATCTCTAGACCATTTTCTCAGATTGAGTCTAACAGGTCTCTTTTAAATTTTATTATAAGAAAATCGATAATTGTGTTGGTGCATGGGAAAAAGCTACATAAGTCGCTCAGAATGTTTATTGCTCAATAGCCTAAAAGTCAACAATTCCCAAAATATCAAGTTTCTAGTTAGGGCATATTTATGCCTATTGTTATGTATTCTATCAGTATCCACAACATGAAAGACAATTTTGAATGATTTTTTTGTTTATTTGATTGTTTTTGAAAAGAATCAAGTCAATAGAAAGACAGAGGCAAAATTACGACTTCTATGTCCAATTTCTGCAAATAATGCATCTCGAATGCCAAACTTCGAATAATTATAAAATAAAAACTAGACAAGATAACTCAATTCGGTTTTCTGTGTATTAACAATGAATCTTTGCTCCATCATGAAAAATTAAAATCTCAATTTATGCCAAAATTATGTCTGTTTTTCCCATGCACCATCATAATTTCTCAGATTTCCTCTGGCAGTGAAGGGGTTGATATTCTGTCAATTTAACGGATGCGGCTTATGCACAAGTGCGTCCTGTTGCAGTCCGCATTTTACGGTAGGTTAATTTTGCTTTTGTTTGCGTTGCAGTTGCTGCGAGCAGCCAACTTTGTGGTGTCGTCTGCGCGCTTCATGAAGAGTTTGAGAGACGAACTCCTGGAGCCTGAAGTCTTTCACCTTAACCCTAAGGCCAGCGATACGGAAGACTTTCGACGCTTTGTCAAGTAGGTTTTTCTGTTGTCGCCAGGTTTTAATTAGGATTCTCCCCTTTAACAATGAGAGACTTAGTGCGATTTTTCTCACGCCAGAGGGCATGACGCTCGTGTGGGGCTAATCCTCTCTATATTATTAGTTGGGGATAAAGAAAGAGAGAGAGACAGTGAGTGGTCCTACCATCACTCTCTCTCTCACTACGCCCAAGTAAGAAAATCTCGTGATAAGCCCCTAGTGCATTGATTGCCCTCTGGCGTGAAAAATATCGCCATAGGTTGACCATTCCTCTTTCTTTTTTCTTTTTCTTTTTCTCCCCCTTTTTTGGGGGGGGTCCGATTTGGCTGAAGCTTTCAGGAGAGTTGCGGGGTATTAAGGGATAGTGAAATTGGCAATATTAAATGATTTCGCCCAAAAAACAGCATAATTGGCGAAATTTCAATCTTGAATATCTTGAAAACGGCTGGACCGAATGCATTCATATTTTCAGTATTCACTAGAACGTTAATTTCCAACACTTCTTGTGTATTTCCGAACCGGAAGTGCTCTGGCTGGGAACCTGCAAGTAAATTTGTGTTCACGGAATAGCCAAAACCGGAAGTGACGTCACAAAAATAACTATTGGATGCTATAGCCCTTATGTTGGCCCAGGTCTGAAAGGAGTTTGTTGACGATATTTTGGCCAAATTCTAATATTGAATAACTTGCAAACGGCTGTTTGAGGGGAGAATCCTGTCATGTTTGCTCTCAAAGGCAAACATAAGCCCTCTAGTTGTTGTTAGTTTTTTTGTAATGCCAGATTATATCACATAGATTGTGAGAGTTTAGTGTAGGAGTTAGTGAGTTTAGTGTAGGAGTTAAATTGAATAACATTTTATTTGCATATGGGCCTTAGTCCACAATACAATTGCAAGGGACTAGGGGTGTGGGTTGGACACGGGGCAAAGGCTAGGTGGAAGCGGGTAGGAGTTAGTGAGTGGATGGTGTGTGTGTGTGTGTGTATGAGAGAGAGAGAGAGAGAGAGAGAGAGAGAGAGAGAGAGAGAGAGAGAGAGAGTCTGAGTGAGTGTGTGGGGGTGAGAGGAGAGAGAGAGAGAGAGAGAGAGAGAGAGAGAGAGAGAGAGAGAGAGAGAGAGAGAGCACCTTTAATGTTTCTTATTCTTGTGAGTTCTTCTTCTTCTGCGTTCCCAGGCCGTATGGCCATCATGAGTAAGGTATGTATGTGTCCGGTTTTCAGTTTTCACTGGTCTCCCCGCTGCATACAGCCGACACATTCCGATATTGGAGGAGCTCAAAGGAGAAAAATTATTTGGAAGATTTTTTTTTGAAAAAAAAGGCAGGAGAATGGGCCAATAAGTCAGAAAGATAGCAAATGATAGAAAGCAAAGGGAAAAGGCAGAGTCAAAGAGAGTGGCAGATTAGAGGAAGTTACAAGCACAGAACTTCCAGAAGGTGGGTGAACTATTTTTACGAAAGACCCCCCCGTATCCCCATGGGGAGAGACTCGTGGAGGGGGTGGGGTCGTCCAGCTCCCCGTATGGAGGCACGAGGCATCCACCCACTGCCCCATAATGTTTAAATTGTTCAGAAATGTGGAATTGTTCAGAAAAATACTAGAGGAAAGCACTACTACATGTACTTCTGCTACTACAAGTACCACCAATACAGCTGCTACTATTACTTTTACTACTATATTATAGTAGTAATAGTAGCAGTAGTACTAGTTGTACTTACCCGGTAGTATATTATACTAAGTACAACCAGTACTACTGCTACTACTACCACCAATTCTTCTACTGCTTCTTTTAATGTTATCAATGTTACCTTTAAGGTATTAGGCACTTTATAGTCACAGAGGCATCTCTGTGAAATTCGGGTTGCTCCCACCAGGAGAGCGCGTCGCAGCCAGAGGCGCGCCACCCAATTAAAATTTTTTTTGTTTTTTGCATGCAATTTTTTTTGTGACTGATGAGGAAGGAAAGGGAGGGGGGTAAATTTTGACCAAATGATAGCTTTTACGTTGCCACTGGGTTTGATGTGTGCTAAGTGCATGGGCACACGGGACCTCGGTTTATCTTATCCGAAAGACTCCACGTTCAGACCGTGTAAAGTGAGAGGAAAAAATCCTCCAGTACCCAGGTTCGAACTCGGGGGTTTACTTGACACGAGGCGAACGCGATACCTCTGAGGCCACTCTACACCATGATATTGTGTGTCGTTGCTCTATTGTGTCTTGGAGGATTATGAAAATTACAGTAGAACCTCCCTTATAAGACCTCCCATTATAAGACTCCCTCCCACATAAGACCTACTTCTCTGAGACATTGCCCTTTTTAAGTATTAAAATTACCTCCTTTGTATAACAGACCTGTTTACTCTTTTCGAGTAGCATTCTACTCAAATTGGACCTCTACTGCTCTTCAAAACTGAAAATAATGCTCTCTAATTTTTGATTGCTACTCATTTTCAGTGAACATTGTTTGATGGTTTAATGAATAAAACTACACATTTTGCACCAAAACTACTCATTTCAGCTATCCAGACTACTCAAGACTTGTGTAGGGGGTAAACAGGTCTGGTATAAGACCCCACCCTTATAAGACCTCATTTTGGATGGTTTTTGAAGGGTCTTATAAGGGAGGTTCCACTGTACTACACTTTTTTCTTCTCTCTTTTATCAGAATGTTACCACAGTCGATTTCGTGGTATGGGGCGTATTGGTACAAGGCTTTTCCTCTGGACATGAGTCAGTACTATCGACTGTTCAACTCCACTCGCATTCCAAGGTACGTTTTGGATGATACTACATCAGTGTTTGCATGAGTACCTATCGTGTTAGTATTTTTGACGAGCGAAGTCTCAACTATGTACCATAATTTTCGGACTTTAAGGCGATATTTTTTTCTCCAATTTCGACCTATGCGCCTAATAAACGAGTGCGCCCTATTAGTGAGCAAAATCGTCAGAAGAGACTAGAGAGGCAACGATTGCCGTACTCGGTACAGTCTACTGTGAGTCACAACATCGAAAGTGGTAACGAGTCGCCGATACGACGAATACTCACGTTAAAATGCTTCAAAATCCCTATTATCGTCCGAGATACCGTCCAACAGATGCCACAACCCTTCGTTGGATGTAAAAAGCATTGTTGTAGTGCTTAAAATGCCATAATTCTACCAGTTTTCGTGAAGAAAAGTCCAAACACAAGGACCGGAAGTTGCAAAAACAGAAGTTTGATTATTTGAGAAGGGAGCCAACTCTCGTTTATGACAGCAGTAATGGCGGTCGGTAAGCGTTTACAGGACGTGTACGGGCTTCAAACTTCGACTTTCTTTTGCAAGGTGTGTATCGCCTTATAAACGAGGGCGCCTTTTACTTTATTTTTTTCAGATTTTTCTTGAA
>CM065687.1:47795487-47807180 GCA_017654935.2 Phymorhynchus buccinoides
ACTGAACTTCAGTTTTTTTTAATTCATCAAAAAAAAAATAAAAAAAATTGACCACAAGCGATTTGGGGCGTTTTGAACTTAGTCTAGTTGTTCTATCTTAGAAGTTTGCAAAGGCATTGTTATAATTTTTCAAGGCTTATCAGACTCAAACTGTCTGGTTTAAACAAATCTTTATTCATTTGAAAACGATCAAACAGAAAGACAATTAGAGCAACAACAAGCTCAAAGCTTATACAGTGCTCCTTAAATTAACATAAAAATTGCACAATTGATGTCTCTGTCTATCATTTTAACTGTCTGTCTTCGTTATGTCTCTCTTAAGTTGCCCCGGCCCTGAATTGTCCAATGGGGCTCTGCCCCTTGTACCCTGCTGGGGCCATGGGTCCCTGGACCCCAGCCTTTCAGTTTTTTTCATTTTGGGGAGTTGCACCCCTGTGTCTGTGGACAGGGAACATTGTGGATGAGAGGGAGATCCTAGCCCACCTGCAGTACATTCAGTCGGTCAAGGAGCCGCGGCCCTCCCACCCTCTGGGGGTGCTGACCACCGCTGACCGGGACACCTGGACCAAGGCCCGCATACAGCTCCTCAACGCTGGTCAGTTCTGTTTTTTTTATATTTTTATACGTCCGCCAAGGAGGCTTCTTCTTGTTCCTTTTTTTAATAATAATAATAATAATTGATAGCATTTTGGCAAAGGTAAAGATGTGCCCCCCCCCCCTGCATTTTTCGGTTAATTCAATTTTTCCGTTTTTGCCTTTCTTACCAAACATGAAGCTGTATTTTATTAACCTTTTCAGCTAATTATCTTTTTGGAATAATAACCCTAACCCTAACCCTACCCCCCCTATGTACTGCAGTACACCGCGACATTTGTCACAGTCGTGGTTCATTGCGTTTTTCCGTCCTATGGGGGGGGGGAGGGTTATTATTCTTAAAAGATAATTAGCTGAAAAGGTTAATAAAATACAGCTTTATGTTTGGTAAGAAAGGCAAAAAACGGAAAAATGGAATTAACCGAGAAATGTAGGGGGGGTGGCACATCTTGACCTTTACCAGCATTTCTATAGCGCCTTTCTATAATTATTTTACACTGAAGGCGCTTCCATTCACACCCGCAGTCACACAAAACATTATTACCCAACCATTCACCCAGGCACAAGATCAAGAAGGAAACATTTACGAACCGAATGAGCTTTGAAAGTAGTGTGTCTTGAGTTTAGCTTTGAAAGTAGAGATAGTTGGTTCATGGCGGAGATCGACTGGGAGGGAATTCCAAACAGCAAGGGCACTGAAACTGAAACTTTTTGTGTGTGTGTTTGTGTTTTCAGTCATCCACCCGTATTTCACAATGTTAGTTTCGTTTGTAAAGATTTTAATCTCCACATTAGACGTATTTAGGGTACAGGGGTCTTAGCAAAGACACTGTAATGGGAATAAGACAATTTCCCCCTATATTCTGTGAGGACAGAAACCCTGATTATGCCCCCCTTGAACCATGAACATCAGCAGTAATCTAACACTGGTTGTTACTGTTTCATAGATTTTCTGGCCGTATTTGCAGCTTCCTTACCTTTCTTTGTCTTCAGGAAAACAGAAAAAAGTTTGCCCAAGCACTCAAATTTGAATGTGGTCTTTTTTTTTTTAAAGGCGATTCAAATTCCAGTCTTTGGATAGAGCCGCCGTTGTTAATGGGATAACGAACGATAACCCTATCAGCCCGGCTCACCGTAACTCTCCAGTTGTCTCTCTTATTCCCTTTACAGTGTCTTTGGTCTTAGTCATTGAAAGAGAAAATGTATTTAGAATTTCATAACATTTGTTATTTTATGACTCTGATAAGATAACCAGAGTTATTCACTTTTAAATGTTGTTTTTGAGACTAGTCTTCTGTCTTTAAAAAAGACAGGGATACTGATCCCAAAATAAGTTAAAAAAATTCATGTATCCTAAAGACTGTCATGATTTATACCAATTTAAAAACAAAAAATTGGAGTGATAACCCTGAGTGCTTAAAAATGCTGTCATAATCTGTGGAGACCGAATGTATATACAGACAAACCTCTATTTTAAGACTTCCAAAATGTCCGGAAAAATCGGTCGTAAATTGGAGGGGTCGTATGACGGAGGTTTTCACTGGCAGCCGTAGAAAGAAAAAGTTCAGCACAGTTCATACTCTCTTCTTCATGCACACATACAATGACATATTAAAACTGGATTTGGGTCTTTCCAACTCCATAGGATTGAGCAATCGGTGTATTACAGTTTCACTTCGCCGACTTCTGTTAATCACCTCCACTCTCGTCCAAAGTCAGTGGTTTTCTTTTTCAAAGTCAGTGGTTTTCGTGCTTTTCCTACGCTTTCCGCCATCTTTTCTACAACAAGGGAAGCGACTCCGCTTTCAGGCCCTTGACCGTGGTTGTTTCCCTTTGCTCGAAGTCTATGCAGACGACAACAACGGTTGTAAAAACCAACAAAATGGCGGTCGTAAGTCGCGTTTTAGAGGAAGTCGTTTAAGAGAGGTCGTTTACATAGTAAAATGCATCCGTGCCAACAAATCCGGTCTCAAATGAGAGGTGGTCGCTTAACAGAGGGTCGTAAAATAGGGGTTTGTCTGTATATAAAAAACGGTCACTAGTCCACAGAGAAACCGAAAAATACACATTGTACGCCAGTCTGTCATTTCTGATTACACATGTGTGCATTTGTGTGTGTTGATGTGAGTGTGTTTGATACCATAGACCACTCCATTCTTCTGTCTCGTCTTGAACATACTTTTGGAATTAAGGGCCCTGCTCTTTCTTGGTTTTCCTCTTACCTTTCTGATCGTTTTCAATCAGTTCTGGTCAATGGTCGTCAGTCTGAACAGGTTAGGCTTTCTTGTGGAGTCCCCCAGGGGTCTGTGCTTGGTCCTGTCTTGTTTACTTTGTATACGTCACCTCTTGCCAATGTCATCGACCAACACAACATGAAACATCACTTCTATGCAGATGACTCACAACTCCAAAACAGTACAACCCCTGAAGATCTAGATTCCATTCTTACAGAAAGTAACAACTGCTATATTGATATTCAAAATTGGATGGTTCAAAATAAACTTCAATTAAATGGTGAAAAAACCGAAGCAATGCTTGTAGGGACAAAAAACAAACTAGCCTCTGTTTCCATAGAGTCAATCCAACTGGGTAACAATATCATTCCCCTCTCAGACTCAGTCAAAAACTTAGGTGTCACTTTGGACAATACTCTTTCCATGCAGAGTTTCCTGACTCAGACCTGTCAGTCCTGCTACTATCAAATTCGTCGCATTGGCTATATTCGTAAATACCTCTCAGATGAAGCCACAGCAAAGCTTGTTACTTCCCTCATCCTATCTCGTATTGACTACTGTAATGCTCTCCTTTCTGGCCTATCAGTCTCTTCTCTATCTTGTCTCCAGCGTATTCAAAACACAGCTGCTCGTCTTGTCCTTAGGAAGAAAAAGTTCGATCATGTTAGCCCTCTTCTGCGTTCTTTGCACTGGCTTCCTGTCGCAGACAGAATTGAGTATAAATTAAACACACTTTGCTATAAATCTATTCATAAAGCTGCTCCATCTTACCTCTGCGACAATATTTCCATCTATACGCCAGCTCGCACTTTACGTTCAGTTTCTGACCCTCTTTCTCTCCAGATCCCTAGGTATAAGCTTTCAACTGTTGGTCGGCGCTCTTTTGCTGTCTCAGGACCAACCTCCTGGAACAAACTTCCTCTCTCCCTCCGTCAGCGACCGACCCTCTCTGCTTTCAAAGCTAACCTCAAAACCCACCTGTTCCCCCATTCATTAAAGCTCCTCTCTCTTTCTCTTCTCTCTCTTGCCATTAGGTCTGTTTCTGCTATATTCCATTTATGTTATCCGTGTGTGTTCGCTTTGTATTGCGTTTTTGTTTGAATGCGCTATGAATGCTAACGTGCGTGTGCGCTTTGATTTGATTTCTATCAAGATTCAGCGCCGTATAAATACTGTATGTGTGTTGTTGTGTGGGGGAAGGAAAGGATGCATTTGTGTATATGTGCGTGTGCATGTTTGTATACCTTTGAGTATGTGTTTGCGTGGGGGGTGACTTGCAACGCCCGAGTTAACCTCTGCTGACACGCTACTAGTATGTTAGCAACAGGCAAAATGCCCCTATAGCCGACAGTGGTGTGGCTGTTTTCAACTCATTCGCTTAAACACACGAGCTGGTTTTCAAATCATATAGTAAAAAGCCAAGTGTCCGTCCGTGTGTGTGTGTGTGTGTCTGTCTGAAGCACAAAACGGACCTTATAACTCCGCCGTTTTTTTCGACCGAATCGCTTCAAATTTGCTGTGAGCCCTAACGGGGCGATGGCAACGGCAACCGAGGCGGCCGTGTCATTTGCGCGGTTTCGCAAATGCGCGAAACGCGTATCCGCCGGCCTCTCGGCGCCCGTATCTCCGGCGTTTCTGGGCCGATTGCCTTCGAATTTGGCAGGTACATGACCAGGGACGGTGACTATCGGTGTGCGAATCGGTTCAGAAACGCGCGCGCTATTACGCCGCTTCACCTTTTCACGAATAACTCCGCCGTTTCTTAACCGAATCGCCTCAAATTTGCTGTCAGGCTTGCTATGGCCCGGGCAAAGCCTGGCAGCAAATTGGAAGAGAATCGGGTGAGCGCGTCACTCTCAGAGCAGCGCCAACGGGAAACGGGGCCTCATAACTCCGCCGTTTCTTAACCGAATCGCTTCAAAATTGCTGTACTCAGTGTTACCAGTACTTGGCGTTACCGTTACTAGGCGTTACCAGTACGGTGCATTGCCAGTACTAGGCGTTGCAGCTAGTTTTATATAATTTAAAAGGTTAAAGATCAATCTAAACCCACTATGCAAAAATAAAGTCACTGCAATGTCCAAATGGTTTTAATAGAATGTAACGAAAAGGGCCAAAATCGGATCTCCTAGTCCTAGAGGGGATTTCTACGCCTTCACTGCAGAGTCCTGAGGGATTACAGAGCAGCGAGAAGGGTTGCGTTGAAAGTGTTAACTCTTTCCGTGCTAACCTGCGACAAGATCGCAGGACATGCGCACAACACTTCGTTACTAAGGTAACGGGATATCGCAAGTGAACTTAAAAAGTTCATAGGTCAACAGTCATGCGCGGTTCAAAGTGGCTCAGAGACCTTCTACACACACACACACACACACACACACACACACACACACACCACACACACACACACACACACACACACACACACACACACACACACACACTCATTCATGCCTCAACACTGATTGACTGGCTGTAGTAGGCTTTGTTTCGGAACTTAGTATGTAAATGAGGGGTCGCCCCTCTCGAAGCTTCGCTGGCTTGACAAAATGGCGTCAACTTCAGCAAGCACGTATTCGTCTGTTTGCCATGTATTAGTCCTGTATATTGTGTACATAATACCAAAATTTCACGTTTGTATCTATCATCGTCATTTAAAAAACAATTTGGGGGGTAACATGCGAACGGCCAGTATACAGTGTTTGCAAAGGGAAGAAACTGGCCAGCATATTAGAGTGGGTTAATGGCCCTTTTGCACATTCGTGGTGATGACAAACGGCATGTGTGGCTGCCGCGTTTCAGCGGAGAGCAATGGGCACTACCTACAGCTGCTGGACAGCGCTGCCTTCTGTCTGGTGTTGGACGACGAGGACTTCGCTGACCCCAACCAGCTGTCGAGGTCCTTCCTCTTCAGCGACGGAGTCAACAGGTACCGATGCTACTTACACTGTAACATCTTGCTTAACTCTCTCAACTATAGCGTACATGTCTCACGCAAACGTTCAACACTAGGCAGGTTTGCATCATTACATAGAAATTATTAAAAATATAATGCTTAACCGTACAGTTTTGAAAATTTGTGGTATTGTTTATAATAATGGCATCTGGGAACGCAAAAGAAGAAGAATCCCCTTCGTAATTTTGCGTTTTACATATCGTCAGTGAAATTCAAAAATCTCGTATCTCGATTTTTGTGTTAGTTAGAGACATAGTCAGCTCTCTAATTTTTCCCGCCACCTTCCACCAAAAGCTCGTATCTCTAACGACTTTCTATCTGTGGTAAATGAGGTTGTGAAAATAGAAGAAAAACTCGTAAGTCCCAAATTCTGATCTAATTAAGGACAAAAACCTCATAGTTAATGAATTGTAGTCAACACGGTTAATTTTTAAAACAGTTTTTTTTTTCATTTTTAATCAAAACTACCAAAATTGACATACGAGGTTTTTGAATTTCACTCCCCCCGAAGAACGGAGTGTGGCTGCCCACATGGCGGGGTAATAAAAAACCACGGTCACACACGTAATGTTCTCATCCCTAGCTGATGCACTTGTACCATAGTGTTCAAGTGCTTTGGTTGTTGTGATGATCCCTGGAGTCTTTTTAGCCATGGTAAGCCAAGAAGAAGAAGAATTTCACTGACGATATTGATCTTCAGGCATGGTAGACCTCCGCGAATCGCGCGAAAATCCGCGAAAGTGAAAATTTGACAACCCACCCCCCAAAAAAAAAAAAAAGCCGGGGTAAAAATTCGCTTGGGTGCCTAAAAATGACGTGCGTTAAAACCTATGCAATCGCTTCGCGGAACCGGATGTGAATGACTGAACAAGCAACTGCCCGCCGAAGTTAGCAGTCGTGCGTGGCCTAGCTTACGCCACACGTTTCCAGATTTGTGATCCTAGTGCTTCTTTTTCTTTCTTCTTCTTCTTTTTGACGCCCAACTTCATCATTTTAGTTTGAGTTGACATCTTTCAAATGAAAATGCAGAATCGGTTGGATATTCTTCCGCGAAACTCACTTTGCCCCCACGATTATGCCTGGATCTTCCACCAGGTGGTTCGACAAGAGCTTCATGCTGATTGTCAGCAAGCAGGGCACGGCGGCGGTGAACTTCGAGCACTCCTGGGGGGACGGGGTGGCAGTGATGCGCTACTTCAAGGAGCTGTTCAAGGACACCACCACCAACGCCTTCCTGCACCCCGATTCCGCACCCGCCCCTGTCGACTCTGCCAAAGTGGTGCAGAAATTAGGTGGGTGATGCAGAGCCCTTTACCCCTTACACAAGTCTTGTGTAGTCTGGATAGCTGAAATGAGTAGTTTTGGTGAAAAATGTGTAGTTTTATTCATTAAGCCATCAAATGATGTTCACTGGAAACAAGTAGTAATCAAGAACTAAAGAGCATTATTTCAGACCTGCTTTTTACCCTCCCGGTTTTGCCGGAATTATCCCGGGAATTTGCAGAAATTCTGGGTAAAATAATAAATTCCATGTGAATGCTGAAAATCCCGGGATTTAGAAAAAAACGTCTATTATTTGTTTCCGTTTGTGTGAAAAGACGCAAGGGTTGTAGTTTTTGCGCCAAACATGTCGTCAGGCACGTCAACAGTAGGCGGCAAGCGCCAGAAATCTTCAACGAACGACAGCAGTGATAGTGTGAAATGGCCAAAAGTGAAGCAGAAGTTTTCTCAAAAGTATTTGAAAGTCCAGGAATAACAATGTTCGCGGTTGGACGACGAGCATGCACAAAAACTGAAAGTACGCAAAGTGTTCATGAAATATTTTCGCATGGAAGCATAACTATCCCCACAAAGCGACATTGCGATGTCAATTCTCCTTTTTTCTCTTTCAAATTCTGGTTTTTCTGTGGCAATTCAGGGTAAAACAGGTCTGAATTATTTTTAGTCTTTGACAAGTATAGAGTCCAATGAGGAATATACTCGAAAAGGGATAAAACAGGTCTGGTACTATGTGTGTCTGAAAGCGGGGTGGATGTGGGATGTTTGGTGAGGGGGGGGGGTGGGTGAAGGAGAGAGTTGAGGGGAATGCGTGAGGAAAAGGGGTTGGAGGTCATCAATGTGGTTGGAAGGTGGTAGTGGATGTGGCTGCGTGTATTGTTGGAGCATGTAGGCTTGTGGGTGGTGAGAGGAGAGGGTATATGTGTTCGTTCGTTCTTGATTCAACGTCATCCCCTTACAGTGATCTTAGACAACAAAAACAAAAAAAACAAACAAAAATGTCTGCGTATGATAGGTGTATGTGTTTGAGGTAAGGGGTATTTGGGTCTGATTATAGTGAATATAGGCCCATGTTAGTGAATGTTAGTGAAATACTAAACTTTAGAATTCTGTTAAACCATTTAAGAAGCACACAATAATATGAACAAATATTAAGCTCAAAAGAAAAGTCAAATAATAACAAGCACATTAAAGCAAAAGGTCCAATTGGGCTTCTAATAAGTGGGTGTGTGTGTGTTTAAAAAACTTAAAAAACAAAGAAAAAGAAACTCATGTGCTGGTGTGAATCCTCTTCAAATAAGACATCTCTCCTTTCTGTTTCCTGCTTAAAACTTGTTCCACACATTGTGGTGTGTTGTGGGTGTGCGCGCGCAGTGGGTGTGGGAGGACATTGGTGTGTGCCAGTTGCGTGGTTGTTGGCTATGCGCATCGTTTTTGATAGTAAATGTAGTAGCCTTGATCTATGTATTTATTAAATGTTGTGAAGCGCTGTGAGCTCCAGAGAGAAAGGGCGCCATTAAAACACAGTAGCTCTCAGCATCCTTGCAGCTCGCCTTTTGTTAACAATCGCACACATAAAACCAATTAAAGTCTGGATACTTAGGCCTACATGTGTATGGTGGCAATTACCACTTGTAAGGTCTTTTCACTACCTAACCACAATCAATTATACGAATATTTGCTCTGTTAAAGGAAATAACTTGAAACCATAGCTCTCTGGGGCAAACTGAAAGGAGCTAGAATGAGGGGAATTCGGTACTGTGTAAATGGTGTTATTATATATATTATTAAAATATTATTTTTAAAAATGTGAGAAGTCACAAATAAGCGGCACACAACATAAAGCTCAACAACAACTAGGGTAGCAGCGCTCGTGTGAAACAGACGTGCAGATGGACCCCCTTCCTGGAGACGACACGACGGTAAGTGAGTGCGGGCGTCTGCGGAGAGGCCTCCAGCTGGACACGACTTCTGCGAGAGCACGCACTCAACAAGAGCCTCGCCAAGCAGAACAAGATCAGCCAGACTCTCTCATGCAGCGGCTTCAAGTAGATTGATTTTCTTTAACCTATATCTTACCCAATAATTTATCGAGTAAGAATCCTCATTGATGCACTGAGGCATGAGCGGGTTATAGCCATTAATCTTCTAGCTCATTCAAGCGTCTGCCAATGACATTGCTGTTCCTCTCTCTCTTCTTGCTCTCTCTCTTCATCTTCTCTCTCTTACTCTATACCTCTCTTCTCCTCCTCTCTTCTCTCCTCTTATACTCTCTTCTCTCTCTCTCTCTGTATAATGTAGTATCAAAGTCATTTGACGCATTATCTACATATATGTATTTTT
Source organism: Phymorhynchus buccinoides (assembly GCA_017654935.2). NCBI lineage: Eukaryota > Metazoa > Mollusca > Gastropoda > Neogastropoda > Raphitomidae > Phymorhynchus > Phymorhynchus buccinoides. The sequence goes on from CM065687.1 coordinate 47,804,893, forward strand.
GTATTTTAATTTTTCCCCCTTGATTATTCTCTTTTCATTTGTTTTATTTGTTCCAAAATGTAAATTTACTTCGTTATAAGCTTGAATTGCGTCCCCTGAACTGAATCAGTAAGCAGATGAGCCATTGTGATTTGTTTGACATAATACTGTTTTCTGAACTGTATGTTTATGGGCTTTACATGCCAAAAAAAAACATTAACATTGAGTGAGTCTCTCTCTCTCTTATCTCTCTCTCTCTCTCTCTCTCTCTCTTCTCTCTCTCACTCTTCTCTCTCTCTCTTCTCTCACTCTCTCTCTCTCTCCTCTCTTTCTCTCTCTCTCTCCTCTATCCTTGCATTGACGCCCAAGAAAGATTGTAAGAATGGCATTGCCTCAAATCTTACCTTGTTAAATAAAGTTTTTCAGTGTTCAGTTTCTGTCTCTATGGTAATCCAGCTGGGGCAGTACGGCTTAACGGGAAAGGCGGTGGCAAGTACGAGTCATGCAGCAAGGCGGACTTCAAGCAGCAGACGGAGGACCAGTGCGGCCCTGACTACACCGCACGCAGGGCCCGTGTGCCGCCAGTGCTGGAGAAAGGGTCCGCGGCCTCAGTGAAGGCCATCGCAGGCAACAGGAGTGCTCAAGGTCCACAACGAGCTCACCAAGCAGGCCGCATGGGTAGTCCAGCCGTCGAAGGTCGTCAAGCTGGGTCGTGGTTTCTACAATAAGGTTCTTTTTGGGGGGTTATCACGCACCTCCACTTCCCTGCATTCTTTTATTTATTTTTTTTTCTCTTGATGTTTTCTTACTTTTTCGTTCTTTTTCTTTCCCTTTTACCCCACACTCATCTCATACATGTCTGTGTGGAGCTAAGAGGACATATTTCTCGGCATATGTTTAGTGGTTTAGGCTGATACATAAGTGTCGGGTTTCTGTAGACATAGAGTTGGCTGTAGACCATCCATACTCTACAATAATGTTACTTGACTTGGTATTGTGTATTTGTTAATGCGATTTGCATCTGTTTGAGAATGAAGGTGGGTTTTTTTTCTCTTCTTCTATCTTTCAATTGGAAGATGTCAGTCACTTTGATGTGTCTATCTCATTAATCTGTGTTCAACAGCGTGAACATCTTTCTACGTTAGATGGCACAAATAAGCTTCTAGCCTGTTGCTGCTGATATGTTACTATCTATGTTTGTTCATGGTACTGTGGATAATAAAATACATGTTTAACCAAAGTTGGGGTCAGTTGAACTCGAATGAGCGGCTTCGGCTCATGGCTCGCAACGTTTAGACGAATGACGCCCGGTTCGCTCCGTAGAGTTTTCAAGAGGTTTATTCTGGTGTGTAACTAGCTACATTGGTATTAGGTACTTTATAGTTCACAGGGGCGATCGTGAAATTCAGGTGCTACCACCATGGAGGCATGTTTGCCGCAGAAGCGCGCCACACAAATGGTTTTTTGCATGCGGTTTTGTGGTGATGATGAGGAAAGCGAAAGGGGAGGGTGGGGGATTAGGCCCAGTGTGTGTGTGTTGTGTGTAAATTTTGACCAATCTGACAACTTTTTGTTGCCACTGGGTTTAACGTGTTTTGCCAAGCGCATGGGCAATGGGACATGGTTATAGTTCATCCGAAAGAATCCACGTTCATACGTGTGCAAAGTGAGAGGAACAAATCCCCTGTACCTAGGTCGACCCTCGTGTTACTTGACACGAGGCGCAGAGCTACCACTGTGCCACTCTACACGCCATGATGCAAACTCGTGGATGCAAGGAGGCGCCGGTTTTTCAAAATTGAATAACACTGGCAAGCGCCGGGTTTTTTCAAAATTTTGACACAAAAAAACAAGATTGATTCAAAGTGCAAGGGGGAAAAAAGACGTGATTCTCACTTTACAAGCCTGGAATAGCTCAAATTCTTTTTTTGTCGGTTGCTGTCCCATCTTTCGGGTAAACAGTGCGTGCCCCCACGCGTCATTCGAGTCCCAATTGCAGCTTGATTCAAGTCGCAGAACCGAGACCAGTTGGTTGTCCTAAAAATGGTTCAGATCAGATTAAGGCAAGGGTTTTCTGTCTCTTTGTGCGATCAGGCCAGGGTTCGACCGCACATTGTTCGCAAGGCAGCTGGAGGAGGAACGCGGGTTCTGTCGCCGGAGCTGGCAGCGATGAGGTGGACCGCACATGATCTACGACATTTCTCCACTCCACCCCGCAGATCCTCGGTATTGATCGGGGCTTCTTCCTGTTGGTGCCTGATGGTTATGGCGTGGGTGAGTGGTGCTAGACTTTACCTATTTGTCATCTC
>CM065687.1:47807680-47834340 GCA_017654935.2 Phymorhynchus buccinoides
GTCAAAAGACCATTTGGGGCATTTAAAATTATAAAGATCCTGAAAAAAAAGTGGATTTTTAAGTGATAAGATGGTTTTTTATTATTTTGTTTAATAATTTTTTTTAGAAATATTTTTAGAAATTTTAATTGCGCATAAGTCTAGAGTTTTTAGTTGATTTTTCTTTGTTTAAAATTTATGTTTGTAATAAAATATTTTCTTTGTAAAAGATATTTAGCTGTTTGCTTTTAAGTCTGGCAGATTGGAGGAAATCTAATTTAAAAGACCCCAGGGCTACTGATTAAAATTCGTGCTTTACGCTCAACTGAGCATTTTTTTTTTAAAAAATCCATGTTGTGCTCAAAAGAGCTTTATTATTAAAAATTCTTATGAGGCATAGGCCTATATACAAAACTGTACAAAGTTAATAAAAAATTTACTTGTTTTTTTTTCTTTTCAAAAAGACCAGAAGGTATTATTAAAAATAATATGTACATTATTATTATGTACACAACTTTTACATACAAGCTATTTAGTCTTTTAATGAGAAGTTGTATTTACTGTTTTTATATAAGAAGACTTGTTAAGATTAGCTAAGTTGTGATTAGATATTTTTAGATTTGTTTTTTAAGTATTTAACCTGTTAAATCTTGTTCCTTAGGACAGGACATAATGTAGTTTTCACATATGTGAAAATATGTAAATTTATTATTAGAAGATGTTTATAAGTGATAAAATCATTTTATTAAAAAGTTATTATTAAAATTATGTTTGTTTTTGTTTTAATTAGGTTATGGAACCTGACCACTAATAGTCAGTCTTCCAAATAGATAAGTTCAGTTTTAATCTGAATCCGTCAATAACCAACAACAACAACAAAAAAGACCAGTGGTTTTTTAAAAATTTATATGTACATCATTATTATGTACACATCTTTTACATACAAGCTATTTAGTGAAAATTTTATATTTTTAGCCTGTTAAATCTTGTCCCTTAGGACGTACTATGCATAGTCTAGAGATGTTTTATTAGAGTATAACCTGTTAAATCTTGTCCCTTAGGACGTACTATGCATAGTCTAGAGATGTTTTATTAGAGTATAACCTGTTAAATCTTGTCCCTTAGGACGTACTATGCATAGTCTAGAGATGTTTTATTAGAGTATAACCTGTTAAACCTTGTCCCTTAGGACGTAATATACATAGTCTAGAGATGTTTTATTAGAGTATATATCTCTAGTAGTTTTCATATGTTAAAATAGGTTAAAATTTTGTAAAAAGTCTGTTTATGAATACCAAATTTCGTTTTGTTTTAAAAGTTACTATTAAAATCTTGTTTGTTTTATATGTAATTTGGTCCTAAAACCTGACCATTGGTAATTAGTTTTTTAAGTGGATGAATCCAATCTTAATCAGAATCAGTTGTATTATATGATGATGTTGTTTATAAGTGGGGGAACATACCGCCAGAGGCCTCCATTACTATAAGTAGTTTTATTTATTCCATCTGATCCCAAGGGGGGGTAGCAACAAAAACTCTCCCGCCCCTGATGTCATGATGGAGTCTAGAAGTAAGAGAAACAAAACGAAGTTTTAAGCTTTCACTTATTGATGATGATGGTAGTGAAAATAAGAGTTGAAGTGGGGATGGTTAACGATTCTTGTATGCTCGGAACGGAGGGAGGGAGGGGAAGGGACCCCTCCTCTCAGCTCCGAGCAGTGACAAGGCACCGCTTGGGCAGTCCCAAAAAGGGGGGGGAGCACGAGCGCAAAAGCGCGACGGTTTACGAAAGAACCCCCCGTTGCGCGCACCGGACACCCATCTGCAGGGGGGAAAGGACTTTAAAAAATGGTGGGCTCAAAAGAGTCGCTTCGGCCCATCAGGCGCATGTTTTAGTTAAAAAGGGGAAGGGAGGGAAAGGGAGCAGGAATGCAGATAGGTATACGGCCCGCGCATCGGAGGGACTCTATCCCCACCAGTAAAAATAATTTCAGTTTTTATATAAGATGTTTGAATGACGCCTGGCCAGTTGTCCCGGCGAGCCAAACTATTGGTGACCAACCTAATTTATCGTGTTTACTTAAGATATTTTTTTCATTGTATGTTAGATTATTTTGTTCACATTTGTCTATAACAGGTTGTAGTTCTTTCTTTATCTGATTACAGGGATCAAAAATATGATTCAAGCTAACAATTTCTCCACATTTACATGGAGTGCTCCTAAATTTACATCGGATGGACTCAGTGTAGAATCTATTGATTCTACCCTGAATTTTGTAGGAAACAGGCAGAACAAGCCCACCACTAATAAATTTCCTGCACCGGAGGTGGGCCGCAGGGTAGGAATCCAATTCCTCAGCCCACCTCCGGAACACACAACGTTTTAGGTGATTTTTAAATTCAGACAGAGATAGTTTAATATTTACAGTCTGGCCCTCGGTATGTTCAGCTGCCCTTTTGGCAGCCGTATCAGCAAGGTCGTTCCCTTTGAGTCCTAGATGGGAGGGGATCCACATAATGGTTAAGTCAGTGCCTTTAATTCTTATTTGATGTATGAGATTTTGTATTTCTTGAATAATTTGTCTTCTGTTTTTTGTATTGTTTTGCAGTGCTTGCACTGAAGATAAGGAATCTGTAAGAATTGTGACCTGAAAAAGTGATTTTGGGAATTCATTAATAAAAAAACAGGCTTCAAGAATTGCCCAGAGTTCTGCACTAAAAATTGAGATTTTAGAATTTAAACAAAAGGATTTAGTAATTTTGAGGGTTGGAATGGTGAAAGCGCAACCTATTTGTGATTCGGAGATCTTAGATCCGTCTGTGTAAATCAATAAATGGTGTTGAATTTCAGAATTTTTTTCTTTAGCAGCAACTGAGAGTAGATTTGGTTGGTTTGATTTAGAATACATTTGATGTAATGAGATATCAAAGTTTGCTGATTCCCATTCCCAATGTGGAATAGGAAATTTTGGGTGAGTTTCAATATCGTCTATTTCCAGGCCCGCCATGGAAGCATTTCCGGGGAATAGTCTAATGGGTTACAAACTTTCTGTGCAATTATTGGTTTTTGTTGTTGAAAGGATGGATGGTTATAGAAGGGGTCTTCAAATTCTTCCTTAAAACTTTCTATTGAAAAATGGTTTGTTGCATAATATTAGCCTTGTTAAAAATGTTGAGGTATTTAGTTTCATAAGGTAGTTTAGTGGAATCTATCCTATTGTACCGTAAATCAGGTTGTTGTTTGCAAATTTTGGAACGTTAAGGGCGGCTTTAAGAGCTTTAAGTTCTGTTGTTTGTAATCTGTTTAGTAAATTATTTGTGATGTTATGGAATGCTTCCATTCCATAAGTTAGATGGCTGCGAACTAGGGCTTGTGTCAGATGAACAAGAAATTTTGAGTTTTGAGCCCATGTCTGAGAGGAGATAATTCGAACAAAGTTGGCGCCCTTAATGGCTTTTTTGCAAAGGTGGTCAATGTGTGGGCCCCAATTAAGGCGTGGTGTAAGTACCACCCCTAAAAAGTTTTACTTTGTTTGTCATAGATTTCGGTTGGCCCAGAATATTAATGCTAATGTTTTTTTTAATTAGGTTATGACGAAAACACATGAATTCACACTTGTCTGGAGACAAGGAGAACCCGTTTTTCTGTAAATAGTCAATAATAAGACTTGTGTTAGTTTGGTGACTTTGTAGGTGTTTTGTTAAAGCTTTTGAACTTTTCGTGAATGCTGACGACCAGATGGCTATGTCGTCAGCATACATAGAAATTTGACAATTATTTAGTTTTAGTTTAGAAATATCATGAGACGGAGAGATATAGAATGATTTATTTATATAGGCCTTCACCCCCCAGTGAGAGAGAGAGAGAGAGAGTGTGTGTGTGTGCGTGTGCGTGTGCGTGCATGCGTGTGTGGTGGAGAGAGAGAGAGAGAGAGACAGAGAGAGAGAGAGAGAGAGATCAGATATATTAACTTACATAAAAGCTTACACCCCCCAACACACACACACACACACACACACTTGCATGTGCATGCATACATGTGTAAATTTGTATTAATAATTTAGTAATTAATAAACTGACTAACCTTTTAAGAATCTCTCTCTCTCTCTCTCTCTCTCTCTCTCTCTCTCTCTCTCTCTCTCTCTCTCTCTCTCTCTCTCTCACGCGCACACATACACACACAGACATAGATATGCACATATGCACATATGTGTGTGTGTGTGTGTGAGTGTGCGTGTGTGTGAGACAGAGAGCGAGAGAGAGAGAGAGAGAAGGGAGGCGCATGAACTGTTGGGAACGGGAAGGGACCCAAAATATGTGAAAGCTCGGGGTGACTTGGAGAGGGTGGGGGTTTGGGGGTAGGGGGGGGGTGAACAAATGAATGCGATAATAGAAATGGTGGGAAAGACGGCAGTTCTTGATGTTTTGATAGTCGCTTGTATTGACCTTGTGTTCAATTTTTGTTTTGTTTTTGCTTTTTGCGGAGCATGATTTGTCATTCATTTTTCCTTAGTTTTGTTTCCATTTTTCATGCATGCAAATGGGTTTCTTTAATTGTATTGTGCTTGTACGAGACCACACTGTAATTTCACCTAACGTGATAATAAAGTATTTTTGACTTTGACTTTGACTTGACACAATGTTAATTTATGTTAGCGATTAAAACGTGTTAACATTTTAAATGGCAAACACTGGCAAATTCACTTTAAAACTGAGATAGTACATAAAAAGCGTACGCCATCAGGCACCTATGTTTAATTCCTAGCCTACTGTGACGCAAGGCTGCAAGCTTTGCTTGTGAACTAAAACATATGTAATTAATTCAACCAGTAAGTATTTTTGTATAATTATTTTAAATTGTGTTGTTATTATAGTTATCACAATATATTTTAAAAACAGTTTAATGGATATTTATTTTAGATCTGATGTTATAGTGGAAAGAATCATTGTCAGTGTTGAGAGACAGAGGCGACGCCACATTGTCAAACAATAGGCGCTTGAGAGAAGTCATAAATGACAGGTTAATTTACGAACACAAAAGGCGTAATTTTGTTTAAAACCCCCAATTTTTGTGTGTTAAAACTGTCGGAGTGCATTTTAGATGTGTCAATGTACCATTATCAACAGTCAGAAATTTAAAAGCAATTAGTTTGTCCTATTTTATCTTTCTTCCTAGGCTTATTAATGATATTTGGATGTTAGGTCCGTTGCGTCACCGTGATGGTTTTAGACTATTTTGCAGAAATAAAACTTAACAAAATAACCGTTAAATGACAGTTATTTTCTGTTTTTAACACATTTCCGCCAATTTCATCCAAACTATTTCACAGAATGTCGTAGAATTTTGAAGTAGATACTTTTTTTTCTTAACAAACATAACCCCCAAGTTTGGAAAGCATGACAACATTTTTGTCGGTTAAAAACGGTTATTTTTTAGTTTTGCAGTGATCGTAATGAAAACACCCACCTGCTTTAGAGAAACGGCGGTGACAAGAAAATAGACAACAGAACTGATGGAAACGGCTCTGGGTCCAACGATCTTTTTCTTAGTGATGTGGATGATTTGGGATCCAAACGTTTCGTACCCTGGACGTTTCTTAGACGTTTCGTCTGGTCGTTTCGTACCTCATGACCGTTTCGTCTTAGTCACTTCGTACACACTTGGACACTTCGTACACAAGCAAAACATCTCTAAAACTTGGTGGGGGAAGCCATATAGCCAGTCTGTGGACACCAAAATGTACGAAACGCCTGTGTACGAAATGACAGAAAGCTATCTGCAGTCTCATGCAGGTCGGGATAGGGTTAGACAGGGATAGGGTTAGGATATAACGCCCGGGAAAGGGATAGGGTTAGGGTTAGAAATAAAAACTTTCTTGGTTATTTTCGTGGCTAGGGATAGGGTTAGGGTTAGATGGTTATAGTTCTCATGCCGAGGTAGCTATTTCATGGCAGGTAATAACAGGGTTAGGATATAACGCCCGGGAAAGGGATAGGGTTAGGGTTAGAAATTAAACTTTCTTGGTTATTTCCGTGGCTAGGGATAGGGTTAGATGGTTATAGTTCTCATGCCGAGGTAGATATTTCATGGCAGGTACTTATTTATCGTGACACCGTTATCCAATGCAATTGGAGTCCAGACTGCAGATAGGCCTAGCTTACTGTTACGAAATGTCTTGTGTACGAAACGCCTGTGTACGAAATGTCTTGTGTACGAAACGCTAAGTTCATGTACGAAATGTCTTGAAAATAATGTACGAAACGACCAATCCAGGGTACGAAACGTCCAGGGTACGAAACGTCTGTATTCCGATGATTTGGCTAGCAACAATAGTTCTAGCCAATGAAAATGGAAATTTACTAAAGTTATGCAATACTATTTTTATTAAATAATAAAAATGAACTTAAAATTTATAAACGTTAGTGAATTTGGCAATTTGATAGTTTAATTAATACAAATTAAGGCGAGTTGATCGAGGTGTATAAAATTCTTAATAAGTTTAATGATCCTAACACAACTAAAACTTTACTAACTTTAACTGACGAGGAGAGAACACGAGGGCATGATTTTAAATTAACAAAAAAACTAAATAACAGTCGTTCAGCTCAAAACTTTTTTACTAACAGAGTCATAACTGCATGGAACAATCTTTCTAATGAAACTGTAAATGCATCATCACTAAATAGGTTCAAAAATCTTATTGACAAAAAATTTAATACTATTATGTACTCCACAAATTTGGAGAAATAAAAAAAAAAAAAAAAAAAAAAAATACACAATAGCCGTAGTAATTCACGGGCAAACAAAAAGAAAAAAGAAAATAAATATTTATATTTGAGAAAAATATCTAGAGGGCAAAAGGCTTCATAAGCCTACAGAGCCTAAACTGATATGATACTGATATGAAATAAAGACGTAATAGCAGACTATAACGGTCATTCTAGTTTCGCTCTTACGGACGTTAGAAAAACAGAGTTACTTTCCCTTGATTTATTTAACTTATTTCCGGTAAGGGAAACTACTCTATCTGAAAGTATCCAAACAAAACGTGATGAAGGCCTACCGCGAATACTAAGATCGAAGGACTACTGGCTAGTAACTGGTAATAATAAACTATCTAGGTTTGACATTAGTTATCCAGGCTACATTAGTTTTCAATAAGTGATGTGTTAGCATGAAAAGAGTATGGAAGTTCAGTTTAACGTCGCGTATCGGCTTTCACCATGTACGACCGGCTGAACAAACCAACCATGGTATAAACCAACATTTCTGTTCCTGAATCACTGTCTTAGCCAAAAGGCCGAGAAGCGATCGTGATTTTTTAGGAAAAGAGTAAACTGTGTTGTTAGTTTCAATTTTGTTTAATAAAAAAAAAATGTATTCCCGGCGGGATTCGAACCCGCGACCTCTGGGTACTCCATAATCTGTGGCGAATATGGTCCAGCGCGCTATCCACCGCGCCACGGGAACATCCAGGATACGGGTATGCTACTACTAATATCAATCTTTTCATTGTGAAGTTTCATTGTTATCTTTATTTCTACATTCTTCTTGCTAATCAATAATATCCAGTTTGGTCCTAGACAGAACTTGCAGCATAGCCTGTAGACACATAGGCTCTGCTTGCAGGCCTACCAGGCCCATGATTCTGGTGGTCTGTGTAGAATAAGATTGTAGTGTAGTTCAGGGGAGATAAGTCACATTTTTATGACACCGTCTCTTCCAGTGTTGTGATTGTTGTCTGCTAGATCAGTGCTTTCGCTACTGGTCAAAGTCCATCTCACACTAAGGGGGGGGGAATAGCTTTCAGTTTAATCTACTTGGGCGTATGAAATAAAGAAGTATTGTAGGTCTACTTTTTTATTTATTCGACAAAACCATGCATCATCTTCGGAAGATCGAAGGGGCTGCACCGACACTGAACGCCTCTTTGCGGGTTTGTCTTGATCTTGGCTTTACAACTTTGGATATATATATACATATATATATATATAAACACCGGGGGAGGGAACTTAGGGAGCGCAACTCAAGTTTTTATTTTTGTGAAAAACTAAAACAAAATTTCTATATTACTGGTATGGCCCAGCCTTCCTGAACTGCCCAGCTGATGGCAAGCTGATAATTTTGTCGGGCAGTCTGTTCCACTCAATGGTTGTTCATGGAAAAACAGAGTGCCTGTAGTTGGTGGTATTGGCTCTTTAAATTCTACTACAAAGCATTTCTTGTTTCGGCCATATTCAATACAATGTTTGCTGTATGTTGGTCTGCATCTTGCTGTGGAGTAATAGTAGTAGTAGCAGTAGTAGCAGTAGTCAGGTCTACATCTTGCTGTGGAGTAATAGTAGTAGTAGCAGTAGTCAGGTCTACATCTTGCTGTGGAGTAATTATAGTAGTAGTAGTAGTAGTAGCAGTAGTCAGGTCTACATCTTGCTGTGGAGTAATAGTAGTAGTAGCAGTAGTCAGGTCTACATCTTGCTGTGGAGTAATTATAGTAGTAGTAGTAGTAGTAGTAGTAGCAGTAGTCAGGTCTACATCTTGCTGTGGTAATAGTAAGTAGTAGCAGTAGTCAGGGCCGGACTTAAGTTTTTTAATGGATGGGGGCTAATTCATTAAGGTGCATCATTGTGTGTAACTTCATAATATATGTGGCGGTACCATAGCCGATGAAGTTTAACCGAGGCGTGGTTACCGCTACACCTATCTATATTGTTAAAAACTCGGGACTTTACTGGTGATGCACTGCCTCCGGGCATTGCAGCCATTATTGTTCCCACCATCATCTTTGTATATACAAATGTCCCATATGTGTCTATGACCGAGAGGACGTGAACATCCTTATCATCATCATCAAGGTGCAAAGCACGAAGATCGCTAGGGGGTTCCGGAGGCATGCTCCCCAGGAAAACTGTTAAACCAGAGAAGCAAAATAGTGCAATCTGGGCATGAAATAAAGGACTAATGCCATTACTGTTCATACCCCTATCGAAACATCCATTAAGTACCTATCAACTGGTGATGCTCATGAGTGCTAGGTACAGGCCGCGAGGAAATGTAGCTGCCGCTCGGCGACATGACTTTTTTTAGGAAAAAGGGTGGAGGCTGCAGTCCACTAAGCCCCCCCCCCCCCCCCCCCCCCTCTCCTGTAGGTCCGGCCCTGACACATGTGCTAGGCTATCTTTGAAATAATCAGCTTCTTTGTAATATTAAAATCTGATTCACTGGGAGTATGATGATATGGCTTGTCATTTGGTAAATCTAGCACCAGTGTCTGTATATGAGAACCCAAGGAATTATTCTGCCAAATTTTTATTAAGATTGGTTCAGTTGTTAAATAAAGCACTGTGATGTACATGTTTTGTTCACAGTATATCACACACAGACATACACCCTTCTTCCTCTTCTTCCGGTCAAGTGCCCACAATCAACAGTTTGATTGTTATGGCACTATTTCGGTCGAGGTCCGAAGTCGGAGAAACAAAAGAATAAAATAAAATAGTAACATAAAAGAAAAGAAAAAGAGAGAGAGAGCAAAGGAAAAAGAGAAAACCCTAATCTACAATGACCCAGCCAGCTGCATCTCCCTGTGGATCCCCAACACAGTCATGCTGCGTCAAAACAAGAACACCTTATTTTTTAAATTTAACCCTTTCACCACCAAAGTCGCATTTTAGCACCACAACGATTTAACTTCTATGTCACTAAAAGGCATCAAATTGGGCTCTATTCTCCATTTGCCGGGGGAAGTGAGGATAGACCTTATTTTATATGTCACATAAGAATCCCCAATACTGCAGACAGATTTTGTTCTCTACCCAAGTACGTTTAATGGACATTTTTGGCTGAAATATGGCTGGCGGTGAAAGGGTTAACAACAACAAATATATATAATGTTGTTTGATGGATGCCTGGAAGGTGCTAGGACAGGTGGCAGACACCGCCACCTCAGGCATCCAGCCCGTTCCAGTCGCGGATGGTTCGAGGGGAAAATGAATTTCGTCTGTATTCAGTGCGACAGTGGATGGATGACAGTTGTGGGTCATGTCCTCTTCTCTGGGATGAGCCTGGTGTTGTCAGCCTGGACAATGCCTTCCTGGATTTTTTATAAAGCATTGTCAGCCTGCTGGTTTTCCTGCGCTGCTCAAGTGTGGACTACTCTAACTGAGATATCATGTCAGTTACATTCAGTATGATGCACATACTGGCACAGGCCCTCGTTCCCATTCCAATGTACTCCTGTTTTGTTTTGTTTTAGAACCAAAAAAAGGGGGTGGGTGGGTGTCATTTAGCAAAAAAAATGTACAAAACCAAAACATACATTAACAAGGTCAAGGTCACGACGGCAAAATGGTTTGCGCGGATGCCTTCCTCTCATAGTGACACACCAGCACACAAAATGTGACGCGATTCGGTCAAGCGGTTCGGGAGATATCCTTGGGACAGACAGAAGGAGAAAAAATGACCCTCCGATTTTCAGGCTCCAGCGATCTTTTTGACCTTGACCTTGATCTTGATCGGTATGCCATCATCAGAACGGGCATAAGCCAAACCACCTTCATACCAAGTTTCAACATCCTATGTCTATCGGTGCCTGATATATGGCTAAAAATAGATTTTCGGTTTTCAAGGTCGTACGTCAAGGTCAAGGTCACGACGGCAAAATGGTTTGCGCGGATCTCTTCCTATTAAGGTGGCACACCTCCACACAAAATTTGACGCGATTCGGTCAAGCGGTTCGGGAGATATCCTTGGGACAGACAGAAAAACACACTAAAAAAAACAAAAACAAAAAACATACAAACCAGCCCATCGCAATAGTCCGATCACCTTTGGCGACGGACTAAAAATATTGAGAAACAAGGGCGTCGCCGAGCGGCAGACATGTCCGTCACCAGCAATGCCACGCACTTGCGACACCCCGTAGAGTGTCACATCCTGACACAAAATTGGAAGGGATTCTGTCTTCTAGTTCACGAGATACAGCTTGAAGAAGAAACATATAACGCAAAGAAGGAAATTTCGGTTTTCAAGGTCACACTTCAAGGTCAAGGTCAGCATGGTGATAATTTATGCTCGGATGTTTTCTTCTCTAGGGTATACAGTACCACACACAATCTGAAGCGCTTCTGTCAAGTACCAATGTGAAAAATATGGCTTAAAACCCAATGTGTAGACCCCTACCACTTTCAAGGCCTACGGATCGCCCGGACCGTGACCTTGACCTTGATCGGTATGCCACCATCAGAACGGGCATAAGCCAAAGTACCTTCATGCCAAATTTGAAGACTCTAACACTAACGGTGTGGGAGTTATGGCCCCTGAAAGATTTTCGGTTTTCAAGGTCGTACGCCAAGGTCAAGGTCACGACGGCAATATGGTTTGCGCGGATGCCTTCCTCTCATGGTGACACACCAGCACACACAATTTGACGTGATTCTGTCAACCCGTTCGAAAGATATCCTTGGGACAGACAGAAGGAGAAAAAAATGACCCTCCGATTTTCAGGCTCCAGCGATCTTTTTGACCTTGACATTGACCTTGATCGGTATGCCATCATCAGAACGGGCATAAGCCAAACCACCTTCATACCAAGTTTCAACATCCTATGTTGATCGGTGCCCGAGATATGGCTAAAAATAGATTTTCGGTTTTCAAGGTCGTACGTCAAGGTCAAGGTCACGACGGCAAAATGGTTTGCGCCGATCTCTTCCTATTAAGGAGGCACACCTTCACACAAAATTTGACGCGATTCGGTCAAGCGGTTCGGGAGATATCCTTGGGACAGACAGAAAAACAAACAAAAAAAAACAAAAACAAAAATACAAACCAGCCCATCGCAATAGTCCGTCTTGGTGACGGACTAATAAGCTATTAACAGAGAGGAATTATACACCATGCGCATACGGCTTCTGGCTCAGAAAATTAGGATTTGAAATAACAAGACAGCCCATGGAACACACTGTACTCGGCCACAACAGAAACGCGCGTGAGAGAGTTACAGTGGAAATTGATACATAATATCTATCCAACCAATATTATGTTAAACAAAATGAAAGTTGTTGAAAATAATAAATGTTCAATATGCAGGGATGAAATGGATTTTGTTGAACACTTCTTTTATGAATGTGAACCGATACGATTTTTTTGGACGGAGAAATTTATCCACAGTCTCGTAGGCATACAAATAAAACTTAATTTACCCACTGCCCTTTTTGGCTCATACAATCATGCTGAAAGCAAGGAAAAACTGAAAGTAATCAATGAAATTATTTTAATAGGTAAAATATGCATAAGCATAGCGAAAACTGAAAACAAGATCTGTCATTAATTTTTGAACAACAAATGGCGCACTGATCGAAGCGATTTACTAACTTTTCATGATCTCTCTCTCTCTCTCTCTCTCTCTCTCTCTCTCTCTCTCTCTCTCTCTCTCTCTCTCTCTCTCTCTCTCTCTCTCTCTCTCTCTCTCTCTCTCAGTGCGCAAGTGTGAGCGTGTATAATATGCATGTCAGTGTGCGCGAGCGCGAGTGTGAGTCACAGTGTGTGTGAATATGAGTAACACATGCATTCGTGCAACTCGTGTGTGTGTGCCTGCTCGTGTGTGTGTGTGTGTGTGTAGAGGTGGGGGGAAAAACCGGTTTGAACCGAAAAACCGGTGCTAAACTTTCGCGGTTCGAAAAACCGGTTCGAGTTGCTGTGAACCGGGTTTTTTAACTGCAAACTGAAAGTAAGTTTTTCTTAGAATAACGCATTCTTTTCGAAAAACAACACTAATTCTCAGCGCAGAGTGGGTGTTTGTAAACCAAGAGTAGCTGTTTCTAGTTTGTGGTGGTCTCTCTCTTGCCTTTAGGTTTGTTTCTGCTGTATACCATTTATGTCAAACGTGTGTGTTCGCTTTGTATATTGCATTTTTGTTTGAATGCGTTATGAATGCTAACGTGTGTGTGCGCTTTGACTTGATTTATATCAAGATTCAGAGCGGTATGTTGTTGTTGATTGAGTTGAGTGTGTGTGTGTCATACTCATAAGTCAAAAGTTTCTTATTGTGTGTGTGTGTGTGCGCGTGCGCGCGTGCGTGCGTGTGTGTGCGTGAATATTCTGACAAATATGTGATTGCATAGGTGAAACTAGTGATGCGAGTACTGGTTAAAAAGAAACCGGTTTGGTAAAACCGATTCGAAGAGGGAAAACCGGTTCGGATTTTTGAACCGGTTCTCAACTCTATGTGTGTGTGTGTGTGTGTGTGTGTGTGTGTCAGTGTGTATGTGTGCGTGCATTTAGGGCCTATGTATGTGTTAATTTTTTAAAATATACAAAAAAATACAATGCCATTTTAAGAAACAATGAATTAATAAATAAATAAAGGTAAAAACAAAGAAAATAAAAATAAAGACTTGAAGAAACACTGGACAGTTAAACATAAAGTGATATCAGTGTAGGTGTTATTCTGAACAATTAACGTATTGTGTGTGAATTAATAATGTCAGTGTATATGTTATTTTGTACAAGGAATGTAAAGCGTGTGAATTAGTAATGCCAGTGTATGTGTTACTGTCTGAACAGTTAGTAAAGTGTGCGAAATAGGTTTTTTTTAAAGATTGTCGAGCAGCTCCTACAGCCGGTCCTTGAGTTAGACAGTGTTGTTAGTTTTCAATGAGTGATATGTTAGCAGGAAAAAAGTAAACAGTGTTGTTAGTTTTCAGTGAGTGATGTGTTAACAGGAAAAGAGTAAACTGTGTTGTTAGTTTTCAATGAGTGATGTGTTAGCAGGAAAAGCGTAAACTGTGTTGTTAGTTTCAATTTTGTTTAATAAAAAAAAAATGTATTCCCGGCGGGATTCGAACCCGCGACCTCTGGGTACTCCATAATCTGTGGCGAATATGGTCCAGCGCGCTATCCACCGCGCCACGGGAACATCCAGGATACGGATATGCTACTACTAATATCAATCTTTTCATTGTGAAGTTTTATCAGGAGCGAAGCGACTTGGTATCCCCATGGACACTACACATTGAAGGGACGGCCAACTCAGTCAAGGCATGGACACTACACATTGAAGGGATGGCCAACTCAATCAACGTCACAACGCTTTCTCTCTTGCGAAATCCCGTTTCTGGCCAGTCGCTCGCAGAGTGTCCGACCTGACTTCCGGTTGCATGTAAACAAACGGCTTCGAGTAGGGCTAGGCCTCATCTTGATATTTTATTCTTCGAAGATATCGACTCGATCGTAGGGGTAAGTATTGTTAACTGATATTAAATATGAATTTAGATCAATAATTTTGTTCTTCAATTTATTTGTATTCTCAGTATGCGATATTTGAGCCGTAATCGTAATCAACTAACTTACAAAGTGAATGTCACTCTTCTTCTTCGCTGTATCAGTGTGTGTGGCATGGCCACGATCAACTCGGACTGAACTCGGATTATTTTGCCACTCAACTCGCTGTTAGAATCAAAGTAATATCTGGTAATGACCAGACTACTGTCTAAAATTAGTAAAAATCGACTTAAAAAAAAGTGCAACGTAATAGTTCATCAGAAGTTGATCTTGTATTTCAACAGGAGGATGCATACGTTTGCACCTTCTTTCATGATTCAGCACCACCACCATACTTGCCTTCAAGTTCACAATCAGGACCAGTACCTATGTAAGTACAAGCCTAGGCCTACAATCACATGACTATTATTACATTACAAGTTTCAAGTGACCAGTGTGTATGCACTTCAAAACTGATTCATGTTTTGTTTTAGAGCTTGCATGGGTCTACATTACATTGAACGATTACAGTGAGAAGTAAACTTTAAGGTTGAGAGAAAGTTAAAAATATTCATTAGGATTAAATTCAGTTCCAATTCCAAGCATTATTTGTAAACAAATGTGTGTATGTGCATTTTTTGGGGATAAAAAGTTAATGCATTGATTGTTTATTCTGTTGACGTTGTTATTCACTTATTGTTGGTGGTGGTGGTGTGTGTGTGTGTGTGTATTGTGTGTGTGTATGTGTATATATATAATATATATATATATATTGGGGGGGTGGGTGGGGGTGGGGGGTGGGTGGTGGGGGTGTGTGCGGGGGGGGGGAGGCTGTGTGTGTGTTGTGTTTTTTTTTTTTTTTGGGGGGGGGGGGGGGGGGGGGGGGGGGGGGGTACACCAACAGATACTTCAGTGTATCAGAAGTGGTTGGTTATATTTTACTGACACCAGCAAACCAGTTAATTGTTAGTTAAGATTGTTAGGAAGTTAGGTAATTTGGATACAAACTGCCAGGCATCTTTCCCAGCCTTACTTTAATGCTTACTTTCTTTTTTTTCCACATCAAAATTATAGCTGAAGCCTGTACTGCCTGCTGTCAGACAAGTACATGTCAGAAGAGGATTGCCAAGTTAACCAGGATGTGAACAGTAAGTGACATTGGATTTGATGGTGGTGGTTGGCTCAGCATATATGAGACTACTTAAAAGATGTGAAGTAAAATACATCCTTTGAAATTTAAAAAAGTTCTATTTCATGTGCTCACAAAATAGGGTAGGCTAGTAGGCAAATCAGTTGAATTATGTTTTGGTATATTTTATAAGTGTGTGTGTGTGTGTGTGTGTGTGTGTGTGTGTGTGTGTGTGTGTGTGTTTACCTCTGGACTTCAACCGAGGAATTGAATTCAAGAGATATGATGCTTGGATTTTTTATATTTTTCAGTCTTGTAATAAACTTTACAATGGCTGCAACAGTTGTTGTTGTTTACAAGTGACATTACATTTCTAGAAAATTGTTAGGCTTTGAGTTTGACAGGTTTCCTGAACCTTTTCTTTTTAATTTAGTTTGTGTATTTTTTTAAATCTATATTTATTGTGGGGAGGGGAGGGGGTAGATCAATAGATGCACAATTGAGACCAATTGGTCAAAATTTGCTTATGATTGTTTTACAGGGGAAAATGCTGCCTGCCTGGGGAAAGGGGCAATGTTCTAGTGTGCTGTAGGGGAAAAGGCCATCAACAAATTCCATCAAGCCATGCTGAGCAGTTCCAACTCCCAACTCTGTGTGTGTGTGTGTGTGTGTGTGTGTGTGTGTGTGCAAACAGTGGTGCGGTGCGTGTGCGTGTGTGTGTTGTGTACGTGCGTGCGTGCGTGCGTGTGGTGTGTTTACAGCCACATCAGTGGTGTTGGGGTTCTATAAAATCTTATTTTTAAAAAAACTAGGATAGTTCAGTGATGTCCCGAGGCCCCGGTCATAGGCCAATGACCTATTAAAATTGAAAATGTCCTATTGTGTTCTCCCTTTTCAGTACAAATTTATGTCTGATTAAGTTTTTAACACTGGCATGCTTTACATTATTGATTTCAGGATATTGTCCTATTGATTTATCTTGTCCTAGGATAGTTTGTCCTACTTTTCGATCCTCGGTACATCACTGTGACTAGCCGGCAGTTTGGGCCAGTACTTAAGTATTGCCTTGAATGTAATCAGTATAGACATATTTAATTTCTTAGTAATTACATGTTCTTTTTTTTAATGTCATGTTTTAAAATAATCATATGCATTCGTTTGGTGTAGATGTCTGATGTTTTGCATAAATTTATCTTCATTAAGAGAGAATCTGTGTGGATCATATTGTTCGTTCTATCAGTCGATATAATTCTTGAATAAATGTGTTGAAATGATGATGTGTGTGTTGATGTGTGTGTGTGTGTGTGTGTGTGTGTGTGTGTGTGTGTGTGTGTGTGTGTGAGAGATACGAGAGAGAGAGAGAGAGAGAGAGAGACAGACAGACAGACAGACAGACAGACAGACAGAGGCAGACATGGAGAGGGAGTTTTAATGTAACCTTGTCATATTTCTCGCCCTATTAGGCAATACTGTTTCCCCACACTGAGACTCCTGCACCTTATAATGTGACTAATATGACAGTAACAAAATATAAGAACAAAATCTTAATTTTGTGTTAACATTTGGGGGTGGGCTTTATAATAGTCAGAAACATATGGTACTGCTCATAACTATAGGCCTTGTCAAACATATTTTCTGTTAGCCTGCAGTTTGGGCAATAGTTTTGGGAGTGTGAGAAAGATCTGTATAAATAAGACAGTACTTTCTTCACTAATGACAAATCATTGCAATTTAGTCTTTTGTGAATGATACCAGCACCATAGTAACATCAGAGACACTCAACAACTTCACAAATATGGCTATGGCTTATCATCAGATGCACCACCCTAAATACTTAAAACATTGAATGAAAACAAATGAGAAACTACATAGCAGGCAAAAGGCTGTGAATCCTACAGTACCAGTGCTATGCTATGACTTTCATTGTTTCAAACTGGGAGGCATGTGAATCTTACAGTGTCAGTGCTATGCTATGATATGCTATGTCTTTTATTACTTCAAACTGGGAGTCATGTGGATCCTACAGTGCTATGCTATGCTATGACTTTCATTGTTTCAAACTGTGAGGCATGTGAATCCTACAGTGTCAGTGCTATTATATGCTATATGCTATGGCTTTCATTGTTTCAAACAGGGAGGCATGTGAATCCTACAGTGTCAGTGCTATGCTATGCCATGCTATGACCTTTATTGTTTCTTCATTGTTCAAACTGGGAGGCATGTGAATCTTACAGTGTCAGTGCTATGCTATGATATGATATGTCTTTTATTACTTCAAACTGGGAGTCATGTGGATCCTACAGTGCTATACTATGCTATGCCTTTCATTGTTTCAAACTGGGAGGCATGTGAATCTTACAGTGTCAGTGCTATGCTGACTTTCATTGTTTCAAACTGTGAGGCATGTGAATCATACAGTGTCAGTGCTATTATATGCTATATGCTATGGCTTTCATTGTTTCAAACAGGGAGGCATGTGAATCCTACAGTGTCAGTGCTATGCTATATGCTATGCTATTGCTTTCATTGTTTCAAACTGGGAGGCATGTGAATCCTAGTGTCAGTGCTATGCTGACTTTCATTGTTTCAAACTGTGAGGCATGTGAATCATACAGTGGCAGTGCTATTATATGCTATATGCTATGGTTTTCATTGTTTCAAACTGGGAGGCATGTGAAGCCTACAGTGTCAGTGCTATGCTATGCTATGACTTTCATTGTTTGAAACTGGGAGGCATGTGAATCATGCAGTGTCTGTGCTATTATATGCTATATGCTATGGTTTTCATTGTTTCAAACTGGAAGGCATGTGAATCATACAGTGTCAGTGCTATTATATGCTATATGCTATGGTTTTCATTGTTTCAAACTGGGAGGCATGTGCACTGCAATAGGGATGTTCCTCTATGCCACTAGTCCTAAATTCTCAAGGTCCCCAGAGTGGGGATGTCCCCTGGGCAAGGTGTCTCCACTAAACAAATGTTCAAGCTTACTGTTTCAGTTTCAGTTTCCCAGATGAGCACTTGTCTTTCTTATTATTTAGAGGTTACTGACCTGGGCTTGTATCCACAGTGAGATGGCATGACACTTTTTATAATATAGTGGAAGTCCTTCTAAAATAGTGGAATTTAATAGGACTTTAGGAGGACTTCTAAGATATCATAATATTAAAATAAGTCTCATACAATCTCAATGTGAATATAGGCCCTGCATGGTCACTGCCAAACACTATTTACTGAGAAGTACCCCCCCCCCCCCTCCCACACACACACACTGATGTAGCTGTAAGCACACACACACACACACACACCACACACACACCACACACACACCCCATGGATTGTAGAACAAAATATGAACTTGTCAGCTGTTCATGATCACCCAGACAACAGACTTTATGAAGATTCAGATTTTCTATTTATTATTCTATTATTATCAGTCAGAATCATATCTAAGCTCTTAAGCCACAAACACACATACACACACACACACACGCACACACACACTTTCTAAAACACATGTATGCTCTCCTCTCTCTCTCTCTCTCTCTCTCTCTCCTCTTCTCCTCCCTCTCCTCTCTCTCTCTCTCTCTCCTCTCTCTCTTCCACTGACCTTGTCTCTCAAACAGATGCATACATCACCTCTCTCTCTCTCCTCTCTCTCTCTCTCTCTCTCTCCTCTCTCTCTCTCTCTCTCTCTCTCTCTCTCTCTCTCTCTCTCTCCGTCTCTCTCTCCTCTCTCTCTCTCTCTCTCTCTCTCTCTCTCTCTCTCTCTCTCTCTCTCTCTCTCTCTCTCTCTCTCTCTCTCTCTCACTCACACACACACACACACACACACACACACGAGCGTAGCCCATAGGCCTACAACAAGCATAGGCCTACAACGTTTCTCAATACCGGATGTTGGTAATGCACCTCTGAGCTCCGCACATGCGCAACGGGAGTTGCATGGTTGGAGAAGCGTGTTGATCATCCCCTAAATATAGAATCCGTGACCTAAATATAGAATCCGTGGTATCCCACAGCACAGTGAACCAAAGAAGGACCCTGTCTGTCTGTCTGTCTGTCAGTCCGTCCCACGTTAAAGTCAAGAAAGCCTTAACCGATTTTAATGATATTTGGATGTTAGGTCCGTTGCGTCACCGTGATGGTTTTAGACTATTTTGCAGAAATAAAACTGAACAAAATAACCGTTAAATGATAGTTAGTTTCTGTTATTAACACATTTCCGCCAATTTCATCCAAACTATTTCACAGAATGTCGTAGAATTTTGAAGTAGATACTTTTTTTTCTTAACAAACATAACCCCCAAGTTTGGAAAGCATGACAACATTTTTGTCGGTTAAAAACGGTTATTTTTTAGTTTTGCAGTGATCGTAATGAAAATTGGTGGGTAGGTTCATGTTTTCATTCTGAAAATAATAGTACCCTCTTCATAAACGACACTTAACTTTTGACAGTTGAAAACCGTTATTTTTTAGTTTTGCAGTGATCGTAATGAAAATTGGTGGGTAGGTTCAGCTTTTCATTCTGGAAATTATAGTGTCCTTTTCATAAACGACATTTAACTTTTGACAGTTGAAAACCGTTATTTTCTATTTTTGCAGTGATCTTGATGAAAATTGGTGGGTAGGTTCAGTTTTACTTTCTAAACATGATAATGAACTTTTTGAATAACGACATTTTAGTTTTGACAGTTAAAACCCGGTTTTTTTTTAATTTTCACGGTTCTGTCTGTCTGTCCTCTCTCTCTCTCTCGCTCTCTCTCTCTCTCTCTCTTACTTTGGAAGAAAAAAATCGTTTCTCTCTCTCTCTCTCTCTCCTCTCTTCTCTCTCTCTCTCTCTCTTTCTGTGGTGGTGACCAGCTTCTTTTTTTATAGAAGTAAATGTACACACTTTATGGGGTTCGCCGAATTGTCGGCAAAATATGACCGAAAAACCGCGAAAAATGGCAAAATCGGCGAATTTTCAATCTTGAATATCTCAAAAACGGCTGCATGGATCTCGTTCATATTTTCAGAATGTACTACAAAATACATTTGCAACACTTCCCACATAAAATCCAACCAGAACTACGAGCCGGAAGTGCCACAGATATGGTCAGGCAGCTTTTATTTGGTTTACCGAGTAGCCAAAACCGGAAGTGCCGTCACAAAACTAACTATTGGATATTGTAGCCCTTATGTTGGCCCATGTCGGAAAGGAGTTTGTTGACTATATGTTAAATGGTTTGGAAGTTATTCAAATATATGTAAATTTGGTTGACCTACTTTCACTATCTTTTTTACTTATCAACCGATTTTGCTTACATTCATTGGGCTAAAAATGGCAAAATTCGGCCAATATTCAAGCTTGAATAACTCAAAAACGGCTTCGCGGAATGCATTCCTTTTTTCACTGATTATTAAGGAGTATCTTTGCAACACTTCCGACATGAAACTGAGCCAGAAGTGCCAACTGAAAGTGGGGACAAATATTTTAAAGTTTATTGAGTCAAAACCCCTTCGACAAAATGCATAAAATGCTATTTAGAGCGAAGACTGTACAGGGGAACAGTATCTTTGTTTAGAGTAAGCAAGCCATAGCAGTGTTACAGTGACGCAAAGTGACACTGACGTCACTGGTGTCTTTGAAGTAAGCTGTGACGTTTATAGTAGCTTATGAAATTGCTGTAGGCCACAACAATATCGCCACAGAAAGAAAGAGAGAGAGAACAACAATGAACAAACAATATTTTACTGAACTGGTGTGAATAATGGGTTAAAAGGCTAAGTCCCTAGGGAAGACTTTAGAAAATTTGCCCTTGCCCACTTCTCTATGGTATGGGAGATGAGCAACTTTCCCGGCCCTTTTCCATCTAATACATTTATATTTGTGCCCGGGTTCTGGCTCGTATGGTTGAAAGAAATACAAGTGGTTGATTTGCTCTAAATGGCAGACAGAGAGAAGTAGGGTTTTACATGAAATTACAAGACTCCCACTCTCATCAGCCTGACCAAAGGGTTCAGGATTATTTGACACTTGTATTTTAGTTACTCACAAAATCTGCATAAGATTATGCAACAATAATTAATAAAGCAGCTCAATGACGCAAAAAAAACAAAATATGAATGAAAAAAAACAATGAAATCCCCGAAAGGATTCATTCACAAGACTTTTGTCTTTCTATAAGGTTTGTCCCATGCCTGGAAGGGTTACTAACTTTCTCTTCAGTGTCCGTAGGAAAGTTCAAATGATTGGCGCAGTCCGGAGGGACTTAGCTGTTGTCAGGTTCCTCCGTAGTGATCAGCGAATGCTGGTGTGGCTGGGCTTGCTCATCAGGTGAGAGTAGCTCCCAGTCGTTCGGTTACGGCTTCGCGGGATGGCACGGTTCAGGCATGGTCTCCTCACGGATTCTGGGTGCTCGTCTCTCCCGTCTTGGTGCTTGTATGGTGGAGTCCGGAAATCGGAGGTGCTTGTTGGCTTTACGGGATCGTACGGACGGCAGGGAACGCTATAAGTATTTACCGGCCCATGATGCCCTGCTGATAATCACAGGAGAAAGTGGGTGTCTCTCTATGGCTTAGAGACAAGGGGCTTCAGTCGGCAGGGAATTAGTGAATCCCAACCGGCTTGAAGGCTTCCCTTGGGCACTAGTTAATAAATAAACTGAATTTCAGTTAACAAACTGAGATCTTAAAACATAAAAGGTGATCAAGCCAACATCACTCTCCATCCAACACCTGGAAAGGAATGGTATCATAAAGTGCAAGATTGCGGCCCATAGGTTTCCTACTAAAAATACACAAAAGGGTTAGTAGGCATAAACTCCGGTTCTGGTACCAAAAGTGTTCAAGTCAAAAACACACACACACACAAATAATCAGTGCACATGAATAGAAGAGAATGTTTACCACTTCTTTTCTATAACATATCTATCTACTCCTTATTCATCATTGAACATAGGATCTAGATCAAATCTAGGGTCAAACAAACAACCAGTCTCAATCAACCAGTCATCAATAAGACTTACTAGGTGGGGGCTATTCTGGCTGGGAGAGGTGTTGCTCTCAGTTTCAGCGTCTTGTGTGAAAAAACTTTTTCTCACTACGCCAATTATAGCCTTCACTTTCAAACAATGATTTAAGCCTGCTATTGGTTTATTAACAGTCGACACTGTCAACAAGATCTCTCTCACCAATCAGTGCTATTAGAACAATCACGCCCGCTTAATTACATACCTTATCACATTGCCGACATTCCTAACCTTTGTGATTGGAAGGAAAACCAAAACCGCCTCCTTCACAAGGGTGATAGAATAACCCCGGTGGCTGTTGGTTCGTATCACTCTTCTTGTGATGGGTAAGGACGCTGTTGTCTTACAAAGGGGAGATAACCGTGGTTCAAAGGGATAACCTGCCTTAATTGGCTTTCGTTTTGAAGTAGCCGGGCAATTAACGTGTCGGCTCAATTGGTCGAGAAATGAAAAGGAGAGATGGGGCGGTGGGGGGGGGGGTCCTCGGCTTGGGAGTGGGAGAAGGGGGGGGTGTAGGTGTAGTGTAGATAAGGAATAGCGAGAAAGCTACACTGTCGCGCGGCGGACAATTACGTCACAGACAGAGGCCCCCCGAAGTAAAGGAAAAGATTCTGGTACCGCGAATCTTCCTGTGGAACTGCCGACTCCACTTTCGTCTTGGGCTGCACAGGGACAAATTTAGTGGGGAGACTGGGTCGTTTGGGTTGGGTTGGAATGGTTGGAACATCTCTGGTCGCAACACAGAGTTCAAAGGACAGTTAGTGGGAAATAGTTAGAGATCAGTGGAATGGAATTCCGACTGAGGTTCGGCGTGCGCGCATATCCTGTCTTTGAGTTTAGTCCCAAGGTTGATTGCAGAATAGCAAACACTCCATCTTGCCTGAGTTTCCCCTTTAGCCTGGATTCATCATTGCTGATGATGGATTTGCAGTTTTGGTAGGCCGATTCGGGCGTAAAAACGGCTTTGAGTGCCGCGGCTATCTGGCTAGAATCAAGTGAGGAGATTGGGGCGGCATCGCACTTGCATGGTACATATGTCGACCACGGTGACACTTTGGAATTTCTTCTTCCGTTGAGGTTAGAGGCTGCCCGACCAAGTCGACTGCCACTCGCCTGAAAGGCAGGTCAGGGTTAGGTGACGGCTGTGGTCGGCGGGCCTGTCCCGATAGCTTTAGCGGGCTACAGTGCTGCCTTTCAAGGTAGTGTGAGCGAGTGGTCTTGGGTCGTTAGGCTTAGACATTCGACAGCCTTGGGAAGGATTTTCCAAGTTGTGGCGGACTTGGGACAATCTGAGATTGGCTCGCGCGGCAATTTGGTTTGCCGGCGTTTGAGAGGTTTCTTCCCTGCTGAGGGATGATTTTGCTACTTTGGGAAGGAAGCGTGGGAGTTGGTTTGTGGTTTGGGGGAGAGGGGAATCCTGCTGAAACGTATATCAGGTTGAGACGGGGTGGGTGCCCTAAAAACACATACTGTGATTCCCAGTATGAGGATAGACATAGAGAGGACGGGGAGACTGTCCATACAGGAGGACACTGACCTAGGTCCCTGCATTGATGGGTCCCTTTACAAATCTTGGTGTCGATTTGGATTAAGCGCGACTGTCAACAACATCCCTGTTCAGGTGTCATCTATGACACTGGACTGTCATGCGAGGACGCAATTGTCTGGGATCCTTAGTCCCCGCGTCAGCATACACGGGAGACTTCATCTCTCTGCAAGGCCCTGATGCTGCAATCCCCCCATCCACTTTGATCGCCATAAAGTCGACACCAGATTTGTAAAGGGACCCATCAAGGCAGTGCTCATGGACAGGTAGAGTAGATATCCGGCGGGCTCTAAGGAACAATTTACACCGGGTCACCACATGGGCCACGCCCAAGAAAGCGGGTCGTAGGCAGGGGACCACTTACGTCACAACTCTGGCCATCATGTGCTCCAAAGGTCAAAATAAATGGTTAAAGGGGGGGACAGCGGCCCAGCTCAGGGTAGGGTCATCAGGAAAGTCATAGGATGGCGGGATTGAATAGATGGAGAGAGAGGAGGATGAGAGAGAGCGTGAGAGATGAGGAGATAGAGAGAGAGTTGAGTGAAACAGATGAGAGAGAGAGAGAGAGATGAAGGAGCATAAGTTTTATATAGGGACCCGGGTCGGGTTAAGATGAAAGGGTAGTGTCATGTTTGGGCTCGTGCCAGCCCTTATCTCTGCGCTGTCTCATCTTCCTCTCTTCCTCTCTCCTTTCTGTCTCTCTCTCCACTCTCTCCCTCCTCTCTCTCTCCCCCTCTCTCTCTGCTCTCAGTACAGCCTTGCGCTCATCTGGTTGTGCACTAGCCTAGAAACAGAACATCTTACCATGTGACCTCTCTGCTCTCTCTATATATAATATATATTCTGCTCTACTCCCCGCTCTTCGTCTCTCTACCCTCACGGGCCAACACGGATTCTCTCTCTTTTTCCTCTTCTGTTTGCTGGGCTTCTTGTCTAATATCGTTGTGTTCTTAACCTCGTGTTTTACTTTGCTCTAAGGTTTCTGGTTTGTGCCTGGCGGTTTGGAGGATAGGTGTGTGCGGTTTGTAGTTCTCTTCTCTCTCTTTCCTTTTCTTTTTATGACACAGCGATCGCTGTATCCTCTTTTTTTTTTTTTTTTTTATGCTCACCATAATCTGTCCCATTCTCTTTTTCTGGGGGATTTTTTTGACTTGCATTTCTTGGTAATCGTTTCAGAATTTAAGGGCGGTTCTCCTATCACCCCCTAGCTCTCTCCTCTTTTCTTATTCTGTCCCCTTCTCCTCTTGTCCTCTCTCCGTCTAGTCTATCTTTGTGACGTCTTCATCCATCACTCTCTCTCCTCTCTATTCTCACTCTAACCACAAACTTCACTTTTACTCTTCGTGGGTCTAGTCTCTCTCTCTGGCACTCCCTACAGCTTCGCTCCCGGGTGTAGTGGTCCAAAACACGAAATCTTAACCTCCGCATGTGCGAAAGGCACTGCACCTCTACTTAATTGTTATCTTTATTTCTAGTGTCCGTGCCCAAGTCAGACAACGCAATAACAAATTCCACATTCTTCTTGCTAATCAATAGTAGCGATTTTGGTCCTAGACAGAATTTGCAGCATAGCCTGTAGACAGATAGGCTCTGCTTGGTGGTCTGTTTAGAATAAGATTTTAGTGTACTTCAGGGGAGATAAGTCACATTTTTATGACACCGTCTCTTCCGATGTTGTGATTGTTGTCTGCTAGGCCCTAGCTTTTGCTACTGGGCAAAGTCCATCTCACACTAAGGGGGGGGGGACAGCTTTCAGTTTAATCTACTTGGGCGTATGAAATAAAGAGTTCCTGTAGTTGGTGGTATTGGCTCTTTCTACTACAAAAATTTCTTGTTGTTTCTGGCCATATTCAGTACAATGTTTGCTGTATGTTGGTCTACATCTTGCCGTGGAGTGATCTTTCGTTTTGTTTTTTTCCACATATGTTAGGTTCTGAATTGTAGTGTTAAAATTCCTAGCTCGTGTAAATTTGTCGCTGGCTACTATGAGAGTGTTTATTTGCGACAACCACAAATTTCACTTCTTGAACCATTTACCTAACCCTAACCCTATCCCTAACTCCTAGAAAAAAGTGAATTTTGTGGTTCATGCTCATTGTCGCACAATGCCGCAAATAGTCAGTCTTATAGTATAGCGAGCTCGGAATTTTAACGAGCTAGGAATTTTAACCTGACACTGATCAGCTGGTATAGCAGGTACCTCTCCTTGCACTATCTTGAAGAACATAGTGAGGCGTTGCTCTTTCCGCGCCTTGTCTCTACTAGAGTCGAGATCTCGCTGGTGGGAGTTTTTGGTCCTCAAGCATTCTACCTATACATCCTGGGATCCGGTCCGAGTATTTCTGCGTGATAAACCTTGCCGCTAATGCCTTGGCATGAGGCTGTGTCAGACCAATTTGACATAAGCTGGAACACCAAGGCTAAACCAAAATGTTGTTATGTTCTGACTGGTTGTGCGGGGATTGTCTTCAACCATGACAAGGCTCCCAGCGTAACCTAACTCAGTCACTAAAATTCCCCCCGAACAATGGAGTGTGTCTGTCCGTGTGGCGTGGTAAATAAAAAAACGGTCACACACGTGCTGGTGCCTTTGTACTGAATTGTTCAAGTTCTCTGGCTGTTGGGACGATCCCTGGATTCTTTAAGCCAGGGAACAACAACAACACAACAACAACAAACTGTGCCGCTCCTTTGGATGTTCTCTAGCCTGTCTACATCTTTCCGCAGATATGGG
>CM065687.1:47834840-47871787 GCA_017654935.2 Phymorhynchus buccinoides
TTTTGGGTCTGGAGTAGGAAGGTAAGTAGAGTACCTTTGTATCATTGACGATGTTATTGTAACTTAACACAGAGCATTGGGTCTGGAGTAGTAGTACCTTTGTATCATTGACGATGTTATTGTAACTTAACACAGAGCATTGGGTCTGGAGTATTATGACCTTTGTACCATTGACGATGTTATTGTAACTTAACACAGAGCATTGGGTCTGGAGTATTATGACCTTTGTATCATTGACGATGTTATTGTAACCTAACACAGAGCATTGGGTCTGGAGTATTATGACCTTTGTACCATTGACGATGTTATTGTAACCTAACACAGAGCATTGGGTCTGGAGTATTATGACCTTTTTTCTGAACCAATTATTGGCGATGTTATTGTAACTTAACACAGAGCATTGGGTCTGGAGTATTATGACCTTTGTACCATTGACGATGTTATTGTAACTTAACAAAGAGCATTGGGTCTGGAGTATTATGACCTTTGTACCATTGACGATGTTATTGTAACTTAACACAGAGCATTGGGTCTGGAGTATTATGACCTTTGTACCATTGACGATGTTATTGTAACCTAACACAGAGCATTGGGTCTGGAGTAGTAGTATCTTTGTATCATTGACGATGTTATTGTAACCTAACACAGGGCATTGGGTCTGGAGTATGATTACATTGGTATCATTGACGATGTTATTGTAACCTAACACAGAGCATTGGGTCTGGAGTATTATGACCTTTGTACCATTGACGATGTTATTGTAACTTAACACAGAGCATTGGGTCTGACACCAGAGGCATGACGTTGAATGAATGGGTGCCAAATTCAGCCAGACGACTAGGTGACCAGGACACGCGCACGCAAATGGACAATGCATCACCGCACGCACAATATTAATTCCATGCCCATCAAGAGCCTGAGCGGTCCCCGAAATGAGCGAATAATAATTATACGTGCACGCGCTCCCGGGTCTTGGGACGGGGGGGGACAGTAATATGATGATTATAAAGTATTAACTTAGGGCTAACACCCACCCTAATGTTTGTCCTAGAATGGATTATGAGTATGTGGTGGGGAAGAGAGTGGCGGCGCGGCTTGGGGTGGGGGGCTGAGTGGGGGTGGGGCGGAATAGTGGCCAAAGATGGGGTTGGTACAACAAGGAATGATTAGGGGGGTATAAGAGAAGCGGGACGACAGGAGATGGGGGGGGTGGGGGTTTGTATTGTAAGGGGAAAAGGGAGGCTGTTTTTTGGGGGTTTTTATTGCACCATAAACTTGGTGTTATAAAATTCCAAACGGTTTACGTGATTGGATTGTTTTTGGCCGCCGCAGTTGTTGTGTTTACTTGTCTGTAGAAAAATTTTCTCTCTTTGGTTTCATATTCCTTTTCCTGAATAATGATCAGATTCTACTTAGATTTCGCCCATGGCAAAAGTTTTTGGTATCAGTCTACTTGGGTATTGTTTTTATCCTGTGAAAGATTTGTAAATTCGGGCTGCTCTCCCCAGGACAGGAGACGTTTTGTTCGCAGCAAAAAGCGCACAGCCCACGCCCCCCTACCATTTAATTTTTGTGCGGGGACGGAGGGGGGGGGGACAGGCAGTGAGGAGGGGGGGGTCGGGGCAGACTGGGAAAAAAAAACCTAGCTATCAATTTTTTGAGTCTCATACCAGGATTTACTTCCCCTGCTCATTACCGACTTTTCAAACTGCCCGTGGGCGGAATTTTTTACACGTGCGTTAACAGCGCACGGTCATACAGTCAGACTAGCTTTTAAGTTCCCCATACGAACAAGGGATTGAATCCTAAACACGGTAACCATAGAAAAAAAAACAACGTGTGGTTTTTTTTTTTAAAACACTAGGTTTACTAGTGAAAACCGAGGCCAGGGCGAAAATAATTGTTCGGGTAACTGTGAACGTAAAACCCACACTGGAGGCCAAAACAACGAGAGTGAATGAAATAGGATTTCATACTTGGGTAGGCAATATAGGGGTGGTCTTCCTTAAAGTGGGACAATGATGGATGCCATATTGATATGAGGATTTCAACCTGGTGAGGCAATAATTAATAGGGGTGTGTCTTAAAGTGGGACAATGATGGATGCATGACATGATCTGAGGGGCATTTTCAAACCTGGTAGGCAATAGGGCGTCTGGTCTTAACGTGGACAATGGCAATGATGGATGCCATGATCTGAGCATTTCCAACCTGGTCGGAAAAATTTTAAGGGGTGTGTCTCTTAAAAGTGGACAATGATGGATGAGGCTATGGAGCATTTCAAACCTGGTAGGCCAAATAGGGTGTCTCCTTCCTCCTAAAAAAGTGGACAATGATGGTGCAATATCCTGAGCATGTTTCAAAAACATAGGTGCAATAGGGTGGTGGTCTCTTAAGTGGACAATTGATGAATGCATGATCTGGAGGAATTTCAACTTGGTAGGCAATAGCGGGAATAGGGGTGTTCTCTTCCCAAAGTGGACAAATGATGGGAATGCATGATCTTGGAACGCATTTTCAACTTTGGTAAGGCAATAGGGGTGTCTAACTAAAGTGAGACCAATGGATGGATGGATGCTATGATTCTGAGGATAGGGGGATTTCAAATCTTGGTAGGCAAATAGGGGTGTTCCTAACTATTATCTCCTAAAAATGGGGGGACCACCAATGATGGATGCATGATCTGAGGCATTTAACTCTTGGTAAGGCAAATAGGGGTGTGTCCCTTTCTAAAGTGGACAAAGAGGATGCAATGATCTGGAGGCATTTCACCTTGGTAGGCAATAGGGGTTTGTTGTCCTTCCTAAAGTGGGACAAATGA
Source organism: Phymorhynchus buccinoides (assembly GCA_017654935.2). Classification (NCBI taxonomy): domain Eukaryota; kingdom Metazoa; phylum Mollusca; class Gastropoda; order Neogastropoda; family Raphitomidae; genus Phymorhynchus; species Phymorhynchus buccinoides. Next base: position 47,837,662 of record CM065687.1, read on the forward strand.
TGGGCATGCATGAGTTGGATCTGAGGCATTCAAACTGGTAGGCAATAGGGGTGTCGTTACCTCTCTCCTTTCCCCTAAAGTGGACAATGATGGATGCATGATCTGAGCATTTTCAACTTGGTAGGGCCAAAAATTAGGGGTGTTCTAAAGTTAGGTGGACAATGATGGATGCATGATCTGAGGATTTTCAACCCCTGGGTAGGCAATCAATAGGGGGTCTTTCTTATCTAAAGTGGGACAATGATGGGATGCATGAACTTCTGAGCATTTCATCTTGGTAGGCAACACAAAAATAATAGGGTGGTTGTGTCTAAAGGTGGACAATGATCGGACGGCATGATTCTGAGGATTTTCTATGCTCGGGGTAGGCACAAATTAGGGGTTGTCCTCTCTAAAGTGGGACAATGATGGATGCAGTCATGATCTGCGGATGTCAACCCCCTGGTAGGCCAAATAGGGGTGTCGTAAATCGGGGCGGACAATGATGGATGTGCACATGAATCTTGAGGGATTCATTATTGGTAGGCAATAGGGGGTGTCCTAAAGTGGACAAATGATGCTGGATGCATGATTCTGAGGATTTCATCCTTGGTCGGCAATAGGGGGTTGTCTAAAGTGGTACCAATGATGGATGCATGATCTGAGGGATTAAACTTGGTAGCAATACGGGGGTGGTCTAAGAGTGGGACACAATTTGATGGGATGCATGATCCTGAGGAGTTCAAACTTGGTAAGGCAAAATTTAGGGGTGTCTAAAGTGGACAATGATGGATGCATGATTCTGAGCCATTCAACCTTGGGTAGGCAATAATTAGGGGTGTCTTAAAGTGGACAATACCCCAATACAATGATGGATGCATGATCTTGAGGATTTCATCTTGTTAGGCAATAGGGGGTCTTATGTGGAACAATGATGGATGCATGAATCTGGAGACTTGGTACACAAAGGCTGATGTGGACTGTAGAGGGAGGATTTGAGGATTTTTCACCCATTTCACTTCTGTCAGGAAAAAAAAATGTTCGACTTTGAAAAAGCCCAACAGAGAAAGAACCAAATAGAGGATGTTGTTTGCCGATTTTTGTCAACCGAGGAATAAGTAAAACAATGTCCTTCTCTTTCAGTTGTGCACAGATTTGTGGTGTCACTTACGACTGCGTTATGTGGCCTTGTTGTCAGTAATGAATTCGATGAACGTAAACTCCTTTCCCATAACCCTAAATCGCCCTTTTTGGCGGCCTTTCATTTTTTTTTACATGCACAAAACAAAATTAGGCTTTTTTTTTTTATTCTCCAAACTGTTCCAAGCATTTGGGAGTTTTTTTTTTTTGTTTTTTGGTTTGGGTTAAAAACCACATTGTTTGGTTGGTTAGAGACCAGGGATGACATCCTCCTCCTCTACAATATGTCGCCTAAATGTTGTACAGTACCGGTTGAGACTGTAGATCGTGCCGGGCCTTCTCTTTACAGACAATGCATGCTCGCGTTTGGTGAATGCCCAAGATCTATACTTGCAGTGTGATTGGATTCTCTGACTGTTTGAGCACTGAAAGAGGGCCTGGGTCTACCATAGTGTCAAATGTACTGACCTTTCTCCGCGTTTTGTGTCGTTCCAAAACTAGCAGCGACCAACCACCCAATCATAAACTGCATGCCTGAAACACAACCCACTCCTCCTGTAACACTTTTTTTTTTTTCCTGAGTTCTTGATACATATGATGTGATGATGATGGAGCAGCTTGAACATGTGCACATTCCAACTTGACGTTTTTACAAAGGGTACCCTAAAAAATTAGTGTGGAGCGGCGTTACCAACAAACAGAATTGCATGTAAACAAAGGAAATTATGCATGCAGGTCAGTAAGTAAATAGCGCTAAAAATTATGTATTGATTTACCGAAAGCTGTTTGCCCAATTCACCCCAAGACAGAGGACCTATTTTGCCTTGTTTGCAAGTTTGCTTAACGTTTTGGCTCTACAGTTTACCTTGGCTGGTGAATGGAGAACAATTAGCGATTTCGGTTGTCTTATAATAAAATTCTATATAAATGAAAATTAGAAAAATTATATTTAATTTATTCCTACTTTAGTAGGTCATGAACAGCATACATGATTATTATATTTTTACCTTTTGCAGCATAAAAAAAAGACCACTGCTAATTTAATTGAACCACTAAACAGAAGACAGAAACAGGGAAAAACCAGGGCAGAGAAGCAAAGAATGAACATTTTAGTTTTTGCAATAAGCATATAAAAATTTTGTGGTCTGGCGTCAAAAGTAAAATAAATCTTTTTAAAGTTCCAGACAGGCCCGGCCATTTTTAAAATGGAGAAGAGAAGGCACACGTCACCGACATGGTTTATTAATTTTCACGTTTTTATATCCACCACAAGTAGTAAGGTATCATTCTTACGTTTTAGAAACAGACGACTGCACGTGTAAGGAGGAAATGAGGAAAAATGGAGTTTAGCGTCCAATCAGTCGTAGACTGTCTGTGGACGATTTTATTTTATTTTTGACTGATTTGTTCTTTTCCAAGTCGTGCAAAGCTTGTGGCCCTTTTTTTTATTAGGTTTTTAAAAAGGGGCACCCTGACGGATGCCGGAGCGTTTTTGCAAGGAAACAAGAAACGCTTGCGTTCGCGGGAATCACCAGGAAAAATAGGAAAATACCCTTACAGAAGGATCGCAAACACTCTCTTTGCTCTAGGCGGTATTTCCTAGAATTCAAACCCGTCAATATCGGCGATCATCCTTGAGAGGAGGCGGATGGTGCTGGACTTGGGGAAGTCAAAATTTATTTTCAGTGAACTAGTGAAAGACGAAGCATGTGCCTTTTCATTACTTTTCTTTTTAAAAATTCATTACAGCTTTACGTAAAGGAGTCAGTTTCGCTTCAGGAACAAAGGGGAAAAAAAAATAGCTCTTCTTTGTTTTACTGACTACCAAAAAAAAAGAAAAAAAAAAAAAAAAAAAAGCTTCAACCACAATGATGTGGCTCCACCAACCCCCATCCAAAATGGCCACCTTCCTCTCTCGCGCATACATCCGACAAGGGGAGGAATCGCCCGTGTGACGGTTTTGTTTGATGTCTAGGAAAACAGAGCGAAAGAGAAGGGTCAGAGTGGTTTTTCTTCCGACCCTTGGGAAAAGGCTGGTTCTTCTGGTAATCTCGGACCCCGTGTTTTTGCCAAAAAACTCATCCGTCAAGGTTTTACACTTTTGAACCGTCACGTGAGGGTGGACCGTAAAGACGGTTGATGGATGGGGATTCTAAACGTTCGGTCCGGCCTATAGCACCGCTACCGCTAGTTCGATAAATGAGTTGTTCGCCACTGACACTGATTCAAAATGGGCCTGGACACTCGTTGGGGACAAAGCTGTCGAGAGGAGATTCGCTAGAAAGGGAAGGAGAACTAAGGGGACCACGTGGGGTGTTTTCTTGGAATGGTGATGTGGAGGAAGGAAAAATCTCATTTCATTTTCTCTGGATGCATCGGAAGAGGGACCGTCACAAAAGTTGTTTTTGTAGTGGATTTTCTCATTTAATTCTTTGATAAGGAGAGGATTGGGGGGGGCGGGGGGGGGGGGCCGGGGCCGGGGAGGGGGGGGGGCGGGGGGGGGGGTGGGGGGGGGGGGGGGGGGGGGTGGGGGAGGGGGGGGGGGGGGGGGGGGTGGGGGTGGGGCTGGGCGGGGGGGGCACTTAACTAGGGGGGGGGGGGGGGGCGGGGGGGGGGGGGGGGGGGGGGGGGAGGGGGGGGGGGGGGGGGGGGGGGGGGGGGGGGCGGGGGGGGGGGGGGGGGGGGGGGCGTGGGGGGGGGGGGGGAGGGGGGCCCGGGGGGGGCCTGCTTTCTCCTTCTGGCTGTTGGGGGTGATCTTCTTTTCTTTGGGAGGGGGGGGCTTACGGGACGGTGGGGTTCTTGGGGTTTGTTGTTGCGGGTTGGGGGTTTTGTTTGTTTTTGGAACCTTCAAACTACCCACCCCCCTCTTCAAAGAGGAAAAAAGGGAAAGAAAGAAAAAGGAAAAAAGAAAATATAAGGGAAGAAAAAGAAACAAACAACAAAAAGAAACCAGTTTTTGTTTTTTTTGGTTTTTCTCCCTCTCGTTTTCGTTTCTTGGCGAACGAACGCGGCCGAAACCGGGAAAATGGTGTGTTGTGGTTTGTTTTTTTTACGTTTCCTCTTGGTCTTGGAAATCGACACATTATGGGACATTTGTAAATACCAAAATTCATATGGTGGGAACCAATACTGGAGGGGCAATGCCCGGAGCAGTTACAGTACGAAACCAGTTAAAAGTCCCGGATATTTTTTTTTTTTTTTTTTTTATTATGAATACAGATAGGATAGGTGTATTGTTTGTTGCGGTACCACGCCCTCGGTTTTTTAAACCCTCATCAGCTATGGCACCGCTACAAGTATTTGTTTGCATTTTTGTTCTTTTTTGATTTTCTTTTGTATCTTTTTTCCCTTTTTGATTGTTCCGTTTGCACAAAATTTTTTTTTTTTGTTAACCATTTTGAAATGCTGATTTAGTTGATAGTGAACGCGGTTTTGTTTTCCTTCCACGGGTCCAAACCTTCTGTCCCCCCTCTCCAGGTTTAACTTTCTTCCCTTTTCCACCTTGTTTTTCGCCTGTCATATCAACAGTTGATTATGGGTAGTGTGTGAGTTTGTTAGCCTACGTTTTTATAAGCGTCTGCTTGTATTGGTGTTGTTACCCATATTATTAAACCTCATTTATTGTTCAAGTATCTCTGTATTTGTGTATACTTGAGAAAATAAATAACATTATTTTAAACACATGAGGCGGGAGGCGAGGTTAGGTTAACTCCAATGCCAAGAGGTTTAGCTTAGTTTTCTCCCAGGGAGAGGGCCCTTCAATGCCAAAATCTATTACATTCTTTCTTTTCTTCTTTCTTCTTCGAATCCTCGCTCAGGACAGTTTCCTGTCAATAATGAGCGCGGGTGCGTCGTGCTGCCGTTATGCGCCCAACTAAAAAGTAGTTAGGCCCAGCAAGTCCGACTTCGGCGCTGGAGCAAATGTTTTTGAAAGTGTTTCTCGAAAAAAGAAAAAGAAACGGATAGGCAGGGACCGGGGGAAGCCCAAAAATTAAGCAGAAATATTGGGGGGGGCCTTATAGAGGCAACATAGAAGAGATTCACCATAAAAAACTACCAAACCCGAGTCAAAGCGGTATTGACAGATTGCATTTGTCGGCCGGTTTTCATCAGTTACAATTAACTTTCTTTTGAAGGGGCCTATTTTTTGTTTTAAAATTGGTTCCATTTAATTATTCAACATTGATTGTTTTGTAAACCACATCGTAGCAAGTATAAATCTTCGTCAGTTTCGCATTAAAAAAAAACCACGTAATGTTATTAACGTTGCATTCATGAAACGCGCGGGGCGGACGGGCACACGCACACGCGCCAAAAAAAAAAAAAACAACCACCCCAACACCCCCCCCCAACCACAGCCCACGTTTTACACCCAACACCCACACCGCCACACACGGCACGTCAACAGAGCCCACTGACCCGCCAACCACACACCACACCCCCACACCCACACCCCACAAACAACCCCCCCCAAAACACCAACAAACACCAACCCACACCCAACAACATTACAACACCTCTTATTTTTAGGGTGCCGGGTCTGTCTAAAAGGGCCATTACTTTTAAAAAAATAAATCGATTTGGTTTCACTCCTTTCCCCCTCCTTACAAAGCAAACCATTCATTCCCCGAAAAACCCCATTCAAACAATTAAAAACCGTTGGTTTACAATTAATGTCATTTGATTGGGTGGTGGGCTGCATTCTTCAAAGGGAACCCCCAACCGCCCGCCAAAATCCAGGGGTGTTTTTTCTCTACCCCATTATTCATAGTTATCCATCGTTTTTCAATAATTCAACATCCTCCCAATGCTCTCCTCGGGCTCGTCTTTCATTAAAATTATATCGCTTGAAGGGGCAAAGTGGCTAAAAAGCCCTTCATTGGTCTTTAGGGGAGGGGCTTCCCCCAAAAGGCCCCCACCCCGGGACCTGGGGGGGGACTCACCAAGGGCTATTCACTTTTAAAAAAACCTCTTCTTTAGAATTAGCCAATAGCGTTTTCGTCTTCAAATTGAAAAAAAAAAAAAACAGTTTGTAATTTAACCTTCTTCTATGGTCGATTTTAGGCCGACGGTTTAAATGGGGGGGGGAGAAAGAATGGCAGGGGGGGGGGGCACCTTTTTTTGCCCCGCTTTGTTGGGGGTGTGTGTGTGTGTGGGGTGCGTGTCTTACGGTCATTTAATGTTTTACCCCAAAGTACAGGGATACCCCCATTCTCTGGGAGGGGACCGGTGTTGAGTTTTTTCATTAACAGAGGGGACTAGATGGAAAGGAAAACCGCCAGACAGTTTGAAGGTTGAAATGGCTTTTTTTAAAAAAAAAAAAAAAAATAAAAAAAAAAAAAAAAAAAAAAAAAAAAAAAGAAAAAAATATTCTTCTGTGACAGAAAAAAGAAAAAAGGGGGGGGAAACAAAGCCGTCCCCCAAAAAAATTCAAGTTGCCAGTTAGGCCTTCAGGACAAAAAAAAAAAAAAATCATTTTTCCCTTTTCGCAAAATGTTCATTCAACTGGGGGAAAATTTAAAAAAAAAAAAAAAAAAAAAAAAAAAAAAAAATTTTCCGGACCTCAAGGCGTGGAAATCGGGGAAAAAATCGGGCCTCTTTAAGAGGACCTGGAGGGAGTGTTAAAAAAAACCACTGGCTGGGAAACCTTGGTCGACCTTGGAAAATACTAGGATTTCTTTTTTTGCTGAAACACAAACAAACGACCAACGCGAACGTTATGCCAGGTAAATGCCACCGACCCATTTTCGTTTGATATTATTTTGGGTTTATGGGACTAACATTTTCAATAAACTGTATAGGGGAAGACAAGATTTGGCTACTGACCTTCCCAATATCATGGGTAGTGATTACCGGGGGTCTTTTGGAAACAAATAGTTATGGCATTACCTTTCTGAAGTTCTTGTCACATGTAACTTCTTCGATAATTCTGTTCATTCTTTTTCCTTTTCAACTCTTGTCTTCTTTTCCCTTTGGGGTAGATTCCACTGTCAATGTTGGTGCTATCTTTCCGCACTATCTCCAACTTTGAAATTTCCGGTTTCTCCGAGCCCTTTTTTTGTTCTATAACATTCTTTTACAAAAATATTTTTCTGTAGGGCGGAAGCGGGACACATGCTGGGGGCCTAAACTATTTTTTCTTGCAGTCGCATTAAAAAAAAACAGCAGCATGAAGCCATTTCTTAACGCTCCCCAAAATGAACCAGGAAAAAACCTGAGGCGAAAAAACGAAGAAAGGGAAAAGAGGGAAGAAAGAAGAATGCCTTGTTACCTTAGGGGGGGCGACGGGTGTGTTTAGTGGACCTAAATGTAACAATTTTTTTACCCAAAACCCCAACCTCCAATTCCCCCCAGGCATTTTCTTATTTGCCCCGGAACATTGATAACTGCGGTTACAAAAAACCCCTGTTGACTTCGCTGTGGAAAATAGTACCAAAAAAAAAAAACTAGGGGGGCCAAATACAATGGCTAAACGACGTGTGATAGGGAAACAGTGGCCATTAGGGCCTATTAGGAAAAAAGGGCCAAAATTTTGTAAAAACAGAAAGGCTGTAAACGTTTCACTAAACAATTTATTTTCGTGGGGACGGGAATGGTATTGCCTCTTCTAAAAAACTCAGGGAAACGGGAAGTGCATTGGGCACGGGCTACTAGCCGTTTGCTTTGCAAGCAACTGCCCTAATTTGGGGTTGGGCCTTTGGGGGGACCTTCCCCCCCAAACGGCCCAAAAACCCTTTCAAAAAATTTTTCCCTTTGGGGCGAAGGAAAGGGAGGTAGGAAACACGTATCCTGGGCAAGGGGGGCATCTCACACTATGGGAAAAAACAAAAAAATCACACAAAAGGCCCAAGGCCCCCCCCACGGACATTTTAGCATTCTTGGGCCCCCCTCTTGCCTAATTGGGGCAAGGTTTTGAATGTTCGGGGAACGGGAAATAAGGACGGACCCAAGAGGGACAAGGCAAAAACGATATAGGGAAAAAAAACTTTTTAAAAGCTAAATCACTTTGCGAATAAGCGAACGGTGCTTGGTGCTCAACAAGTCTAAAATATACAACGGTTAGGAGCAATATGGGGGAAAGACTCAAACATAGGGGGCAATCACATTAATTTTCAAAAAGCAAAAAAAAAAAAAAGTTTGTGCAACGCCGAGCGGCTTGTCCCAAAAGTTTCCCCTTGCAAAGCATCCGCCGGAAAGCTTTACTCCGAAATTTTCGGGAATGTGGTGTTTTTTCGGTTGTACACATACATAAAAAAAAAAAAACGAAAATCAAAAAACAGCCACGTAAAAGCTACATTAAAAAAACGCATTCAAAACAGGCCCCACGTTTAAAAAAACTGAATAAGGTTTTTTTATATATTTATATAAAGGCCTTTGGGGTTCGGGGGGGAAACCCCATTGATTTTGTAGCGGCGCGCGATTTCATTTGCGGCCCACACAACCCGCGGCGCACAGGGAGCAGAAAAAACGCGCACAGTTTTAATTGACAAAAACAACTGGTGTTTATTAGGGGACCATCATTCAAAAGGGAAAAATCTTGTGGAAAAAAAAAAATTTGGCATTTTAAAAAAATACATGCAAAAAAAAAAAACTTCGCGAGATATTAGCGATTAAATGTTTCGGGGTTTGAACCCCGTAACCGGCGCGACCTTGACCTTAATGTAAAATTAAAACTAAATACATCAGTGGATAGCGTGCATCTTTGCAAAATAGTATACCAAATTTGATGATGATAGACTGATAGTTTTTGAGAAAAACGGACGAATAGACGGACGAATAGCCGGACGGACGGACGGACTGACTGACGGACGGACGGACGGACGGACGCTGGACGGACCAGACAAAAACAATAGACTCCCGAAACCTCGTGCCCTCGGCGGACCTAATAAAGTAGCTACTAGGCGGTGGGGGGGGGGGGGGGGGGGGAGGTCCTTCTAATTGATTCGCTTTTAAGGACACAAAAACGAAATCAGAACCATTATTTTCAAAGGGAAAACTAACTTTTTTTTACTGTCAGAAAAGAGCCTAAAACCAAGCTTAATATAAAAAAAAACTAACACAAAAATGTTTTTTTAGATGTGGGTAAACAAACATATTCGCATCTTCAGATCTATTGTACATACGCAAAACACACGCACCGCGCACGGCTCATGCAACACACCACCAGATATGCACACACGCGCGCACGCACGCACACACTCACATTACACTTGCACACACGCTCGCGAGCATTCGTAATTATTATCCTTAGCATGAACACTGTACGGGCGGGAGCAAGGTTAAGGTAGACAGACGAGAGATGACGAGAAGAGTGAGGGGAGAAGTTGGGATAGGATCGAGGGAGGAGAGGAAGTATGCGAGGTAGACCCAGTGTATAGAGGGGAAGCGCCGAGATGTGGACAGGATTGGGGAGCTCCGTATGTGGGAGGGAGCCGATCGAGGAGTAAGAGACTGAAGGCGGAGGAGTGTCATCGACTCGTGAAGGTGGGGGGACCTTCGGTGGTGACAGAGGGCTAGTGACGAGGGACGATATAGGAGCGAGCGGGAGATAGAGTAGAGGCGTGCCTAGAGACACTGAGGGGAGGAGGAAGGAGAGGAGAGGGGAGGACACAGACAGGGCACGCAGGCAGACAGAAGAGGGACAGAGGCAGAGTAGACAGAGAAGAGACGGGAAAAGGGGAAAGAGAGGGTGAGGGGAGAAGAGAGGCACAACAGACAAAGAGGAGACGAGAGAAGAGAAGTAGAGATGGAGAAGGATGCGTGGGAGGTAGAGAGCGGCGAGAAGATGTCGGCCGAGGATGAGAGAGGACTGGACGAGAATGGAGAGAGGGGACAGAACGGAAGGGGTGGGGGAAAGAACGGAGGGGAGAGAGAGGATAAGTCTGGAAGGGAGGGGGGGAAGCGGGGGAAAAAGATGAGAGACGAGCGGGTCCCGAGAGAGTAGAGATGACGAGGAGAGAGAGAGAGAGAGAGTATTGTGATGAAAAAATGGCATCCAAGTGGAACTTCGAAATGAGTGGAAGCCTGGGTCTCGTTGAATCAATTCAGATCAGCAGCCAACGTACTCTTGATGTCAGCGAACTCGGATTCTCTGCAAGAAAATCACATTTTGAAATCAGTAAAAAACACCTTTTGAAAAATTTAAGAGGTATTGAAACCACACACACACCTGGCCTCTTCCGCGCAGCGGCGCGCGCATGCATGAGCAACCTAATACACACACAGACACACACACTTTTTGCTTTTTCAATTGCTTCTATCTTAAAATAAACTTTGACTTGACATCACCCTACAACAAGCACGCACGCACATACAAACACTCGATGCATTTTTATGTGAATGCTTTTTTGACGATGATGGTAGGTGATGATGATAGTGACGATGATTAGTGGTGAGGATAGTGACGATGATAGTGGTGATTGGATAGTGACGATGATGGTTGGTGAGGATAGTGAGGCTGATAGTGTGATGATAGTGAGGATGATTAGTGGTGATGATAGTGACGAATTGATGTGGTGGTGATGATAGTGGACGATGAATAGTGGTGATGATAGGACGATGATGGTGGTGATGATTAGTTAGTGGACGATATAGTGGTGATGATAGTGACCGATGATATTTGGTGATGATAGTGGTGATGATAGTGACGATGATGGTGGTAGAGGAAGAGAGGAAGGAAGAAGAATGCGAGATGGATGATCATCATAGCGCTGTCATACTCATTAGTAGTAGTAGTAGTAGTAGTAGTAGTAGTAGTAGTTAGTAGTAGTAGTAGTAGTAGTGTTAGATATCATTATATGATGATGATGAGGAGCTTATTATGACGATGGCGATTATGATGCTTCATAATAAACGACGACGGCGACCACCGACGGGACAACGATGGATGATGACGATGACGATGGATGATTGATGTGATGATGATGACGATGCAATCTTACAAGTAGAGCAGCCCCGCTGGTGACCGAAACATCGTCTATGAGCCATGTCGGAGCCGAATAACTGCTCCCCTTACGGCTTGAAACCACGATTCTGATAACGGACAGGGCAAAGAAAACGGTTCGGACAATAACATAGTGTTTGACTGTGGAGGATTCAGTGTGTGTGTGTGTGTTGGTGTGTGACTGTGTGTGTTGTGTGTGTGTTTGCTTGTGCGGTGTGCGTGGTGCTGCGTGGTGCGGTTGCCTGATGTGCGTTGTGTGTGTGTGTGTGTGTGTGTGTTTATGTGTTTCGTGTCTGTGTTGTGTGTGTGTGTATGTGTGTATATTATATATGTGTGTTGGTGTTGTGTTGTGTGTGGGCGGTGCGTGTATTGTGAGTGTGCGTTGCCGTGTGTGTGTGTGTGTGTGTGTGTGTGTAGTGTGTGTGTGTTTTGTTTGTGTGTGTAAATGAGAGAGATAGAGAGAGAAAGAAAGAGAAACAGAGGGAGGAGACAAAGGACTGACAGAAAAGAGAAAGGAACATGAGGCCGGGCGCGCGCCACATACACAAACCACATACACAGACACACAACAAAAACACACACACACACAACACCTGACACACACACAAACACGCACCACACACACTGACACACACACAAACACACACTGACACAACACAACACGCACACACACACTGACACACACACAAACCACGCACACACACACACATAAATAAAACCATACAAGCGTGATAGCACATATGTATATATAATATATATATATATATATATATATATATATATAGAAGGAGAGAAGAGACGAGAGAGAAGAAGACAGGAAGAGCTTAGATGTTCCAAGAGTGATTGAGGTAGCGGGAGGAGATGCGGACGACATTGTTCGACTTGCCGAGAGAGAGGAGAGAATTGAGAGAGAGAGATAGAAGGGAAGAGAGAGAGGATGAGAAGAGAAGAGAGGGAGAGAGACGAAGGGGCGAAGGAATAATTGGAGACCGAGAGAGAGAGAGGAGAGACTGAGAGGAAGATGGAGATGAGAGAAGAGAGAGTTCGGGACGAGTGGTGAAGAGCCGGCTCATAGACGATACAATCACGACCCGTCTCTTGGAGATGCGAGAATGAGTGACGGAGGAAGTCGATATGAGCTGGAGGAGTCTGATCGTGAGACCGAGAGAGAGAGAGAGAGGAGAGGCAACAGAGAGCACGAAGAGAGGCAAACACAGACAGAGGAGAGACAAAGACTACGACTTGGACTTCTTGACACGAGAGAGCACCACAGGCACTGATGTCACTGAATGGGGGGGAAAAAAGTCAGACAAAACGACAAACACGAAACACAGCAGGAACTCCACCATGGTAAGGGGGGAGGTTTGAGGTATTTAGCTGCACGGTTACTGTGGCGTGAACCATTTGTCTCCAATGCGTCACCAGACTGAGGAAGCAACAGCGCAGGACTGTCGCTGGTGGAATTGGTGATCTGGGGGTTCATAAATTAATAATACTAATTAATGATAATCGTCATCATCATCATCATCGTCGTCGTCGTCATCGGTCGTTTGTGTTGTTTGTCGTCGTCGCCATCATCCTCATCCTCATAATGGGAGGGTCTTATAAGGGAGTTCCACTGTAAACGGCTGTTGTTTTTAAAAAACGAATAATAAAACGTGGCACAGCAAATGGGCTCTTTAGGTGGGAGGTATGCGTCCTCAGCCATTGACACCACGTGGCGGGTGCCATTCATTTGTAAAGCAGCTTCTTAGTAGTAGAGACGGGCAAAACACCCTCTTTTTTTCCCTGATCTCTCTCGGCCACTGCCGCGCGACCGAGAGCGGAAAAAAAAATCGTTGTTGCCTTTTATTTGAGGAAGGGAAGAAATGTACAAATTCTCAAGTTCAAGTGTTCTCTCTCCCTCTGTCTCTTCTCTCTCTCTCTCTCTCTCTCGCTTTGCCTCTAAATCTATTATCCTTGGAAAAATAAGGTTTAAAGTTTTCAAGTTTTCAAGGTTTTTCTCTCTCTCTCCTCTGTCCTCTCTTCCCTCCCTCCCTCTCTCTCTCCCCTTCCCTCTCTCTCTCTCCTTCCCTCCCTCTCTCTCTCTCTCTTTCTTTCTCACTCTCTCTCTCTCCCTCTCTCCTCTCTCCCTCCCTCTCCTCTCTCTCCCTCTCTCTCTCCCCCTTCTCTCTCTCTCTCTTCCCTCCCTCTCTCTCTCCCTCCTCTCTCTCTGTCTTTCTCTCTCTCCTCTCTCTCTCCTCTCACTCTCTCTCCCTCCCTTTCCCTCCCTCTCTCTCTTCTCTCTCCTCCCTCTCTCTCTCTCACTCCCTCACATCTCTCTCTCATGATTTTTATTTGTACAGCATGCCAGCCACCTCTCTTGATCGGAACATTTCCTGAAGTCGAGGGAATTTCCCCCTGCTGGAAAAACCCCCAAATCGGACTTCCTAAAATGTGTGGTTTTTGTTATCCCCCTCTTTTAATAGGTCTACATAGTTATACCAAGTGATGATGGAGCTGCCCAATGGGACCTCCCCCCGAAACATTGTTGTAACCAGGTATGGACACCGCCAGATTGTCTTTCCTTGCAGGCTGGCGCTCGACCCTCGTCCTCGAAGACTTGAGCACCGCCTTTGTTGCCCCGCGTAAACGATTGCCAGTTTATTCCGCGTACACGTAGTAGTAAAACCTCGGAACGGTAATCATTAGTGTGTCTTAATACAGCTAACACGGGTAGTAACGTGCTTACCATTAGGCCGAACGTCCCTTTCACTTGGCACTTTGCACTTCTAGTTGGTGTTTTTTTTTGGGTGTTAACGGTAGTCATGAGTAGTTTTGTAGAGTAGTAGAACAGGTTTGGTACATTATAAAATACTGAAAACTTTCAACTAACTTGGACCCTACAATAAAAGGTCGTAAATTTGGAATAAGTAGAAGCATAAGATAAAGGGTCCTAGCAGCAGCAAAAATGTTCACCCTTGCGGCATAATCGTTATTGGAATCACCATCAGCACTATAGGGGAAGACAATAGTAAAAAAAACGCATTGGCGGGTATAATCATCATCATCGTTGTTGTCGTCGTCATCAACCATCATTCTTGTCGCATCAGTCATCATCATCGTCAGTCGTCATGCATCATAATAACCATCATCATCATCATCATCATCATCATATTATCATCATCATCGTCGTCCGTCATCATCATCATCATCATCATCCTATCATCATCATCATCATCATATCATATCATCATCCATCATCATCATCATCATCATCATTATCATCATTAATCATCTCATCATCATCGTTATCATCATCATCAAAATCATCATCACAATCATCATCATCATCATCGTCATCACCTCATCGATCATCACATGGATCATCATCATCAATTATTTGATCATCATGGGTTTTGGTATCATCATCATCATCATTTTTGTTGGATGTTCGAGGGTGGTCGCCGGGGGGCGGGTCGTGAATTAGTGGGGGAGGGGGGGGGGGGTGTAGAAAAAGGTTTAGTACATAATCATCCATTCCTCCACTCATAATTATAATGATAATACAATAACGCTACTACGTACTACTAAATAGGGGAACAACGGGGGTAAAAAGCGCAAAGGGCGGTAAGAAGCCCACCCCAATTATCTCATGAAATGAAGCAAATTGCAGGTCTCATTTTGCCCATGAGCAGTGGGGGGTGTGGCTTATGTCTAGTCATTCGTCTCAGGGGCAAAATTGACTGAAATGTTCTTAATCTTCATTTTTCAAATGGGGTGGGCTTTTTTTTCTTCTTCTTCATTCTCTTTTTACCCCATCTTCCCCTACCTATAGAAAACTTCGCTCTTCTTCTCCTTCTTCTTCTTCATCTTCTTCTTCTTCCTCTTCTCTTCTTCTTCCTCTTTCTTCTTCTTCTTCTTCTGCCCTTCTTGTTGTCCTTATTTCTTATTATTATTATTATTATTCTCATCATCTTTTAATTCATCTACTTTTAATTCTTCTCTTTTTTTCTTCTCCCCTCCCCCTTACTTACGATTAAGTGTAAAATTATAGCCTCGTCGACAACTAAGGCCATGGCAGGGCTGTCACCCCCCCCCCCCCACCCCACCCACACACCCACCATTCCCCACGCCCCCCCCCCCCCACCCCAATCTTTCTTCGTTCGTTCCCCCCCTTTACATACAACAACATTATCGTTGTCGGCACTCCTTATCCTCCTCATCATCATCATGATCAGCAGCATTCTTCTTCTCCTCATCCTCCTTCAACCTGACGATCCTAGATCTGGCCATTTTGTATTCATTTATTTTATTAAGACAAGTTACATAGCACTTATCCTTTAATCTCTATGCGCTTTACAATATTAATACATTGCACAGATTATACCGCCCCTCTCCCCAATCCCTCTACATTCTCTCACTCTCTCTATCTCTTCTATCTCTCTCTCTCTCTCTCTCTCTCTCTTCACACACAATCAAACACACACACACACACACAACACAAACACACACACACACACACACACACACACACACATATTAAGGCCTACTTATTCATCTAAAATAATTTGCAGTAAGTTGCATACTTTCACCTTTACACTTGGACCGTGAGCAGACACCACCACCCCTCCCCCAATTCACACCACACACCACACACACACACACACACATTGCACTATTCATCTAAAATAATTTGCATTAAGTTGCGTACTTTCACCTTTACACTTGCACCGACAAACGCGCGGAGACACCCCCCCCCCCCCCTTCCCCGCAATTCACACACGCACCGACGCGCACGCACACACAAACACACACACTACACACACACACTTACTGCGCATTCTTCTCCTCTTCCTCCTCGTTCTCCTCCTCCATCATGATCATGATCATCATCATCACAGATATAGCATTCAAAGGCCTGCTACACTACATACGAAAAGCGATTTTGACGATGCCGAGTCACAATTCGCGTGAAAGTCGTGTATTGGGTCTACTGGAGTATAGTGAGCGAAAATAGTAGATTTATTTTTTTTAGACGGAAGTAGGCCTATTTCACATGAATCGTGACTCGCATCGTCACAATCGCATCGCTTTGACAGCGAATCGTTCTATGTAGTGTAGCGGGCCCTTTAGCCCCTATCACTGTGGTGCTGTAGCCTCACCTGTAGCGGTGCCAGTCGTGTGGTCATTTTCAGGGCCGGTGCCAGTGGTGGCAGTGCCCCCTTTCTGCCTGGTCCAGTCAAACTGGTCATCTCGGGCCTGCTGGTAGCCGCAGAGGTCCACGTCGAAGTCACAGCTGCCGTTGATCGGCCTCCGGTGATCTGAATAAATGCATAGAAATAGTTTTTGAAAACCCTTTCAACGCCAGCCATTTTTCAGCCAAAACTTTCCATTAAAGGTACCTGGGTAGAGAAAAAAAAAAACCTAACTGTCTAGCAATATTCCTCTGTTTACTTCCCCGGAAGTCGGAGTGTGGCTGCCAAGTACGTGGCGGGGTATCTGACTGAAAACGGTTCACACAGTATGTATATGTTCTCATCCACTAACTGGTGCACTTTTACCAATAGCGTTCAAGTGCTTCCGCCTGTTGGGAAAAGTCCCTGGAGTCATTAAGGTACCTGGCAGAGAAAACAACAACAACAACTGTTGCAACCTCTGTGACATGCATAAAATAGGGCCTGTCTTTACCTCCCAAGATTACGAACATAAGGTCACTGGATACCAGACCCTTAATTTGATGCGTTTTTAGTGACATGGGTGTTGAATCATTGTGGTGCCAATAGGCGACAGTGGCGAAGAAAGGGTTGGTTTGTCGATCGTCGGGGATACCTGGAGGGTCTTCGAATAAATAGTTTCCCCCACCTTCTGTGATTCCTGTGCTTGCAACTTCCTCTAAATCTGTCACTCTCTTTCATGACTTTGACTTTGCCTTTCTTCTTTGCTTATTGTCATCTACTATATTTCTTCCTTACAACCGGTCCATTCTCGAATGGGGGTTTTCACCACACATTTTCAAAAATATTTCCTCCAAGCCGAAGTCGGCTTGCTGGACCTAACTATTTCTTAATTTAGACACATAACGCCACAAGCTTGGGACGCATCTGCGCTCATAATTGACTTGAAACTGTCTGAGCGATCGAAGAAGGAAGGAAGGAAGGAGGAAGAAGAAGAAGAAGAAAATGCATATAAACAGTTTTAATTGGCTAGTCCTACCGTAAACAAACACACACACACACACACAACACACAAATCGAGAAAAACACACACACACATGCACACCAACACACACACAAACTCTCTCCCTTCCATCGCGCGCACTCTCTCTCTCTCTCTCTCTCTCATCTCGTCGCCATCTCTCTCTATCTCTCTCTCTATCTCTTTCTCTCTCTCTCTCGCTCTTTCTCTATATCTCTCTCCATCTCTCTCGATCTCACTCTCTCTCTCTCTCTCCCACTCTCTCTCTCTTTTTCAATGATGTGAGTGTGTGGAGTGAAGAGGACCAGGTGCAAAGAAAGATACTGTAGGCTTATCCTTTTTTACACTCAATAAAACCTTCGTTTTCGTATTCGTATTCGACATTCTCTCTCTTACCATGCGTATTTCCACCACCACCAGCACCACTGCAGCCCTTCAGATGCTCTTCCACAGTATTGTCCAGCTTGGACACCAGCGAGGACAGAGTCTGCAGCTGTTCCACGAGGTGATAGTTGTCCAAGACCAACGCCTGCATCGCGAAAAGAGCGTGAAAAGGCTAGATCAGCCAGCTGCGCGGCAGCGGAACAAACGGACAAAACACACACACCCCTGAAATCTAAAAGTCCGATCAAACGGTCTACGCCTGCCTGCAGTGAAAATGAAGAAACTATTGATAGGAGATTGTGAAAAAAGAAAAGTAGGTAACTCTCCATCGATAGGACACAGTGAAAATGAAGAAAGGTAGGTAACTCTCCATTGATAGGAGATAGTGAAAATGAAGAAAGGTAGGTAACTCTCCATCATGGCAACATA
Source organism: Phymorhynchus buccinoides (assembly GCA_017654935.2). Lineage (NCBI taxonomy): Eukaryota > Metazoa > Mollusca > Gastropoda > Neogastropoda > Raphitomidae > Phymorhynchus > Phymorhynchus buccinoides. The sequence continues at coordinate 47,855,714 of CM065687.1, forward strand.
CAGTAAAAATGAAGAAAGGTAGGTAACTCTCCATTAATAGGAAATAGTGACTTACAACTCACTGTGTTGCCATGGGGAAATAGTGCTATTTTGTGAATAGCGTTAACGTGTACACAGACCTTTATGGGAGTAGAGAAAGGTTGTTACTTAGGTTATGTTTTAAAAGTTCTCTGGTGAGAGTAGCGCCACTGATGGCCCAGTAAATGGGATAGGAAGACACGCACGCGCGCTCGCGCTCTACACGCACACGCACACGCACGCACGCCAATGCAACGCACACACGTCCACGCACGAATAACACGCACACACACACACACACACACACACACACACCACACACACAGAGCCCACACACAGCAACACACACACGCGCGCGCGCACGCATACACTGACAACACACATACACACACACGCACACACACACACACACACACACACACACACAAAACACCACACCCCTAAACCATCCACCCATCACCACACCCACACGTACCCCCACCACCCCTACACCCTTACCTGCACCACGCCAGAGAGGTTCCCGTTAGCGGACTGCAGACTCCCTGACTTCATCCCTCACACCCCTCATCTAGCTGTCCATCACCATCATCTTCCCCTCCGTACCAATCCACCCCTACCCCCACCATTCCCTACACCCTTACCTGCCACCACGCCAGAGAGGTTCCGTTAGCGGACTGCAGCCTCCCTGACTTCAGCATCTCAACCCTTCATATGGCTGTCATCCACCGTCATCCTCCCCTCCCACACCACCATTCCACGTGCCAGCGTGGCCCCTCCAGCAAAGGCGAAGTCCCCCCTGGTTTTTAAAAAACTTGTTTGTTTTTAATCAAGACAAAATTCAGACAGGGCTTCTTCGCTCCGGGAAGTTTAAAATATCAAAGAACTTTGTTGTCACAAAATGGAAAAGTGGTCTTTGGCCCTTCCAACACAAAAATGTGACCTAGCACCATGAAATGGACATTAAGTCGCTGGGCTAGTTTTCTCACAATAGGCTTGCAAAGTCAGAAATCTAATTTTGTTGTAACATTTGAGTTATGGGTATTTTTGTGTTCGCTAACCATCTTTTCTTTCATACCTGTAAAGGATAATCTATACTATGGTCTCTAAATGGTCTTATAAAGTGTTTCAAAGCTTGTCGGTTCATGCATTTTCTTCAGCTAAAGCTAGACCTTTAGACTGTGTTATCTCAAAAAATGTCCGACGCTCACCATACTAACTTTAAATGTTCATAACTCTGGAACGAAAACAGTTACAGGAATGGTTCTTGTATCATTAGTAAAAACATTGTCTGAAGTTTTCAACTATGCCATTTTCATAGAATGGTCATTTTGACACTTTATATCCCTTTTGTAGTGCTGGGTCACAAATATGCACATGTAACATATAAAACATGACATATAAACATTTTAAAAACGCATTATAACAGAAAAAGAAAGCTCATTAGCGCGTGCAAGGAATACATACAAGAATACCAGAAGACACATCAACATGGCATAGAAATACATAGATATTCAAACTTGAGTATTCTAAAATACCGAGACGTTCCTGGTATTGCTGTACCTCCAGGATCGTCCCACTTCCTTCATAGATACAGGTGGCTCTACAAAAGATAACTCTACTGACTTATTCTAGCGAAGCATCATACAGGAAAAAAAGAAAATGGAAACAGAGACCATCTCTTGATCGAATTAATGGGCAGCACGATAATAGATGATAATCTATTTTTGCTGCGCCCAAGAGAAAGAGACAGACAGAGAGAAGAGGTGTGTTGTGGAGTTTGACGTTTGCCTTCTATTGCGCCACCTATGCTAAAAAAGGCGGGATAAATCTCAACACACAATATGTCAACAAAAAAGCTGTATCAAAATGTGAACGTGACAAAAATAATTTGGCAGCACAAAAAGTTATAACGTGCCTGCTTAATATTACAGCAAAGTATTGTTTGTTTTTTTCAATATGGCAGCTGGCGAATACATTTTAGGAAAGAAAGAAAAAGGAAAGTTTTTTTTAACTCGTATTCCTGATGAAGAGATAATTTTTAAAAAATCTGGAAAGCTTGAAAGCATTGGTGTTTTGAGGCTTTTTTGGGAAATCACACACAAAAAGGATTCACAACAACTACAAGTAATGAGATCTACTTAATTAAGTCAGTTAATGATATTGATCATGTAAGTTACACAAAGGGGATTGGGGGACAAATGCTTCTCAAACTGGGAGGTGTGGGTGTGGATGGGTGGGTGGGGGTGGGGTGTGCTTGGAACTGCAGGGGGAGTGGAGCATTTGCGTTGGCTCTTCCTTGGTGCTGCAGCCAAAAAGATTGGTTGGGTAGGCCTTTTAATTTAGAGATGGCTTTCGCTAAACGCCTATATAGCTGTCTTCAAATCCTTGTCGACCGAAAGAGTGGGGATGTACCATGTGCCAGGCCAGGTATCTCCCGCTTTAACAAACAAATTACAATGGGGATTTAGCCTGGACAAGGCCAGGTATCTCCCGCTTTAACAAACAAATTACACTGGGGATGTAGCCTGGACACCAAGGTCCAGTTAATCCCTTAAAACGAACAAGCAGGTAGTCCAAAGCCAGACAAAAATGGCGAAAAATCAAGCAATCATCATAAAAAGAAGCCAGAAAAGAAACGAAGACATAAAATGCAGTGCGAAGAGCATCTGGAACAGGAAAACAGAACATGATAGGCCAAAACAAAAAAATAAGCCCACATTAGCGGGGGATAAAAAAAAAAAAAAGACCAAAAAAAAGAAAAAAAAAAGAGAAAAACAAAGCCCAACCCGACTTTAACAAACAAAATTCACAATTGGGGATGTTAGCCTGGACAAGCCCAGGTTGATCTCCCGCTATTAACAAACAAATTACACTGGGGATGTAGCCTGGACAAGGCCAGGTATCTCCCGCTTTAACAAACAAATTACACTGGGGATTTAGCCTGGACAAGGCCAGGTATCTCCCGCTTTAACAAACAAATTACAATGGGGATGTAGCCGGGACAAGGCCAGGTTATCTCCCGCTTTTAACAAAACAAATTACAATGGGGATGTGGCCTGGACAAGGCAAGTAATCTCCCGCTTTAAACAAAACAAAAATTACAAATGGGGATGTAGCCTGGACCAAGGACAGGTAATCTCCGACTTTAAAAAAACAAAAATTACAAATGGGGATTTAGCCTGGACAAAGCGCCAGGTATTCTCCCGCTTTAAACAAACACAATTACCAATCGGGATTTAGCATGGACAAGGGCCAGGTATCTCCCGCTTTAACAAACAAATTACAATGGGGATTTAGCCTGGACAAGGCCAGGTATCTCACGCTTTAACAAACAAATTACAAATGGGGTGTGGCCTGGACAAGGCCCAGGTAGCCCCCTCTTTAACAAACAAATTACAATGGGGATGTGGCCTGGACAAGGGCCAGGTATCTCCCGCTTTTTAACAAACAAATTACAATGGGGACTGTTAGCCTGGGACAAGGCCAGGTAATCTCCCGCTTTAACAAACAAATTACAATGGGGGTGTGGCCTGGGACAAGGCCAGGTATACTCCCGCTTTAACTAAACAAATTACAATGGGGATTTAGCCTGGACAAGGCCAGGTATCTCCCGCTTTAACAAACAAATTTACAATGGGGGTGTGGCCTGGACAAGGCCCCAGGTATCCCCCGCTTTAACAAAACAAATTACAAAGGGGGATTTAAGCCTGGACAAGCCATTAATACAACACACAAGTTTCCGTAGTCCAACATAAGGCAGTTGTACACACATACGCGTATATTCAATAACGGAAACCCTAGTGCCGTAGTCCCTAAATAAGTGAAACAAAGAAGGGAAACAAGGATTTGGCCGCGGCCAATGTCCGAATTTCCCCTATATTAGATGCGTAAACTTTTTGTATCCCTTCTTTCTTCCACTTATTTCTCTATTGTGGTTTTTTCCGTACGGAACTTACGCCCGTCTAATGTGAACCCGGCCTAAAAACTTTTTTGTTAAAAGCAAGCTAGCACACACAGCTATCTCTAGGCAGTCGGAAACGACAGGCCGGCCTAAAAAATAATCATAATTGTGTGATTCCTACCTGATGCAGCTAGCCCCCGGGGAGGAGGCGTTGACCTTGCACACGTACAGTCCCCCCTGGACAGGGTTGGGCAGCGCCAGGCTGAACTGACCGTCGCTGGTGCAGAACGTGCTGGGTACAGTTTGTCTGGAAGGAGTCTGGAAGGAGCGAAGAGTCGAACAAATATATATTTAATATACAAGGTATAATAAAGACTGGATTTGAGGAAGTTGGGTTTATTGGTAAGATCGTGTATGTGTGTGTTGGGGTGGGGGTGGTGAGCAGGGCCGGGCAGGATGTAGTGTGTGTGTGTGTGTGTGATGTGTGTCGTGGCGTCGTGAGTGCGTGTGTTAGTGCGATGTTGTCTAATGTCGTGTGTGGAGAACAGTAAGTGTGTCTTAGTGGCACATGCGGCGCGCGCCCGCTGCGAGTGTGTGTTTGTGTGTGTGAGGTTGGTGTGTGTGTGTGTGCGTGTGTGCGTGTTGTACGTGTGTGTGGTGTGTTGTGTGTGGTTGTGTGTGTGGGTGTCTGTCTATATATATATGCGTCTCTCTCTGTCTCTCTCTCTCTCTCTCTCTCTCTCTCTCTCTCTCTCTCTCTATCCTCTCTCCTCTCTCTCTCCCTATCTCTCTTTCATCCCTATCTGTGTTTTTTAGGGTGTGTTTTCTTGAACACAAAAGAATATTCTTTTTTTAGTTGCTTTTTTTTAACCATTTTTACATTTCATTCTCTATTACAGTGTATTCTACTTCTTGAATTCTAAAAGTCTTTGAAAGCGGACACACTTATTAGTGCACATATGCACTCAACATAAATCAATTTGTAACATTAAATTAAAATATGAAGGAGCAGTCGCAAGGCCCATCAGAAAAAACAAACGAACAGATTTTATTCAATTAGATTGATACAAGAACTTATCTTGTCAGCATAGCACCCTTCTTAAGGTCATAAAACAATACGTTAGTCTATTGTTCTTTCCAGTGAACTTTAGAAATGTAGGAAGTAATCATGAGTGCGTCTTAAACACTTAACACTACACAGGTAGCAACATGTCTATTAACATAAACAGTCAATCATATTATTGGCTGTTTTTATTGCTAATTTACATGTTACTACCCCGTAATTTCAACGTTTCAGACGCGCTCACTGGATTACTTTCCTACATTGTCTCTGGACAAGGCCAGGTATCTCCCGCTTTAACAAAGCAAATACAAATAACAGACCGGGGTTGCGCACGTGTCCGAATTTCTCGGCCTCTATATGCGTAAACTTGTATCCTTCTTTCTTCCACTTTATTTTAGGGTTTTCCGTACGGAACTTAATTACGCGTCTAATGTGAACCCGGCCTAAGACTTATATTTAGTCCATTTGGTAGACCTCCAAAATAGAGGGATTTATTAACACCTGGGGGGAGGGGAGGGGAGGGGGCAATTACTATAATATATTTTTGACATCTGTAGGGTCCCCCCCTCCCTTACCCAAAATGTATGATAGCAACCTGACGGTGGTAGTGTTCTGTCTGTTATAACAAAAATTGAAATATTGAAAGTATTTTCTCTTGTTGGTTTTTCTAATAGACATTTCACGTGGCATATGCTTCATAGCAAATAAGGGGTATGCTTGTAAATTAATCACGTGATACGAGACATAAATCTACCGCTTAAAAGTTTACTTTGCTATATCATACAAATATCATAACAATGGATAATGTAGTTTCCGAATATCGCCCTATGAGAAATAATTACACCCCCCCCCCACCCCCCCCCCCCCCCAGCCCCCCACCCCCCCTAGGCCGGGGGGGGAGGGGTGCCATACATCCCCACCACCCCCCCCCCCCCCCCCCCCCCCCCCCCCCCCTTCTCAGGATATAGTATCTACTACTAATTTTTAACATACGTAGTATCATGACATACAGATCATCTTACTAGCGGTATATACAGAAGAAAACAAGGCAAACCGCACAAGCCCTCGTAATTTCATTTTCTTTTTATGGATGCGTTTTAGTGGAGAACATGATTCTGGTGGTCTGTGTAGAATAGGATTTTAGTGTAGTTCAGGGGAGATAAGTCACATTTTTATGACACCGTCTCTTCCGGTGCTGTGATTGTTGTCTGCTAGATCAGTGCTTTTGCTACTGGTCAAAGTCCATCTCACACTAAGGGGGGGGGGGGGGGGGGGGGGGAAATAGCTTTCATGTTTAATCTACTTGGGCGTATGAAATAAAGAAGTATTGTAGGTCTACTTTTTAATTTATTCGACAAAATCATGCATCATCTTCGGAAGATCGAAGGGGCTGCACCGACACTGAACGCCTCTTTGCGGGTTTGTCTTGATCTTGATCTTGATTAAACCCGGCAGGAATCCAACTTTGGATATAAACACCGGGGGAGGGAACTTGGGGAGAGCAACTCCAGTTTTTATTTTAACCCCCCCAAAAATAAAACAACTTTCTATAATTACTAGTATGGCCCAGCCAGCCAGGTCCCGCTGATCGGGGCCCTTTGGCTTAGCATGATGCCCCGCCATGAGAGAGGGGGGGGGGGGGGGGGAGGGAGAGGGGTGTTTTTAGTTGGTGTGAGGGCTGTTGCCAGGCATCTGACACAGCCTTCCTGAACTGCCCAGCTGATAATTTCGTCGGGCAGTCTGTTCCACTCGCTATGGTTGTTCGTGGAAAAGAATGAGTTCCTGTAGTTGGTGGTATTGGCTCTTTCTACTACAAAACATTTCTTGGTAAAGGTAAAGATGTGCCACCCCCCCCTGCATTTCTCGGTTAATTGTATTTTTCCGTTTTTGCCTTTCTTACCATACATAAAGCTGTATTTTAGGAACATTTTCAGCTAATTCTCTTTTTGGAATACTAACCCTAACCCTAACCCTAAAACCTAACCCTACCCCCTCACTAGAACAGACTAGAGAACATCCAAAGGAGCGGCAAGGTTGTTGTTGTTGTTGTTGTTCCCTGGCTAAACGACTCCAGGGATAATCCCAACAGCCAGAGCACTTGAACAATTCAGTACAAAAGGTGCACCAGCTAGGGATGAGAACATTACGTGTGTAGCTGTGTGACCGTTTTTGATTACCCCCCATGTGGGCAGCCACACTCCGAGGGGGAGCCATCGGGGGATTTTAGACTGATGATGTTATGCTGGGAGCTTGTCATGGCTTAAGACAATCCCCGCATTAACCATTCAGAGCATAACAACATTTTGATGTAGCCTTGGCGTTCTCAGCTTATGTCAACTGGTCTGACACAGCCTCATGCCAAGGCATAGCGGCAAGGTTTATCACCCAGAACTACTCGGACTGGACCCCAGGATGTATAGGTAGAATGCATGAGGAACAAAAACTCCCACCACTAGAGACAAGGTGGAAAGACCAACGCCTCACACTATGCTCTTCAAGATAGTGCAAGGAGAGGTACCTGCTATACCAGCTGAGCAGAACCTAACACCTGTGGCCAAAACAAAACGAAAGATCACTCCACGGCAAGATGTAGACCAACATACAGCTAACATTGTACTGAATAATTATGGCCAGAAAACAAGAAAGGAAAAAGGTCAAAATGGTCAAAGGTGCCCCCCCCCCCCCCCCCCCCCCCCCTGCCCCCCCCCCCCCCCCCCCCCCCCCCTACACCCCCCCCCCCCACCACCACCCCCCCCCCCCCACCCTAATTTTCTCGGTTAATTGTATTTTTCCGTTTTTGTCCTTCTTACCATACATAAAGCTGTATTTTAGGAACATTTTTTAGCTAATAACCTTTTTGGAATACTAACCCTATCCCTAACCCTAACCCTACACCCTATAAGATGGAAAAAACGCAACGAACCACAACTGTGACAAATCGCGGTGTACTGCAGTACATAGGGCGGAGGGGGTTAGGTTTAGGGCTAGGGTTTAGGGTTAGGGTTAGTATTCCAAAAAGATAATTAGCTGAAAATGTTCCTAAAATACAGCTTTATGTAAGGCAAAAACGGCAAAAAGAGGAAAAAAATACAATTAACCAAGAAATGCAGGAGGGGGTGGCACACCTTTACCTTTACCAAGAAATGTTTTGTAGTAGAAATTAAGAGCCAATACCACCAACTACAGGAACCTCTTTTTTTTTCCACGAACAACCATCGAGTGGAACAGACTGCCCGACAAAATTATCAGCTTGCCATCAGCTGGGCAGTTCAGGGAGGCTGTGTCAGATTGCCTGGCACAGCCCTCACACCATCTAACCCCCCCCCCCCCCCCCACCCCACACACACCTCCCTCCTGCATGGCGCGGCATCATGCTAAGGGCCCGATCAATGGGACCTGGCTGGCTGGGCCATACCAGTAATATAGAAATTTTGTTTTAGTTTTTCAAAAAAATAAAAACTTGAGTTGCGCTCCCTAAGTTCCCTCCCCCGGTGTTTATATATATATAAATATATATCCAAAGTTGTAAAGTCAAGATCAAGATCAAGACAAACCCGCAAAGAGGCGTTCAGTGTCGGTGCAGCCCCTTCGATCTTCCGAAGATGATGCATGATTTTGTCGAATGAATAGCTTTCAGTTTAATCTACTTGGGCGTATGAAATAAAGAAGTATTGTAGGTCTACTTTTTTAATTTATTCGACAAAATCATGCATCATCTTCGGAAGAAATGTATCTTGTTCTGCAACACACTGCCAACACAGAGACCACGACACTACACAGCACAGCCACACGCAAATCTTCTTTCCAAGAACTGTGACTGTAACAGTGTAAGGGAGTGTAATGGTGCAACTTAGGACGCTCTTTTATCGCCAGGGGTGCAATCAAACCAGTAGATAGTCTCTCGTCTCCCCTTCTCTCCTCTCTCTCTCTCTCTCTCGTATAACCACTCACTACCCCAACTAAGAATATCACGCGCCTAAGCCCCTACTGGTTTGATTGCCGCCCTGGCGGTGAAATGTGCGTCGCTAAGCTGCTCATTGGCTCAATCTGAGTCCATGTGAAGGATGAGACGGTCAAGGCATTCAAACAGCGCCTCTATCCAGCTAGCTTGCTATATTTAGCTACCCCCCTTCCCCGTGAGGTTGAAAAGAAAAATATTGATCTTATCTCTCTCACCCTCTATCTCTCCTCCCCCCCCCATCTATCTCTCAGTCTCTCTCTCTCTCAGTCTCTCCCCTCTCTCTCTCAATCTCTCCTCTCTCTCTCTCTCTCTCAGTCTTTCTCGTGTGTTCTACTCTCTCAGTCTCTCTCTTCCTCTCCTCTCTCTCTTCAGTGTATGTGTACGTGCATTTAGGGCCTATGTATGTGTTAAATGTATAAAATAAAATAAAAATACAATGCCATTTTAAGAAACAATGAATTAATAAATAAATAAAAACAAAGAAAATAAAAATAAAGAAGAAACACTGGACAGTTAAACATAACAAAGTGATATCAGTGTAGGTGTTATTCTGAACAATGAACGTATTGTGTGTGAATTAATAATGTCAGTGTATGTTATTTTGTACAAGGAATGTAAAGTGTGTGAATTAGTAATGCCAGTGTATGTGTTACTCTGAACAATTAGTAAAGTGTGCGAATTAGTTTTTTTTAAAAGATTGTCGAGCAGCTCCTACAGCCGGTCCTTGAGTTAGACAGTGTTGTTAGTTTGATGAGTGATGTGTTAGCAGGAAAAGAGTAAACAGTGTTGTTAGTTTTCAATGAGTGATGTGTTAACAGGAAAAGAGTAAACTGTGTTGTTAGTTTTGAATGAGTGATGTGTTAACAGGAAAAGAGTAAACAGTGTTCTTAGTTTTCAATGAGTGATGTGTTAACAGGAAAAGAGTAAACTGTGTTGTTAGTTTTGAATGAGTGATGTGTTAACAGGAAAAGAGTAAACAGTGTTCTTAGTTTTCAATGAGTGATGTGTTAGCAGGAAAAGAGTAAACTGTGTTGTTAGTTTTCAATGAGTGATGTGTTAGTAAAACTGTGTTGTTAGTTTTCAATGAGTGATGTGTTAGCAGGAAAAGAGTAAACTGTGTTGTTAGTTTTCAATGAGTGATGTGTTAGCAGGAAAAGAGTAAACTGTGTTGTTAGTTTTCAATGAGTGATGTGTTAGCAGGAAAAGAGTAAACTGTGTTGTTAGTTTTCAATGAGTGATGTGTTAGTAAACTGTGTTGTTAGTTTTCAATGAATGTGTTAGCAGAAAAGAGTAAACTGTGTTGTTAGTTTTCAATGAGTGATGTGTTAGCAGTGAAAGAGTAAACTGTGTTGTTAGTTTTCAATGAGTGATGTGTTAGCAGGAAAGAGAGTAAACTGTGTTGTTAGTTTTCAATGAGTGATGTGTTAGCAGGAAAAGAGTAAACTGTGTTGTTAGTTTTCAATGAGTGATGTGTTAGCAAGAAAAGAGTAAACTGTGTTGTTAGTTTTCAATGAGTGATGTGTTAGCACTGTGTTGTTAGTTTTCAATGAGTGATGTGTTAGCAGGAAAAGAGTAAACTGTGTTGTTAGTTTTCAATGAGTGATATGTTAGCAGGAAAAGAGTAAAATGTGTTGTTAGTTTTCAATGAGTGATTTGTGTTAATAGTGAAAGAGTAAACTGTGTTGTTAGTTTTCAATGAGTGATGTGTTAGCAGGAAAAGAGTAAACTGTGTTGTTAGTTTTCAATGAGTGATGTGTTAGCAGTGAAAAGAGTAAACTGTGTTGTTAGTTTTCAATGAGTGATGTGTTAGTAGAAAAAGAGTAAACTGTGTTGTTAGTTTTCAATGAGTGATGTGTTAGCAGGAAAAGAGTAAACTGTGTTGTTAGTTTTCAATGAGTGATGTGTTAGCAGGAAAAGAGTAAACTGTGTTGTTAGTTTTCAATGAGTGATGTGTTAGCAGGAAAAGAGTAAACTGTGTTGTTAGTTTTCAATGAGTGATGTGTTAGTAGGAAAAGAGTAAACTGTGTTGTTAGTTTTCAATGAGTGATGTGTTAGCAGGAAAAGAGTAAACTGTGTTGTTAGTTTTCAATGAGTGATGTGTTAGCAGGAAAAGAGTAAACTGTGTTGTTAGTTTTCAATGAGTGATGTGTTAGCAGGAAAAGAGTAAACTGTGTTGTTAGTTTTCAATGAGTGATGTGTTAGCAGGAAAAGAGTAAACTGTGTTGTTAGTTTTCAATGAGTGATGTGTTAGCAGGAAAAGAGTAAACTGTGCTGTTAGTTTTCAATAAGTGATGTGTTAGCATGAAAAGAGTATGGAAGTTCAGTTTAACGTCGCGTATCGGCTTTCACCATGTACGACGGGTTGAACAAACCAACCATGGCATAAACCAAAATTTATGTTCCTGAATCACTGTCTTAGCCAAAAGGCAGAGAAGCGATCGTGATTTTTTAGGAAAAGAGTAAACTGTGTTGTTAGTTTTCAATGAGTGATGTGTTAGCAGGAAAAGAGTAAACTGTGTTGATAGTTTCAATTTTGTTTAATAAAAAAAAAATGTATTCCCGGCGGGATTCGAACCCGCGACCTCTGGGTACTCCATAATCTGTGGCAAATATGGTCCAGCGCGCTATCCACCGCGCCACGGGAACATCCAGGATACGCGTATGCTACTACTAATATCAATCTTTTCATTGTGAAGTTTCATTGTTATCTTTATTTCTACATTCTTTTTGCTAATCAATAATATCCAGTTTGGTCCTAGACAGAACTTGCAGCATAGCCTGTAGACACATAGGCTCTGCTTGCAGGCCTACCAGGCCCATGATTCTGGTGGTCTGTGTAGAATAAGATTTTAGTGTAGTTCAGGGGAGATAAGTCACATTTTTATGACACCGTCTCTTCCGGTGTTGTGAATGTTGTCTGTTAGATCAGTGCTTTCGCTACTGGTCAAAGTCCATCTCACACTAAGGGGTGGGGAATAGCTTTCAGTTTAATGTACTTGGGCATATGAAATAAAGAAGTATTGTAGGTCTACTTTTTTATTTAGTCGACAAAATCATGCATCATCTTCGGAAGATCGAAGGGGCTGCACTGACACTGAACGCCTCTTTGCGGGTTTGTCTTGATCTTGATATTGACTTTACAACTTTGGATATATATTTATATATATATAAACACCGGGGGAGGGAACTTAGGGAGCGCAACTCAAGTTTTTATTTTTTTGAAAAACTAAAACAAAATTTCTATATATTACTGGTATGGCCCAGCCAGCCAGGTCCCGCTGATCGGGCCCTTAGCATGATGCCGCGCCATGCAGGAGGGAGGGGGGGGGGTTAGATGGTGTGAGGGCTGTGCCAGGCATCTGACACAGCCTTCGTGAACTGCCCAGCTGATGGCAAGCTGATAATTTTGTCGGGCAGTCTGTTCCACTCGATGGTTGTCCGTGGAAAAAAAGAGTTCCTGTAGTTGGTGGTATATTGGCTCTTTCTACTACAAAGCATTTCTTGTTGTTTCGGCCATATTCAATACAATGTTTGCTGTATGTTGGTCTACATCTTGCTGTGGAGTGATCTTTCGTTTTGTTTTGGCCACAGGTGTTAGGTTCTGCTCAGCTGGTATAGCAGGTACCTCTCCTTGCACTATCTTGAAGAACATAGACGTTGGTCTTTCCGCCTTGTCTCTAGTGGTGGGAGTTTTTGTTCCTCAAGCATTCTACCTATACACCCTGGGGTCCAGTCCGAGTAGTTCTGCGTGATAAACCTTGCCGCTATGCCTTGGCATGAGGCTGTGTCAGACCAAGGCTACATCAAAATGTTGTTATGCTCTGAATGGTTGTGCGGGGATTGTCTTAAGCCATGACAAGCTCCCAGCGTAACATCATCAGTCTAAAATCCCCCGAAAACGGAGTGTGGCTACCCACATGGCGGGGTAATCAAAAACAGTCACACACGTAATGTTCTCATCCTTAGGTGGTGCATTTGTACTGAATTGTTCAAGTGCTCTGGCTGTTGGGATGATCCCTGGAGTCGTTAAGCCAGGGAACAACAACAACAACAACACAACAACAACTTTGCCGCTCCTTTGGATGTTCTCTAGTCTGTCTACATCTTTCCGCAGATATGGGTCCCACACACATTGAGCAAAACCACAAATTTCACTTTTTTGTAGGGATAGGGTTAGGGTAAGGTTAGGTAAATGGTTCAAGTACAGAAAAAGTGAAATTTGTGGTTGTCGCAAATACAAACTCTCATAGTAGCGAGCTGCAGATTTGCACGAGCTACACTTTTGACTGCGACAGCGCCCACTTCTCCAGTCTTCTCAGCTTGAAATGGAATGTTGCTATTTTTAATAACATTTTCATGATTTTGCATCAATATTTTTATGCATGTGTGTATAAGAATAATGTTTATGGGGTATCATGAATGTAGACTGGCTATTGCAGATCTCTGTGTATGAATAGCAGTCTTTAGTTCGGAGCATGGGATTGGAAAGAGAAATGTATCTTGTTCTGCAACACACTGCCAACACAGAGACCACGACACTACACAGCACAGCCACACGCAAATCTTCTTTCCAAGAACTGTGACTGTAACAGTGTAAGGGAGTGTAATGGTCAACAAAGAGGAACGCTCATGGTTCATTTCACCCGCCAGGGGGCAATCAAACCAGTAGATTATTCTCTCTCTCTCTCTCTCTCTTGTCCTCTCTCGATCCTCTCCTCTCCTGATTTCCAGTCTCTCGCTCTCTCTCTCTCTCTCTGCTCTCTCTCTCTCACTACCCCCCCAAACTAAGAATATCACGCGCCTGAAGCCCCCACGTGTTTTGATTGCCCCATGGCGGTGAAATGTGCGTCCTAAAGCTGCTCATTGCCTCAATCTCAGTCAATGTGAAGGATGGATGAGACGGTCAAGGCATTCAAACAGCGCCTCCATCCAGCTAGCTTGCTATATTTAGCTACCCCCCTTCCCTGTTCAGTGTTCTCAGCCTTGCCATGAAAAATATTGATGTTATACTCTCTCTCTCTCTCTCTCTCTCTTCTCCCTCCCTCCCTCCCTCTCGTCTCTCCCTCTCTCTCCCTCTCTCTCTCTTCTGTTTCTATCTCTCTCCCCCTCTCTCTCTCTCTCCCTCTCTCTCTCAGTCTCTCCTCTCTCTCAGTCTATCTCTCTCAGTCTCCTCTCCTCATCTCTCTCTCCTCTCTCCTCTCTCTCTCTCTCTCTCTCTCCTCTCTCTCTCGCCTCTCTCCAGTCTCTCTCTCTCTCCCTCTCTCTCTCAGTCTCATCTTTTCTCTCTCTCTCTCTCTCTCTCTCCTCTCTCCTCTCTCTCTCTCTCTCGTTTACGGTGTGCAGGTGAGGATGTATAATATGCATGTGTGCGTGAGCGCGAGTGTGCGTCACAGTGTGTGTGAATATGAGTATGCATGCGTGCAAGCACGTGTGTGTGTGTGCCTGCTTGTCAGTGTGTGTTTGCGTGCGTGTGTGCGAGCGCATGTGTATGTGTACGTGCATTTAGGGCCTATGTATGTGTTAAATTTTTAAAAAATACACACAAAATACAATGCCATTTTAAGAAACAATGAATTAATAAATAAATAAAAACAAAGAAAATAAAAATAAAGAAGAATACAAGAAACACTGGACAGTTAAACATAACAAAGTGATATCAGTGTAGGTGTTATTCTGAACAATAAAAGTAAAGTGTGTGAATTAGTAATAATCAGTGTATGTGTTATTCTGAACAAAGAAAGTGAAGTGTGTGAATTAGTAATGTCAGTGTATGTGTTATTATGAACAATGAAAGTAAAGTGTGTGAATTAGTTTTCAAACAAAGATGCTCGAGCAGCTCCTACAGCCGGGCCTTGAGTTAGACAGGGTTGTTAGTTTTCAATGAGTGATTTGTGTTATTAGTGAAAGAGTAAACTGTGTTGTTAGTTTTCAGTGAGTGATGTAATGTATTAGCAAGGAAAAGAGTAAACTGTGTTGTTAGTTTTCAATGAGTGATGTGGTTAGCAGTGAAAAGAGTAAACTGTTGTTGTTAGTTTTCAGTGAGTGATGTGTTAGCAGGAAAAGAGTAAACTGTGTTGATAGTTTCAATTTTGTTTAATAAAAAAAAAAATGTATTCCCGGCGGGATTCGAACCCGCGACCTCTGGGTACTCCATAATCTGTGGCGAATATGGTCCAGTGCGCTATCCACCGCGCCACGGGAACATCCAAGATCTGGGTATGCTACTACTAATATCAATCTTTTCATTGTGAAGTTTCATACAGGAGCGAAGCGAAATTGTAATCCCACACAACAGAACAGTGAGCCAAAGAAGGACCCTGTCTGTCTGTCTGTCTGTCAGTCGTCACACGTTACAGTCAAGAAAGCTTTAACCGATTTTAGCCTAGGAATAAAACTATGAAGGTTTGCTTACGGCGTAGACTAATTGCTTTTAAAGCTATTTCAAGTGTCTTGAATTTTCGTAAGCATACTTTACAATCCAAGAAAGTTTTATCCAAAATTAAATGGGGGGAAAAACAGAGTAAATCGCTAATTTAAGCAAGCACTATTTTCTTTTGCGCATTTAGCTCCTTTCGAGTCGGCTTACAGTGATTGCGTGCGTAGTGACTTCTTGGAGAAAAAAAAAAAAAAAAAAAAAAAAAAAAAAAAAAAAAAAAAAAAAAAAAAAAACCCCACGCCCTTTACAAAAAGCATCTCATCAACACACAAAATAAGAAGTAAAATTGCATCAAATAACTGTTTCTAAGTTATCTAACTATCATTGTTTATGAAGCATTGCAGTTTGTTCTGAATCGACATCAATGGCGTAGTAATACATCAGTCTTTGTCACCAACATAAACAGTGGCTACCGAAGTAAGAGAAGCATGTTAAAACTTAGACTATGGGAAAATAAAAGATTATATGTATTTTTGTTTAGCAATTCTGTGTACAATAACAGTGACCATCACATGTGTATGTTTCGCAAAGCGTAGCACACATTTCTGGAGAAATAAGTTGAGGCCTAAGGTTTACATCAATTACATTTTAATTAGTCTAGATCTAGCAGACGAAAAACTCACCAAGAGCTGTCAGACCATGCGAAAGATATCGCCGATATGCTCTGAACTAATTGTTGCCAGAAAACATGTATA
>CM065687.1:47872287-47874787 GCA_017654935.2 Phymorhynchus buccinoides
GGAATTGGATTCCTACCCTGCGGCCCACCTCCGGTGCAGGAAATTTATTAGTGGTGGGCTTTTTCTGCCTGTTTCCTACAAAATTCAGGGTAGAATCAATAGATTCTACACTGACTCCATCCGATGTAAATTTAGGAGCACTCCATGCAAATGTGGAGAAATTTTTAGCTTGAATCATATTTTTGATCCCTGTAATCAGATAAAGAAAGAACTACAACCTGTTATAGACAAATGTGAACAAAATAATCTAACATACAATGAAAAAAATATCTTAAGTAAACACGATAAATTAGGTTGGTCACCAATAGTTTGGCTCGCCGGGACAATTAGCCAGGCGTCATTCAAACATCTTATATAAAAACTGAAATTATTTTTACTGGTGGGGATAGAATCCCTCCGATGCGCGGGCCGTATACCTATCTGCATTCCTGCTCCCTTTCCCTCCCTTCCCTTTTTAACTAAAACATGCGCCTGATGGGCCGAAGCGACTCTTTTGAGCCCACCATTTTTTAAAGTCCTTTCCCCCCTGCAGATGGGTGTCCGGTGCGCGCAACGGGGGGTTCTTTCGTAAACCGTCGCGCCTTTGCGCTCGTGCTCCCCCCCCTTTTTGGGACTGCCCAAGCGGTGCCTTGTCACTGCTCGGAGCTGAGAGGAGGGGTCCCTTCCCCTCCCTCCCTCCGTTCCGAGCATACAAGAATCGTTAACCATCCCCACTTCAACTCTTATTTTCACTACCATCATCATCAATAAGTGAAAGCTTAAAACTTCGTTTTGTTTCTCTTACTTCTAGACTCCATCATGGAGAGTTTTTGTTGCTACCCCCCCTTGGGATCAGATGGAATAAATAAAACTACTTATAGTAATGGAGGCCTCTGGCAGTATGTTCCCCCATTTATAAACAACATCATCATATAATACAACTGATTCTGATTAAGATTGGATTCATCCACTTAAAAAACTAATTACCAATGGTCAGGTTTTAGGACCAAATTACATATAAAACAAACAAGATTTTAATAGTAACTTTTAAAACAAAACGAAATTTGGTATTCATAAACTGACTTTTTACAAAATCTTAACCTATTTTAACATATGAAAACTACTAGAGATATATACTCTAATAAAACATCTCTAGACTATGCATAGTACGTCCTAAGGGACAAGATTTAACAGGTTATACTCTAATAAAACATCTCTAGACTATGCATAGTACGTCCTAAGGGACAAGATTTAACAGGTTATACTCTAATAAAACATCTCTAGACTATGCATAGTACGTCCTAAGGGACAAGATTTAACAGGTTATACTCTAATAAAACATCTCTAGACTATGCATAGTACGTCCTAAGGGACAAGATTTAACAGGCTAAAAATATAAAATTTTCACTAAATAGCTTGTATGTAAAAGATGTGTACATAATAATGATGTACATATAAATTTTTAAAAAACCACTGGTCTTTTTTGTTGTTGTTGTTGGTTATTGACGGATTCAGATTAAAACTGAACTTATCTATTTGGAAGACTGACTATTAGTGGTCAGGTTCCATAACCTAATTAAAACAAAAACAAACATAATTTTAATAATAACTTTTTAATAAAATGATTTTATCACTTAAAAACATCTTCTAATAATAAATTTACATATTTTCACATGTGTGAAAACTACATTATGTCCTGTCCTAAGGAACAAGATTTAACAGGTTAAATACTTAAAAAACAAATCTAAAAATATCTAATCACAACTTAGCTAATCTTAACAAGTCTTCTTATATAAAAACAGTAAATACAACTTAACTCATTAAAAAGACTAAATAGCTTGTATGTAAAAGTTGTGTACATAATAATAATGTACATATTATTTTTAATAATACCTTCTGGTCTTTTTGAAAAGAAAAAAAAACAAGTAAATTTTTTATTAACTTTGTACAGTTTTGTATATAGGCCTATGCCTCATAAGAATTTTTAATAATAAAGCTCTTTTGAGCACAACATGGATTTTAAAAAACCCAAATGCTCAGTTGAGCGTAAAGCACGAATTTTAATCAGTAGCCCTGGGGTCTTTTAAATTAGATTTCCTCCAATCTGCCAGACTTAAAAGCAAACAGCTAAATATCTTTTACAAAGAAAATATTTTATTACAAACATAAATTTTAAACAAAGAAAAATCAACTAAAAACTCTAGACTTATGCGCAATTAAAATTTCTAAAAATATTTCTAAAAATAATTATTAAACAAAATAATAAAAAACCATCTTATCACTTAAAAATCCACTTTTTTTTCAGGATCTTTATAATTTTAAATGCCCCAAATGGTCTTTTGACCCAGAAGGCGTTAAATCTCTATTTTTCTCTCTCTCTCAGTCTCTATCGCAATATAATGGTTATGTCAATGTGGCGGTACCATAGCCGATGAGGTTTAACCGAGGCGTGGTTACCGCTACACAATCTATATTGTTAAAAACTCGGGACTTTACTGGTGTTGCACTGCCTCCGGGCATT
>CM065687.1:47877287-47884787 GCA_017654935.2 Phymorhynchus buccinoides
AGAGAGAGAGAGAGAGAGAGAGAGAGAGAGAGAGAGAGAGAGAGAGAGAGACTGAGAGAGAGAGAGAGAGAGATAGACTGAGAGAGAGAGAGAGACTGAGAGAGAGAGGGAGAGAGAGAGAGAGGGGGAGAGAGATAGAGAGAGGAGGAGAGAGAGAGAGAGAGAGAGAGAGAGAGAGAGGGAGGGAGGGAGGGAGAGAGAGAGAGAGAGAGAGAGAGAGTATAACATCAATATTTTTCATGGCAAGGCTGAGAACACTGAACAGGGAAGGGGGGAGCTAAATATAGCAAGCTAGCTGGATGGAGGCGCTGTTTGAATGCCTTGACCGTCTCATCCATCCTTCACATTGACTGAGATTGAGGCAATGAGCAGCTTAGGACGCACATTTCACCGCCAGGGGGCAATCAAACCAGTAGGGGCTTAGCGCGTGATATTCTTAGTTGGGGGTAGTGAGAGAGAGAGAGAGAGAGAGAGAGAGAGAGAGAGAGAGAGAGAGAGAGAGACTAATCTACTGGTTTGATTGCCCCCTGGCGGTGAAATGAGCGTCCTATGTTGACCATTACACTCCCTTACACTGTTACAGTCACAGTTCTTGGAAAGAAGATTTGCGTGTGGCTGTGCTGTGTAGTGTCGTGGTCTCTGTGTTGGCAGTGTGTTGCAGAACAAGATACATTTCTCTTTCCAATCCCATGCTCCGAACTAAAGACTGCTATTCATACACAGAGATCTGCAATAGCCAGTCTACATTCATGATACCCCATAAACATTATTCTTATACACACATGCATAAAAATATTGATGCAAAATCATGAAAATGTTATTAAAAATAGCAACATTCCATTTCAAGCTGAGAAGACTGGAGAAGTGGGCGCTGTCGCAGTCAAAAGTGTAGCTCGTGCAAATCTGCTGCTCGCTACTATGAGAGTCTGTATTTGCGACAACCACAAATTTCACTCTTTCTTTACTTGAGCCATTTACCTAACCCTAACCCTAACCCTATCCCTACAAAAAAGTGAAATTTGTGGTTTTGCTCAATGTCGCAAATCCAGACTCTCATAGTAGCGAGCGGCAGATTTGCACGAGCTACACTTTTGACTGCGACAGGCGCAAACATGGGGAATGCGTTTCAACGCAAAGAAGTGCTACATCTTAAGCATCCGTACCCGGTCAACCCACTTCTAGTTCTACACCCTAAATCAAGAGATCCTGCAGCAAGTCCCCTGCAACCCATACCTCGGTGTAACTCTGACGGATGACCTCAAATGGTCAAAGCATATTGACAACTTGGTCAAGAGAGCGAGTTCGACGTTAGGGTTTCTCCGCCGAAACCTACGCTTCTGTCCATCGGAATGCAGACGAACAGCCTACATTGCACTTGTGCGTTCAACGCTTGAATACAGTGCCAGTGTGTGGGACCCATATCTGCGGAAAGATGTAGACAGGCTAGAGAACATCCAAAGGCGAGCGTCTTCAGGGGATTTTAGACTGATGATGTTGTTATGCTGGGAGCTTGTCATGGCTTAAGACAATCCCCACACAACCATTCAGAGCATAACAACATTTTGATGTAGCCTTGGTCTGACACAGCCTCATGCCAAGGCATAGCGGCAAGGTTTATCACGCAGAATTACTCGGACTGGACCCCAGGATGTATAGGTAGAATGCATGAGGAACAAAAACTCCCACCACTAGAGACAAGGCGGAAAGACCAACGTCTATGTTCTTCAAGATAGTGCAAGGAGAGGTACCTGCTATACCAGCTGAGCAGAACCTAACACCTGTGGCCAAAACAAAACGAAAGATCACTCCACAGCAAGATGTAGACCAACATACAGCAAACATTGTATTGAATATGGCCGAAACAAGAAGAAAAATTTATGCTTTGTAGTAGAAAGAGCCAATACCACCAACTACAGGAACTCTTTTTTTCCACGAACAACCATCGAGTGGAACAGACTGCCCGACAAAATTATCAGCTTGCCATCAGCTGGGCAGTTCAGGAAGGCTGTGTCAGATGCCTGGCACAGCCCTCACACCATCTAAAAACACCCACCTCCCTCCTGCATGGCGCGGCATCATGCTAAGGGCCCGATCAGCGGGACCTGGCTGGCTGGGCCATACCATTAACATATAAATTTTGTTTTAGTTTTTCACAAAAATAAAAACTTGAGTTGCGCTCCCTAAGTTCCCTCCCCCGGTGTTTATATATATATATATCCAAGTTGTAAAGTCAAGATCAAGATCAAGACAAACCCGCAAAGAGGCGTTCAGTGTCGGTGCAGCCCCTTCGATCTTCCGAAGATGATGCATGATTTTGTCGAATAAATAAAAAGTAGACCTACAATACTTCTTTATTTCATACGCCCATGTAGATTAAACTGAAAGCTATTCCCCCCCCCCTTAGTGTGAGATGGACTTTGACCAGTAGCGAAAGCACTGATCTAGCAGACAACAATCACAGCACCGGAAGAGACGGTGTCATAAAAATGTGACTTATCTCCCCTGAACTACACTACAATCTTATTCTACACAGACCACCAGAATCATGGGCCTGGGAGGCCTGCAAGCAGAGCCTATGTGTCTACAGGCTATGCTGCAAGTTCTGTCTAGGACCAAACTGGATATTATTGATTAGCAAGAAGAATGTAGAAATAAAGATAACAATGAAACTTCACAATGAAAAGATTGATATTAGTAGTAGCATACCCGTATCCTGGATGTTCCCGTGGCGCGGTGGATAGCGCACTGGACCATATTCGCCACAGATTATGGAGTACCCAGAGGTCGCGGGTTCGAATCCCGCCGGGAATACATTTTTTTTTTTTTATTAAACAAAATTGAAACTAACAACACAGTTTACTCTTTCCTGCTAACACATCACTCATTCAAAACTAACAACACAGTTTACTCTTTTCCTAAAAAATCACGATCGCTTCTCGGCCTTAGTTTTGACTAAGACAGTGATTCAGGAACATAAGGTGAAAGCCGATACGCGACGTTAAACTGAACTTCAATACCCTTTTCATGCTAACACATCACTTATTGAAAACTAATGTAGCCTGGATAACTAATGTCAAACCTAGATAGTTTATTATTACCAGTTACTAGCCAGTAGTCCTTCGATCTTAGTATTCGCAGTAGGCCTACATCACCTTTTGTTTTGATACTTTCAGATAGAGTAGTTTCCCTTACCGGAAATAAGTTAAATAAATCAAGGGAAAGTAACTCTGTTTTTCTAACGTCCGTCAGAGCGAAACTAGAATGACCGTTATAGTCTGCTATTACGTCTTTATTTTTATTAATTAAACTATCAAATTTACTGCCAAATTCACTAACGTTTATAAATTTTAAGTTCATTTTTATTATTTAATAAAAATAGTATTGCATAACTTTAGTAAATTTCCATTTTCATTGGCTAGAACTATTGTTGCTAGCCAAATCATCCACATCACTAAGAAAAAGATCGTTGGACCCAGAGCCGTTTCCATTGACAGCTCTGTTGTCTATTTTCTTGTGACCGCCGTTTCTCTAAAGCAGGTGGGTGTTGTTTTATTTCACTAAAAGGTTTAGAAAGGTGTTGTAGTCAGTTTAAATTGTAAATAGACTGGAAAACATGTCAATTTATGTAATTATTCAGAAAAACTGACGAGCTGTAACGACCTTATGTAATCTAATGGTGCTTTCTGTTAGTTAAGATACTTTTTCATGGGCATGAGTGATAGAGTCTGGGGTGCAGACTTCAAACATTTTTGTTGATGACTTAAAAGCCATCACAAACATAATAACAATTATTCATGTATAATCTTAGTGAGATTATATTGATCAATGAATAATAGATTATGATAATAATACTTTTGATGAATAACTTAGTGTTTTGGGATGTAAGCATCGTAGTTGTTAGTGATGCTTAAACTAATGCCTCATGTGTTTGTTACTGTTTGAGAATGTTCATTACACTATTTTTCCTTTTAGGTTGATTTATGATGTAAATGTAATACTTATGCCAATGTTTAATTGTTTATGTTTCAGAGAGACATGTAGCCACTGTAATCCCTAACTCTTCGTCTATGTATTTAAAATTATTCGTCTGTAATAGGTTTAGTTATCATTTTGTAAATTGATTTATAAAAGAAAAGTATTAAAGAAAAAATCAGTAAATGTAATATTGGTGTTGATAGTGTTTTGAATTATAATACTTGGTTGACTGGACCTCACGCCCTGTGAAACCACTCCTTCATAAACAGATACAGTTACATTTTCAACACTGCAGTCACACACTGCATCCTCACACTTACTACATTCACACATCACACCGCACCACAACAACCACAACAAGGGGTGGTTACACTAACAACACAGTTTACTCTTTTCCTGCTAACATATCACTCATTGAAAACTAACAACACAGTTTACTCTTTTCCTGCTAACACATCACTCATTGAAAACTAACAACACAGTTTACTCTTTTCCTGCTAACACATCACTCATTGAAAACTAACAACACAGTTTACTCTTTTCCTGTTAACACATCACTCATTGAAAAGTAAGAACAGTTTACTCTTTTCATGCTAACACATCACTCATTGAAAACTAACAACACAGTTTACTCTTTTCATGCTAATACATCACTCATTGAAAACTAACAACACTGTCTAACTCAAGGACCGGCTGTAGGAGCTGCTCGACAATCTTTTTTTAAAAACTAATTCGCACACTTTACTAATTGTTCAGAGTAACACATACACTGGCATTACTAATTCACACACTTTACATTCAATGTACAAAATAACATATACACTGACATTATTAATTCACACACAATACGTTAATTGTTCAGAATAACACCTACACTGATATCACTTTGTTATGTTTAACTGTCCAGTGTTTCTTCTTTATTTTTATTTTTTTTGTTTTTATTTATTTATTAATTCATTGTTTCTTAAAATGGCATTGTATTTTTTTGGTATTTTTAAAAAATTTAACACATACATAGGCCCTAAATGCACGTACACATGCGCTCGCACACACACACACACACACAAGCAGGCACACACACACACGTGCTTGCACGCATGCATACTCATATTCACACACACTGTGACGCGCTCGCGCTGACGCACACATGCATATCATACATCCTGCACACTGCACAGAGAGAGAGAGAGAGAGAGAGAGAGAGAGAGAGAGAGAGAGAGAGAGAGAGAGAGAGAGAGAGAGAGAGAGAGACTGAGAGAGAGAGAGAGGAGAGAGAGAGAGAGACTGAGAGATAGACACAGAGAGAGAGACTGAGAGAGAGAGACTGAGAAAGAGAGAGAGAGAGAGAGAGAGAGAGGGAAGAGGGGAGAGAGAGAGAGAGAGGGAGAGAGAGAGGGAGAGAGAGAGTATAACATCAATATTTTTCACGGGGAAGGGGGGTAGCTAAATATAGCAAGCTAGCTGGATAGAGGCGCTGTTTGAATGCCTTGACCGTCTCATCCTTCACATGGACTCAGATTGAGCCAATGAGCAGCTTAGGACGCACATTTCACCGCCAGGGGGCAATCAAACCAGTAGGGGCTTAGCGCGTGATATTCTTAGTTGGGGGTAGTGAGTGAGAGAGAGAGAGAGAGAGAGAGAGAGAGAGAGAGAGAGAGACTAATCTACTGGTTTGATTGCCCCCTGGCGATAAAGAGCGTCCTAAGTTGACCATTACACTCCCTTACACTGTTACAGTCACAGTTCTTGGAAAGAAGATTTGCGTGTGGCTGTGCTGTGTAGTGTCGTGGTCTCTGTGTTGGCAGTGTGTTGCAGAACAAGATACATTTCTTCTGAAGATGATGCATGATTTTGTCGAATAAATTAAAAAGTAGACCTACAATACTTCTTTATTTCATACGCCCAAGTAGATTAAACTGAAAGCTATTCATTCGACAAAATCATGCATCATCTTCGGAAGATCGAAGGGGCTGCACCGACACTGAACGCCTCTTTGCGGGTTTGTCTTGATCTTGATCTTGACTTTACAACTTTGGATATATATATATATATATATATAAACACCGGGGGAGGGAACTTAGGGAGCGCAACTCAAGTTTTTATTTTTTTGAAAAACTAAAACAAAATTTCTATATTACTGGTATGGCCCAGCCAGCCAGGTCCCGCTGATCGGGCCCTTAGCATGATGCCGCGCCATGCAGGAGGGAGGTGTGTGTGTGTGTGTGTGGGGGGGGGGTTAGATGGTGTGAGGGCTGTGCCAGGCATCTGACACAGCCTCCCTGAACTGCCCAGCTGATGGCAAGCTGATAATTTTGTCGGGCAGTCTGTTCCACTCGATGGTTGTTCGTGGAAAAAAAAGAGTTCCTGTAGTTGGTGGTATTGGCTCTTAATTTCTACTACAAAACATTTCTTGGTAAAGGTAAAGATGTGCCACCCCTCCTGCATTTCTTGGTTAATTGTATTTTGCCGTTTTTGCCTTACATAAAGCTGTATTTTAGGAACATTTTCAGCTAATTATCTTTTTGGAATACTAACCCTAACCCTAACCCTAGCCCTAAACCTAACCCTACCCCCTCACTATGTACTGCAGTACACCACGATTTGTCACAGTTGTGGTTCGTTGCGTTTTTCCATCTTATAGGGTAGGGTTAGGGTTAGGGATAGGGTTAGTATTCCAAAAAGGTTATTAGCTAAAAAGGTTCCTAAAATACAGCTTTATGTGTGGTAAGAAAGACAAAAACGAAAAAAAAATACAATTAACCGAGAAATGTAGGGGGGGGGGGGGGGGGGGGGGGCACATTTTGACCTTTGCCCATTTCTTGTTGTTTCTGGCCATAATTATTCAGTACAATGTTAGCTGTATGTTGGTCTACATCTTGCCGTGGAGTGATCTTTCGTTTTGTTTTGGCCACAGGTGTTACTACTGTTAGGTTCTGCTCCTTGCACTATCTTGAAGAGCATAGTGAGGCGTTGGTCTTTCCACCTTGTCTCTAGTGGTGGGAGTTTTTGTTCCTCATGCATTCTACCTATACATCCTGGGGTCCAGTCCGAGTAGTTCTGGGTGATAAACCTTGCCGCTATGCCTTGGCATGAGGCTGTGTCAGACCAGTTGACATAAGCTAGAACGCCAAGGCTACATCAAAATGTTGTTATGCTCTGAATGGTTGTGCGGGGATTGTCTTAAGCCATGACAAGCTCCCAGCATAACATCATCAGTCTAAAATCCCCCGAAGACGGAGTGTGGCTGCCCACATGGCGGGGTAATCAAAAACGGTCACACACGTAATGTTCTCATCCCTAGCTGGTGCATTTGTACTGAATTGTTCAAGTGCTCTGGCTGTTGGGATGATCCCTGGAGTCGTTAAGCCAGGGAACAACAACAAACAACAACCTTGCCGCTCCTTTGGATGTTCTCTAGTCTGTCTAGTGAGGGGGTAGGGTTAGGTTTAGGGCTAGGGTTAGGGTTAGTATTCCAAAAAGAGAATTAGCTGAAGATGTTCCTAAAATACAGCTTTATGTATGGTA
>CM065687.1:47889787-47892287 GCA_017654935.2 Phymorhynchus buccinoides
AAGGGACATTAAGTGTCAAACTGACCATTCTGAGAAATTTATACATTTGAAAACTTCAGACAATTATCGTTCTAATGATATAAGAACCATTCTTGATCTTTTTTCGTTCCCGAGTTATGAGCATTTAAAGTTAGTATGGTGAGCGTCGGACATTTTGAGAAAACACAGTCTAAAGTCTAGCCTAGCTGTAGAAAATGCATTGACCGACTCGTTTTGAAACACTTATAAGACCATTTAGAGACCATAGTATAGATTATCCTTTACAAGTATGAAAGAAAAGATGTTAGCGAACACAAAAATACCCATAGCTCAAAATGGACAAACAAATCAGACTTTTGACTTCGCAAGCCTGTTATGAGAAACTAGCCCAGCGACTTAATGTCCCTTTCGTGGTGCTGGGTCACATTTTGTGTGGAGCCAAAGACACTTTTCCATTGTGGACAACAAAGTTCTTTGATTTTTACTTCCCGAGCGAAGAAGCTTTCATGAATTGTTGTTTCTGAACTGTCTGTCTGTCTGATTAAAAAACCCACAAAGTTTTTAAACCAGGCGGGACTCGGCCTTGCTGGAGGGGGCAGCGGTGCAGGTGGATGGTATGGAGGGGAGGATGATGGTGATGGACAGCCAGATGAAGGGTGTGAGGGCTGAAGTCAGGGAGCTGCAGTCCGCTAACGGGAACCTCTCTGGCGTGGTGCAGGTAAGGGTGTAGGGGTGGTGGGGGTACGGTGGGGTGGGTGATGGGTGGATGGTTTAGGGGTGTGGTGTTTTGTGTTGTGTGTGTGTGTGTGTGTGTGTGCGTGTGTGTGTATGTGTGTCAGTGTATGCGTGCGCGCGCGCGTGTGCGTGTGTGTGTGCTGTGTGTGTGTGTGTGTGTGTGTGTGTGTGTGTGTGTGTGTGTGTGTGTGTGCGTGCGTGCGTGTGTGCGTGTGCGTGCGTGCGTGTGCGTGTGCGCGAGCGCGCGTGCGTGTCTTCCTATCCCATTTACTGGGCCATCAGTGGCGCTACTCTCACCAGAGAACTTTTAAAACATAACCTAAGTTCTCTACTCCCATAAAGGTCTGTGTACACGTTAACGCTATTCACAAAATAGCACTATTTCCCCATGGCAACACAGATGAGTTAAGTACATTTCTATTATGAGTATGCCTAACAATGGAGAGTTACCTACCTTTCTTCATTTTCATAGAGATATTTTGTGAATAATGTTAACGTGTACAGAGACCTTAAAGATCTCGGTGTTTGTCGGTTTGTTCCTGCAAGGTCACTGAAACCCGAAAATGCTGCCGCGCAGCTGGCTGATCTATCGTTTTCACGCTCTTTTCACGATGCAGGCGTTGGTCTTGGACAACTATCACCTCGTGGAACAGCTGCAGACTGTGTCCTCGCTGGGGGATACTGTGGAAAAGCATCTGAAGGGCTGCAGTGGTTCTGGTGCTGGTGGAAATACGCATGGTAAGAGAGAGAATGCGAATACGAATACGAATGTTTTATTGAGGGTAAAAAAGGATAAGCTACAGTAGCTTCTTTGCACCTGGTCCTCTCACTCACACACTCACATCATTGAAAAAGAGAGAGAGAGAGAGAGAGAGAGAGAGAGAGAGAGAGAGAGAGAGAGAGAGAGAGAGAGAGAGAGAGAGAGAGAGAGAGATAGAGATGGAGAGAGAGAGAGAGAGAGAGAGAGAGAGAGAGAGAGAGAGAGAGAGAGAGAGTGAGAGAGGAGAGAGAGAGAGAGAGTGCGTGTGTGTGTGTGTGTGTGTGTGTGTGTGTGTGTGTGTGTGTGTGTGTGTGTGTGTGTGTGTGTTACGAATAAGGACTAGCCAATCAAAGCTATTTCTATGCATTTCTTCTTCTTCTTCTTCGATTGCTCAGACAGTTTCCTGTCCATTATGAGCGCAGATGCGTCATGCTGCCGTTATGAGCCTAACTAAGAAATAGTTAGGCCCAGCAAGCCCGACTTCGGCTGGAGGAAATCTTTTTGAAAGCGTTTCGTGAAACCCCCATGAGAATGGACCCCGGTAAGGCAGAAAGATAGTAGATGACAGCAAGCAAAGAGAAAAGGCAGAGTCAAAGAGAGTGACAGATTAGAGGAAGTTGCAAGCACAGAACTTCAAGAAGGTAGGTGAACTATTTATTCGAAGACCCTCCAGGTATCCCCGACGATCGACAAACCAACCCTTTCTTCGCCACTGTCGCCTCTTGGCACCACAATGATTTGACACCCATGTCACTAAAAAGGCATCAAAATATAAGGGTCTGGTATCCAGTGACCTTATGTTCTTAATTTTGGGAGGCAAGGGCAGACCCTATTTTATGCATGTCACAGAGGTTGTAGTTGTTGTTGTTGTTGTCATGCCATGACTAAAAGACTCCAGGGATCATCCCAACAGCGGAAGCACTTGAACACTTATGGTACAAGTTGCATCAGCTAGTGGATGAGAACATTACGTGACGTGACCGTTTTTGATTACCCCGCCACGTAGGCAGCCACACTCCGACATTC
>CM065687.1:47902287-47907287 GCA_017654935.2 Phymorhynchus buccinoides
GGAAAACAAACCGCGTTCACATCAACGAAATAAGCATTCAATGCAAAACGAACAATCAAAAAGAAAACAAGATACAAAATAAAATAAAAATAAAAATGCAACAAATACTTGTAGCGGTGCCATAGCTGATGAGGTTTAACCGAGGCGTGGTTACCGCTACACCTATCTGTATTCATATAAAAAAAATCGGGACTTTACTGGTTTCGTACTGCCTCCGGGCATTGCCTCCAGTATTGTTCCCACCATATTTGTATTTACAAATGTCCCATATGTGTCTGATTCAGACCAAGAGGACGTAAAACACCATTTTCGTCGCCAAGAAAAGAAAAAGAGGGAGGAAAAAACTGTTCTTTTCTTTTTTCTCTTTGAAGGGGGTGGGTAGTTGAGGTCCGAAACCCCCGTCCCGTAGCCCCCCCCCCCCCCCCTCCCCCCCCCCCCCCCCCCCCCCCCCCCCCCCCAATCCTCTCCTGATCAAAGAAATGAAATGAAAATCCACTACAACTTTTGTGACGTCTCCGAATTCATCAGAGAAATGAATGAGATTTTCTTCTCCATCACCATTCAAACACCCCCAACGTCCCCTTTCCCTTTCTAGCGAATCTCCTCTCAGCTTTGTCCCCAAACGTCAGGCCATTGATCAGTGTCAGTGGACAACTCATTTAGCAACAGCGGTAGCGGTGCTAGCGGACGAACGTTAGAAGCCCATCCATCACCTCTTACGTCACCTCACGTGACGGTTCAAAGGTGGACCCTGACGGATGAGTTTTTGCAAGAAACACGTCGAGATTACCAGAAAGACAGCCTTTTCAAGGATTGGAACACTGACTTTGCTCTGGTTTCCTAGACATCAAACCGTCACAACGGCGATTCCTCCTTGGCGGAGATGCCGGAGAGAGAAGCCATTTTGGATGGGGTGGGTGGAGGCCACTCATTGTGGTTGAAGTTTTTTTCTTTTTTTTTGTAGTCCAGTAAAAAAAAAGAAGAGCTATTTCCTTTGTTCTGAGCGAAACTCCTTTACGTAAACTGTATGAAATTTTTTAAAAATGTAAATAAAAAGGCACATGCCTTCTCTTTCACTGAAATAATTTGACTTCCAGCACCTCCGCCAAGGATGAATCGCCGATTTGACGGGTTGATTTCTAGGAAACCAGAGCAAAGGGAGTGTTGCGATCTCTGTAAAGGGTGTTTTCCTGGTGATCTCGACGTGTTTCTTGCAAAAACGCATCCGTCAGGGTGCCCCTTTAAACCTATAAAAAAAAGGCCACAAGCTTTGCACGTGGAAGAAAAAATCGTCCACAAGAGTCTACGACTGATTGGACGCTAAACTCCATTTCCTCCTTAGCACGTGCAGTCTCTGTTCTAAACGTAGAATGATACCTTACTGTGGTGGATAACGTGAAAATAACCATGTCGGTGACGTGTGCCTCCATTTTTAAAATGGCGCCTGTCTGGAACTTTAAAGATTTATTACTTTGACACCACAAAATTATGCTTATTGCAAAAACTAATGTCATTCTTTGCTTCTGCCTGGTTTTCTGTCTTCTGTTTAGTGGTTCAATAAAATTAGCAGTGTCTTTTATGCTGCAAAGGTAAAAATATAATCATGTATGCTGTTCATGACCCTACTAAAGTAGGAATAATTCCATTTATAGACAAACGAAATCGCTATTGTTCTCCATCCGCCAAGGTAAACTGTAGAGCCAAAACGTTAAGCAACCTTTGGCAAAACAAGGCAAAATATGTCTCTGGGTGATTGGCACAGCTTTCGTAAATCAATACAAATTTAGCCTATTTACTTACTAACCTGCATGCATAATTTCACTTTGTTTACATGCAAATTCTGTTGTTGGCAACGCCCACACCAATGTTAGGGTACCCTTTGTAAAACGTCAAGTTTGATGCACATGTTCAAGGCTGCTCCATCATCACATCAGATGTATCAGAACCAGGAAAAAGTGTTACAGAGAGTGGGTTGTGTTCAGGCAAGGCAGTTATGGTGAGTTGTCGCTGCTAGTTTTGGAACGACAACGCGAGAAAGTCAGTCATTGACACTATGTGAGACAGGCTCTTTCAAGTGCTCAACAGTCAGTCCAATACACTGCAAGTATAGAGCTGGCATTCACAAACGCGAGCATCATTGTCTGTAAAGAGAAGCCAGCACGATCTACAGGTCTCAACGTGACTGTACATTTAGGGGACATATTGTAGAGAGTCATCCTGGTCTAATAACCACTCCAAACAATGTGGTTTAACTCCCAAATGCTGGAACAGTTTGGAGCAATAAAAGCCTATTTGCTGCATGTAAAATGGCGCCAAAAGGCGATTTAGTTATGGGAAAGTTACGTTCATTACTGACAGCACATAACGCAGCGTAAGTGACACAATCTGTGCACAACTGAAAGAGAAGACATTGTTTTACTTATTCTCGGTGACAAAATCGGCAACACATCTCTATTTGGTTCTCTGTGGGCTTTCAAAGTCGAACATTTTCCTGAAGAAGTGAAATGGTGAAAATCAAATCCTCTCTACAGTCCACAGCTTTGTACCAAGTCTCAGATCATGCATCCATCATTGTCCACTTAAGACACCCCTATTGCCTACCAGGTTGAAATCCTCAGATCATGCATCCATCATTGTCCACTTTAGACACCCCTATTGCCTACCAGGTTGAAATCCTCAGATCATGCATCCATCATTGTCCACTTTAGACACCCCTATTGCCTACCAAGATGAAATCCTCAGATCATGCATCCATCATTGTCCACTTTAGACACCCCTATTGCCTACCAGGTTGACATCCTCAGATCATGCATCCATCATTGTCCACTTAAGACACCCCTATTGCCTACCAGGTTGAAATCCTCAGATCATGCATCCATCATTGTCCACTTTAGACACCCCTATTGCCTACCAGGTTGAAATCCTCAGATCATGCATCCATCATTGTCCACTTAAGACACCCCTATTGCCTACCAGGTTGAAATCCTCAGATCATGCATCCATCATTGTCCACTTTAGACACCCCTATTGCCTACCAAGTTGAAATGCTCAGATCATGCATCCATCATTGTCCACTTTAGACACCCCTATTGCCTACCAAGTTGAAATCCTCAGATCATGCATCCATCATTGTCCACTTAAGACACCCCTATTGCCTACCAGGTTGAAATCCTCAGATCATGCATCCATCATTGTCCACTTTAGACACCCCTATTGCCTACCAGGTTGAAATCCTCAGATCATGCATCCATCATTGTCCACTTAAGACACCCCTATTGCCTACCAGGTTGAAATCCTCAGATCATGCATCCATCATTGTCCACTTAAGACACCCCTATTGCCTACCAAGATGAAATCCTCAGATCATGCATCCATCATTGTCCACTTAAGACACCCCTATTGCCTACCAGGTTGAAATCCTCAGATCATGCATCCATCATTGTCCACTTAAGACACCCCTATTGCCTACCAGGTTGAAATCCTCAGATCATGCATCCATCATTGTCCACTTAAGACACCCCTATTGCCTACCAAGTTGAAATCCTCAGATCATGCATCCATCATTGTCCACTTAAGACACCCCTATTGCCTACCAGGTTGAAATCCTCATCATGCATCCATCATTGTCCACTTTAGACACCCCTATTGCCTACCAGGTTGAAATCCTCAGATCATGCATCCATCATTGTCCACTTTAGACACCCCTATTGCCTACCAGGTTGAAATCCTCAGATCATGCATCCATCATTGTCCACTTTAGACACCCCTATTGCCTACCAGGTTGAAATCCTCAGATCATGCATCCATCATTGTCCACTTAAGACACCCCTATTGCCTACCAGGTTGAAATCCTCAGATCATGCATCCATCATTGTCCACTTTAGACACCCCTATTGCCTACCAGGTTGAAATCCTCAGATCATGCATCCATCATTGTCCACTTAAGACACCCCTATTGCCTACCAGGTTGAAATCCTCAGATCATGCATCCATCATTGTCCACTTAAGACACCCCTATTGCCTACCAGGTTGAAATCCTCAGATCATGCATCCATCATTGTCCACTTAAGACACCCCTATTGCCTACCAAGATGAAATCCTCAGATCATGCATCCATCATTGTCCACTTTAGACACCCCTATTGCCTACCAGGTTGAAATCCTCAGATCATGCATCCATCATTGTCCACTTTAGACACCCCTATTGCCTACCAAGATGAAATCCTCAGATCATGCATCCATCATTGTCCACTTTAGACACCCCTATTGCCTACCAGGTTGACATCCTCAGATCATGCATCCATCATTGTCCACTTAAGACACCCCTATTGCCTACCAGGTTGAAATCCTCAGATCATGCATCCATCATTGTCCACTTAAGACACCCCTATTGCCTACCAAGTTGAAATCCTCAGATCATGCATCCATCATTGTCCACTTTAGACACCCCTATTGCCTACCAGGTTGAAATCCTCAGATCATGCATCCATCATTGTCCACTTTAGACACCCCTATTGCCTACCAGGTTGAAATCCTCAGATCATGCATCCATCATTGTCCACTTAAGACACCCCTATTGCCTACCAGGTTGAAATCCTCAGATCATGCATCCATCATTGTCCACTTTAGACACCCCTATTGCCTACCAGGTTGAAATCCTCAGATCATGCATCCATCATTGTCCACTTAAGACACCCCTATTGCCTACCAGGTTGAAATCCTCAGATCATGCATCCATCATTGTCCACTTAAGACACCCCTATTGCCTACCAAGTTGAAATGCTCAGATCATGCATCCATCATTGTCCACTTTAGACACCCCTATTGCCTACCAAGTTGAAATCCTCAGATCATGCATCCATCATTGTCCACTTAAGACACCCCTATTGCCTACCAGGTTGAAATCCTCAGATCATGCATCCATCATTGTCCACTTAAGACACCCCTATTGCCTACCAAGTTGAAATCCTCAGATCATGCATCCATCATTGTCCACTTAAG
>CM065687.1:47924787-47937287 GCA_017654935.2 Phymorhynchus buccinoides
AATCTTTGTGAAAATGTCATGATTTTTTTTGTTGAGGGGGAGGGGGCAGAGGGATGGGGGTGGGGTGTTTAAAAAAAATCACCATGAACATTTTAAGCGGAAGGCCAAACTAGAATTAAAAAAACCAAACACCTAACGATTTAAAGTGTAAAATCATGTTTCAAAGATAGGGGGTAACCGTTTTCGCATTAGGTCTCTTTTCGCATTTCCTTTTACTCGAAAGCAAAAAAAACAAAAACACATCAGTTTGAGCACTTGCAAAACAAAAAAACAAAAAAAAGGAAAAAAGGGAAAAAAAGGGCAGGTCGGTTTTTGGGGGGGCAGAGAGTTCGAGGGTGGGTCGGGGGGCTGTCTGGGGATGGTCCGTTTGGTCTCTAGGGCATCGATGTGATTGTTGGCATTTGTGTCTGATGCGTGCTTGTCTGCAAGTATTCTGTTAAGTTTTGTTGATGTTGTTGTTTTGTTTGTAAAATTAAAAAACCACACTGAACCCTTTCACCGCCAAAGTCGCATTTTAGCACCACAGTGATTTAACACCTATGTCACTAAAAGGCATCAAATTGGGGTCTTCTACCCAAAATACCCTATTGTTTTCGTTTTGGGAAGGAAGGTTAGACCTTATTTTATATCTGTTCACAGAAGAACCCCCAATACTGCAGATGGATTTTGTTCTCTACCCAGGTAAATGTAATGGACATTTTAGCTGAAATATGGCTGGCAGTGAAAGGGTTAAAACCCTTCTCTCTTGTGAAAGGTATAATTGAAATGATCTACTCCAATATTGGGTAATGCATTGCTGTGTTAACACTGGTTCCTTTGTATTGTAACAAAAATTTTGATGGATGAATGTGTGTGTGTGTGTGTGTGTGTGTGTGTGTGTGTGTGTGTGTGTGTGTGTGTGTGTGTGTGTGTGTGTGTGTGTGTGTGTGTGTGTGTGTGTGTGTGTGTGTGTGTGTGTGTGTGTGTGTGTGTGTGTGTGTGTGTGAATGAAGAAACTATGGAGAGGAAGGATGAAAGAGGAAGGAATAAAACTGTGTTCAAAAAAGAAAGAAAGAAAGAAAGAAAGAAAGAAACAAAAAGACATACCGCTGAGTACTCTTTGACTTTTTGGTGACTAACGAAAAATATTATTAAGCTTAACCCTTTCACCGCCAAAGTCGCATTTTAGCACCACAGTGATTTAACACCTATGTCATTAAAAGGCATCAAATTGGGGTCTATTATCCAAAGACCCTATTGTCTTAGTTTCAGGAAGTAAGGATAGACCTTATTTTATATATTTCACAGAAGAATCACCAATACTGCAGATGGATTTTGTTCTGTACCCAGGTAAATCTAATGGACATATTTGGCTGAAATATGGCTGGCGGTGAAAGGGTTAAACCGTTATCAACACACACCTCCTCTACTTCACTATTGAATACAATCACTTTCTGTGCCCTCTTGTTCCCTTTTATTGTTGTGCCTCCTTTCTTTGATCTGTTCTTGAATTTGTGTTGAACTATTGGACTTTATGAGGTTGGGCTTTGGGGATGGGGTGGGGTGGGAGGGAGAGAGGATCACTTTGAGGGTAGGCTGATCATGGGATGTAGGCCTAGAGGGAGTGGGGGCGGGGGTGAGAGGAGGGTGTGTATGTGTTGTTGTTGTTGCTGTTGTTCTTTGATTTAACTCTCATCTCTCTCTCTCTCTCTCTCCTGTCTCGCTCTCTCTCTCTCTCTCTCTCTCTCTCTCTCTCTCTCTCTCTCTCTCTCTCTCTCTCTGCGCGCGGTGTGTGTGCGTGTGTGTGTGCGCGCGCGTGTGTGTGTTGTGTGTGCGTGTGTGCGCGTGCGCGCGTCCGTGTGTGTGTGTGTGTGTGTGTGCGTGCGTGTGTACGTGTGTGTGTGTGTGTGTGTGTGTGTGTGTGTGTGTGTGTGTGTCTGTGTCTGTGTGTGCGTGCGCAGGTGCGTGTGTGTGTGTGTGCGATTGTGTGTTGTGTGTGTGTGTGTGTAAGCCAATGAGCCATCTGCGCGATCTCTGCGTGAGGCATGAATGCATGTGTGACAGTGTGTGAGGGAGAGAGATGCATGATGCGAAGGGAGTGAGATTTGAGCAGATTTGTGAGGAGAGGAGATGAGAGAGAGACCCCCCGAAGAGAGAGAGAGAGAGAGAGGAGCGAGAGTAGGGCTCAAGAGACGGATGAGAGAGAGAGAGAGAGAGAGATAGAGACAGAGGAGGAGAGAGAGAGAGAGAGAGAGAGAGAGACGAGAGAGACGAGAGAGAGAGAGAGAGAGAGAGAGAGAGAGAGAGAGAGAGCGAGAGAGAGATTGAGAGAGAGGGAGAGAGAGAGAGAGAGAGAGAGAGACTCGAAGAGAGAGAGAGAGAGAGAGAGACTCAGACTCAGAAACTTTATTTTGACAAGGAAAAGAATTTAGGCTGGGCCTAGTCTTCCATTCTGTCCTTGGTTCTAAACATGCAATACATAACTACTACTATAAATGAACATTGAGACACAGGAAAATTGCCAGCAAAAAACAACAACTAACAGTAATATAGCAACGACATGGTAGGCAGAGCATCAACATCAGCAATAAAAACAAACAAAATAGAAAACTAACCAACCAAATAAACAAATAAATGGATGAAAAACACCTCTTTCACTACAATTTACTTCTTATACTACCATTACTTGTGTAAGACAGGGCAAAAAGCTGGAAGATGAGAGAATGGAGTGTGATCGAGAGAGAGAGAGAGAGAGGGCTGGAGGCGGAGACAGGGGAGGAGGAGAAATCGGGGCCCGAAGAGCAGAAGAGTGGGAGAGGAGAGAGAGAGAGAGAGAGAGAGAGAGAGAGAGAGAGAGAGAGAGAGAGAGGGGAACTGAGATACTTTATGAAACGGAAATTCATCTGAGCCAGGGGAAATCGGACTGAAAGCATGCATGCGTCAAGCAGTGTCAGATATTGAAAATGTTTTTGTTTTAAAGTTGACAGCTTTTTGTTCCCAGTTGCCATGTTATTCCTTGGATAAAGTGCCTGTTACAGGCTTGCCGAGGAAAAAACCAACCCACAATGCCTGAAAAAAAATCATGTTTTTATTATCTTCACAATGTTTGGATTGCAATCCGCTCCTCTCCCCCTATTTTTCTCCTTTTAATTTTGTTTTGGTTTAACCCTTTCGCCGCCATAGTTGCATTTTAACACCACAGTGATTTAATACCTATGTCACTAAAAGGCATCAAATTGGGGTCTGTTATCCAAAGACCTTATTGTGTTAGTTTTGGGAAGTAAGGAAAGACCTTATTTTATATATATCATTTATATGTCACAGAAGAATCCCCAATACTGCAGATGGTTTTTGTTCTTTATCCAGCTAAATTTAATGGACATTTTTGGCTGAAATATGGCTGGAGGTGAAAGGGTTAAACGATTTTTGTTTTATATTGATAATCAATATAGCAGCGACATAAACAAATTCAAATGAGCACAACAAGCTTAAAGCTTATACAAGGCGCTCAAACACAGATATGTTACACAATATTGGCTGTACAAAAGTAATAAGACACTGGAACAGAACATAATAATGAAATAACGATTTTGTTTTGACTAAGACTTGTTTCTACATTTGACATATTCATAGAGCTGCAAAAGATCCTTTGCGTGTTCGTTTTCTTTTTCATACTTTCGATGCTTCTGAAAGTTAAAGCGATTTTGGAGGGGTTTGAGACTGAGCTTTACTTAGGAGGGGAGGAGGTGTCACTTACAAGGAGGATATGTTTGGTGTAACATTTTCATCCGACCTCCGGCCAAAAAGCAACAGCAACCTTTCAATCGTTAACACTTTAAAAAAACACCTAAACAAACTCTTCTAGTTGTATTCACCCAGTGTACATCACACCCCACTCCCACCAAGTGCAAAGACATTCATTGCTAAAATAATGACCTGCCTTGTGTATGTCTTTCCCCCCGAGCTTATGTTAGTGATTGTCTTCCGTTAAAGGTGGACCCTGACGGATGAGAGTTTGCAAGAAACACGTCGAGATCACCATGAAAACACCATTTACAGATATTGCAACACTCACTTTGCTCTGGTTTCCTAGAAATCAAACCGTCAAATCGGCGATTCCTCCTTGGCGGAGGTGCTGGAAGTCAAATTCTTTAATTCAATTAACTGAAAGAGAAGGCGTGTAGCCGTCTCTTTTGTAATGGTGGTCTGGGTTTAGACCAAATTGTTTGCACGAAATTTTCGCAATACACGCTTTTTAAAAATCTTTTTTAAATTTATTATTCAGTTTATCTAAATGAGTTTCGCTCACAACAAAGGAAATAGCTTCATTTTGTTTTTAACTGCACTACAGAAAAGATAAAGCTTCAACCACAATGGGTTTGGTCTCCACCCACCCCATCCAAAAAATGACTTATCTCTCCGGCATCTCCGCCAAGGAGGAATCACCGTTCTGACGGTTTGATTTCTAGGAAACCAGAGCAAAGTGAGTGTTGCGATCTCTGTAAATGGTGTTTTCATGGTGATCTCGACGTGTTTCTTGCAAAAACTCATCCGTCAGAGTCCACCTTTAAAGCAACGCATGCGCATTCGAAAAAATAGTTACCCCCCCCCCCCCCGTCTTGTCGGTTGAGATGCAACGGACAACAAAGAATGTCAAAAAAGAATAATACAAAGCGTAAGAAGAGTTATTACAGTCAGTCTAATAATGTCCTTTCCACAACATAATAGTCTAGCAAGCCTTTGGAAGTTAAAGCAAAGTTGGAGGGAGTTGAAGTCAAATATCATTAGCTGGGCTTCAATGAGGCTCTGTTGTCTCGGTCTAACATTTTCGGGTAAAGGTATAAGATGTTAACCCCCCCCCCCCCCCCCCCCCCCCCCCTGCATTTCTCGGTTAATTCCATTTTTCCGTTTTTTGCCTTTCTTACCAAAAAACATAAAGCTGTATTTTATTAACCTTTTCAGCTAATTATCTTTTTGGAATAATAAACCTAACCCTAAACCTAACCCTACCCCCCCCCCCCCCCCTATAAGACAGGAAAAACGCAATGAACCACGACTGTGACAAATGCTGCGGTGTACTGCACTACATAGGTGGGGGGAGGGGGGTCCTACATGTATTAGATAATGGCCTTTATCATGACTGCAATTCATTATTGAACAAAGATTATTAGCTGAAAATGTTCATAAAATACAGCTTCAATGTTTGGTAAGAAAGGCAAAAACGGAAAAATGGAATTAACATAGAAATGTAGGGGGGGGGGGGGGGGGGGGCACATCTTTGTCAAATTCAACGTGTTTCCCCTCTTATAGCTGGAAAAAAAGCCACGCGCTTATCCGTAATCAAGACACAGACAACAGAATGTAAATAGTTTTTCTAGTTTTGATTCTACTGTCATCTGAAGTTTTAACTTATAAAACGCACGTACGCATTAGACGCTAGGGGTCATAGATCAAAGTAGTGGTAAATGAAGGGCAGGAGCTGTGCCGGTCGGGGTTCGCCCCCGGGAACCGCTACGGTAGCCGGATTGGTCTTGCCCAGATACTACGAAATAAAGGCTATGGTCCACTTCCTCTTTTTCTTTTTTTAACAGATCCACACTAGGTTTTACTCTATGTTTACTTTCCCTTCCATGAGGCCTCTTCTATCTCCCCAGCTTTCTAATTTCTTGTTTTCTTACTAACCCCCCCCCCCCCCCCCCCCCCCGCAAAGTGCAGCAGAATCTTCAGCCTGATGAAGTTGGCTGCCTGAGGCAAAGAAGAAGAGACGCGGAAACGCCATGCTCTTATTCGTAATTAATTTATTTAAAAAAAAAACCATTATTGATGGGGTTTCTGCGCGGAAGCTGTGCGTATGTGTGTACATGCGCTAAGATACACCAATTGAGGAAACCAGGCGCAATTGATTTACATACCCGGAAAGGCGCCAGAGAGAGTTTTTTTCTCCTCCAAATTGGTGCAATTGTGAGGTAACCTTTCGAGTCAGCCAAATGTGTGCGTGCCAGGCAGCGATTTCTTTGCTTTGTGCAAAGACAATAAAATGATTGAATGGTCAACTTAGGACGATGATTTGACCGCCAGGGGGCAATCAAACCAGTAGGGGCTTAGCGCGTGATATTCTTAGTTGGGCGTAGTGAGAGAGAGAGAGAGAGAGAGAGAGAGAGAGAGAGAGGGAGATGAGTCCCTCTCTCTCTCTCTCTCTCTCTCTCTCTCTCTCTCTCTCTCTCTTTCTCTCTCACTACGCCCAACTAAGAATATCACGCGCTAAGCTAAGCCCCTACTGGTTCGATTGCCCCCCCCCCCCCCTGGCGGTCAAATCATCATCCTAAGCTGCTCACTGAATTGAAATGATGTTCTTTTCCCCCCGCAGCCTAACCAGCCCTTGGAAATCAAGGCGATGCTGATGGGATTTGAGGTGAAACACCCGGGCGGCGAGGATAAGGAGGAGGGTCACAAGCACCTGAGGGGGGTGCACGGGCACCAGTACGGGGACATGAGCACCGGCTGCAACAGCCTGGGAGGACACATGAACCCCTCGGGAGTGTCCCACGGAGGGCCCGAGGCTGAGCACAGGTCAGACACATTGGGGGGGTTGAATGCAAAGTAAATGGGCAGAAGCACACGATTTTTTCCCTTTTACTTTGCACTAGGCCTTACGGTCTGAACGTGGAGTCTTTCTGGATGAGACGATAAACCGTGTGCCCATGCACTTAGCACACGTTAATCCCAGTGGCAACGAAAAAGTTGTCATTTTGGTCAAAATTTACCACCATTTTATCTCTGTCTCTCTCTGTCTGTCTGTCTGTCTGTCCGTCTCTCTCTCTCTCTCTCTCTGTCTGTCTGTCCGTCTCTCTCTCTCTCTCTCTCTCTCTCTCTCTCTCTCTCTCTCTCTCTCTCTCTCTCTCTCTCTCTCTCTCTCTCTCTCTCTCTCTCTCCCTTTGCTTCCTCATCAGTCACACAAAAATCGCATGCACAAAAAATGAAAATGGGCGGCGCGCTTCTGGCTGCGACGCTCTCCATGTGGGAGCAACCCGAATTTCACAGAGACGCCTCTGGGACTATGAAGTCCTTAATACCTAAAGCAGTTGTGTAGCCGTACGACTTCAGTTGCATGTGTGGATCGGATCCTTGTGGATGCAGAAACCTGCGCAAAACTTAAAACTAAGCGAATGAGCACTCTTGGTAGATTTATCCCCCTTGCGCACATACATAATGAGCAACTTAGGACGCGCATTTTACCGCCAGGGGGCAGTCAAACCAGTAGAGGCTTAGCGCGAGATATTCTTAGTTGGGCGTAGTGAGAGAGAGAGAGAGGGAGGGACTCATCTTCCTCTCTCTCTCTCTCTCTATGTGAGTCCTTCCCTCTCTCTCTCTCTCTCTGTCTCTCTCTCTCTCTCTCTCTCTCTCTCTCTCTCTCTCTCTCTCTCTCTCTCTCTCTCTCTCTCTCTCACTACTCCCAACTAAGAATATCGCGCGCTAAGCCCCTATTGGTTTGACTGCCTCCCGGCGGTCGAATCACCGTCCTAAGTTGACCATTGGTTCTAAAGCATACTTTTTGTAAGGATGTGCGTAGAGCATAATCTGCCGAATAGGACGCTGACAAGATTGAAGAAAGATGCATTCTAGACCTTCATTCAAGAACGGTTCATTGGGTACATAGGAAGGCATTTTGGTCAGCTACAGCAAGCTCACTCACTCTTTCTCTCTGTCTATATATTATATCTCTCTCTCTCTCTCTCTCTCTCTCTCTCTCTCTCTCTCTCTCTCTCTCTCTCTCTCTCTCTCTCTCTCTCCGGTTAATTGAGTACACAGGAAGGTATGTTGGTCAGCGACAGCAAGCTCACTCACTCTTTCTCCCTGTCTCTCTCTCTCTCTGTCTCTCTCTCGTTCTCTCTCTCTCTCTCTCTCTCTCTCTCTCTCTCTCTCTCTCTCTCTCTCTCTCTCTCTCTCTCTCTCTCTCTCTCTCTCTCTCTCTCTCTCTCTCTCTCTCTCTCTCTCTCTCTCTCTCTCTCTCTCTCTCTCTCTCTCTCCGGTTTATTGAGTACACAGGAAGGTACGTTGGTCAGCTCACTCACAGTTTCTCTCTGTCTATCTATCTGTTTCTGTCTGTCTGTCTGTCTGTCTGTCTCTCTCTCTCTCTGTCGCCAATGTGCTCGGTTGTGGGGGGTTTTTAAATTTAATTTTGACGGTTGAATTTAGATTTTAAAATGAAGTTTTCATGTTTTTCCCTCCAGGCATCTCGGGGACTTTGGCAACCTTGAAGTGAATCACGACGGGTCCGTTGTGACGTCATTCACTGATGACGTCGCTTCTCTCTTCGGCCCTGACTCGATGCTGGGCAAAAGCATTGTGGTAAGGAGGAGAGAGGGAGCGAGAAGGAGAGAGAGAGAGAGAGAGAGAGAGAGAGAGAGAGAGAGAGAGAGAGAGAGAGAGAGAGAGAGAGAGAGAGAGAGAGAGAGAGAGAGAGAGAGAGAGAGAGAGAGAGAGAAAAGAAGGTTAGGATCATTATGATGATGCTACTCTTTTAATGTATTCGTGACTGAAATGAAAAGTGTAGGCTATGTAAGGGGTGTCATTTATTGAAAGAAGTGTTTCTGCACAACAATAATGCTAGTTATGATGATGGTGATGATGATGATGATGAGATGATGATGATGGTAATGATGATGACGACTACTACGAAAATGCTGGCGACGACGATGGTGATGATCTTAGCGACGACAACGACGATGATGACGATGGCGTCGAAAGAGACTGTCCAAGATGATGGTGATGATTATGACAACGACGACGATGATGGTGATGATGATGGTGACAAAGGAGAAGAAGAAGAGCATGCATAATTATGATGGTGATGATGATGATGATGATGACAACAATGACGACGACGATGATGATGGTGACGATGACGAAGCATAAGAAGAAGATGATGTGATATTTTGTTGACAAATACAACGATGATGATGATGACGACGACGACGACGACGATGATGGCGAACGGCAACGAGGACAACGACAACAATGACATCCACAACGATGATCACGATGATGATAGCAATCACCACGACGACAACAACGACAACGACAACGACAACAAAAACGATGATGACGATGACGACGACGAGGACAATGACAACAATGACTATAACGCCGACGACGACAACAATGACATCCACAACGATGATGATAGCAATCACGACGACGACGACTAAAACAAAAATGATGATGACGACGACGACGACGACGATGATGATGATGATGATAATGACTGATTTGCTTTAATCCCACCCTCGTCCCCAGTGTAAAGGGCTCGGCACACGCTGCAACTTTTTAGTTGCATACAACTAGTTGCATACAACAAGTTGCAGTTTTAAAATCGCAGAGCTTGCGGCACACGCTGCAACTTTGATGCAACACCCTTGCAATCCCGTGCCATAATTATATGGAAAATTCTCGCGAGACTTTCCGTGACCTCCTTTGGTTTACATTCTAACAAAATGGCTTCCTCCGAGCGCGATGAAAATGAACGCGACGATCTTATCATTGCTGCTGCTGCTACTGTTGTTAATTTATCATTCACGATGACGATGGTCGGTACCAGAGTCCTGTTTCGAGTAGGTGTACTTCTAAAAACTCGAAATGACAAATAGGGCCAATAGGCCTAGTATAGTAGCCTATTTCTATTTCTACACACGGTTTTGATCTAGACTACATCGATTGAAAAAGAAAACATGCCGTGGAAGTATTCATCATTCATGATGCCGCCCATTTCATGGCTTATTTGAATTTTGGCCTCTTGTACATGCCCCGACTTTTGTTAATCGGGACACTCGGTTCCCAAATGCAGGGAAAATTACGAATTAACTCGATCGATAACTTGCAT
The DNA here is from genome assembly GCA_017654935.2 of Phymorhynchus buccinoides. Classification (NCBI taxonomy): domain Eukaryota; kingdom Metazoa; phylum Mollusca; class Gastropoda; order Neogastropoda; family Raphitomidae; genus Phymorhynchus; species Phymorhynchus buccinoides. The sequence goes on from CM065687.1 coordinate 47,934,647, forward strand.
GTTTCAGTCCGACGGTTTCACTCCGACATTGAGACATAAAAATCACGTGATACGAAACGACGCGCGCGCTCTGATTGGCTGCAACCTACAACTTGTTGCGAGTGGAGGCTCAGAGATAGGATCGTTTTCTATCTCCCTACAACAACCACAGCTGCAACCCTACAACCTTGTTGTAGGTTGCATGAAACTGTTGCAACCACAAAGTTGCAGGTACAACTAGCAAAAGTTGCAGCGTTTGTTTGTTTGCTGGCTGCTAAATTCAGCAAATATCTTCAACCTGATGAAGTTGGCTGATTGACGTGAAGAAAAAGAAGAAGGCAACGGTTCTAGATCCAGATGGTGGGTTAGTCAAGGGAGATCAGTCCGATAACGAATAGGAGAGTTATTGTTCGTGTAAAGGAGACATAGTCCACAGGTTCATAGTCAGCACACTGCAGGAGGTTGCACTGTATAACGGTTAGATCCAGATGGTGGGTTAGGTATAGTCAAGGGAGATCAGTCCGATAACGAATAGAAGAGTTATTGTTCGTGTAAAGGAGACATAGTCCACAGGTTCATAGTCAGCACACTGCAGGAGATTGCACTGTATAACGGTTAGAGCCAGATGGTGGGTTAGGTATAGTCAAGGGAGATCAGTCCGATAACGAATAGAAGAGTTATTGTTCGTGTAAAAGAGTCATAATCCACAGGTTCATAGTCAACACACTGCAGGAGGTTGCACTATATAACGATTAGATCCAGATGGTGGGTTAGGTATAGTCAAGGGAGATCAGTCCGATAACGAATAGAAGAGTTATTGTTCGTGTAAAAGAGTCATAGTCCACAGGTTCATAGTCAACACACTACATTGTTGTTCTGTCATCAGATTCATGCCGGTGCAGACGATCTGGGCAGCGGTCACTCGGAAGCCAGCAGGAAGACCGGTAATGCCGGTAAACGTAGCGCCTGTTGCGTCATAGTGGCCAGTCCTCAACCGGCCGACGATAGCGGAATCTGGCCCAAAGACGGACAACTCGCCCCCATTAAGCCCCCTTCCCCTTAATTAATTAATTAACTGATGAAAGCCAGACACTACTGTCAAGTTATTACATTTGTTTTGTCTTTTTGTATTTCCATTTCTTTCTTTTCGGATTACCTACACAGACGGAGAAAGACGGACAACTCGCCCCCATTAAGCCCACTTCCCCTTAATTAATTAATTAACTGATTAAAGCCAGACACTACTGTCAAGTTATTACATATTTATATATTTTTTTTCCTTTTCGTATTTCCATTTAGTTCTATGCGGATTACCTACACGTGTAACACAATTTTGTGTATTAAGCCCCCTTTCCCTTAATTAATTAATTAATTAATTAATTAACTGATTCAAGCCAGACACTACTGTCAAGTTATGACATTTTTTGTGTATTTTTGTATTTCCACTTATTTCTTTGCGGATTACCTACACGTGTAACGCAACTTTGTGTTCACAATAAAATACAGTCAAACTATGCCTTTTTGGGGTTCGTATTTCCACTTATTTCTTGTATATTACCTACACGTGTCACAACATTGTGTTGTCAATATAAAAAAAAATTGTTTTTGCTCAATCAAAGTACCCTCCCTTATACCTTATATGTAAGGCATTATATAAGGCATTTTGGGAGGAATCAGAAATAATTGTCAGAGGATTTGCGAATAATTTCACAGGACTAAGAATAGACGGTTTTCGGGAAAAACTAGGGGAGAGCACTTCGTGAAAATTAGAGTTCATTACCTCGACTTACTCGGTCAAAAACCATAGCAACGATGGCGGCATGGCGTCGAAGCTTGAAACCGCAGGATGCGAGTCAGCAAACATTCTTTTTTAATAGAAAAATGAGGGGCGGCCAGTATTCACAAACTGAGAGCCAAATGTGACGTAAAAATATAAATGACATCAATTTTAGAATGACGCACGGTGTTCTAAGTGATGCTAGTCTACTCAAGCACACGAGGCGAGAGCTGGGGATCTACCTGAAGGTAGAGCAACTTCCCCTGTTTGACCGATTGAATTAGGCAAGATCACTCCCACGCACCATGAAATTACTCCCCTTAATTATTTCCGAACAATTCCTATTTGGCACAGGATTTGGTTCTGGTTTCTGTTTTGCCTTTTGTTTTAAATAAGCGAGATCTTCTCTGTCAAGAAGCGTGTTAGGAAAGTTGAGTTCAGTGCTGTCCCTCTGCGCTTCCAGGCTCTACTTTATCGTATATGTCAGAGGAATGGAATTCAAACAAATCAGATGCCTCCATTTTCTTCTGTAGTACGTTCTTTGTATTGTTGTTGCAACGATGCATGTAGCTGATACACTTGTGGCGGTGCCATAGCCGATGAGGTTTACCCGAGGCGTGGTTACCGCTACACCTATCTGTATTCATAAAAAATCGGGACTTTACTGGTTTCGTACTGCCTCCGGGCATTGCCTCCAGTATTGTTCCCACCATATTTGTATTTACAAATGTCCCATATGTGTCTGATTCAGACCAAGAGGACGTAAAACACCATTTTCGTCGTCGTCATTAAATCTGTCATTATATATAAAAAGCAAAAAGCTTGTATTAATTTTAAAAAATCGGGACTTTACTGGTTTCGTACTGCCTCCGGGCATTGCCTCAA
>CM065687.1:47949787-47952287 GCA_017654935.2 Phymorhynchus buccinoides
ATTAACTGACAGATTCAATGAACAAATTATGTACCTGAACTGCAAGAATTTTGTCGATAAAAAACCACATAACCTCAACTTTTTCTATACCGCCCATTTCAGTCAATGAAGTAGTATATGAACTTCTACACTTAAAACAATCTGGAAGTCGCGATTTAGATGGAATGGATGGCAAAATATTGAAAACCGCTTCATTTCAATATTATCATAATATACAAAGCTTTGTTAGCTTATTCTTTAACCCCCAATAAAGATCATTTTGACTTGACTTGACTTGACTTGCTTGCTTACTTTTATAGAATTGACTTCCATGATGTACAGCGCTTTGCAAGCAATCTTCAGGGAACCTTACTTCAGACTGATGGATCTGAGGGGGGGAAGAAACAAAACAAAAAGCTCAACATTTGTCAACATTTCGATTTATTAATCTTTGTCAAGACTTCCAGAATCAGTCACACTCCCATTAGGAATGTTACACGAACCAAATTACACCAACAGTGAACAAACAGCAGGCAAACAAACAACCGAATGAACATTTTTTTCTCATATCAAATTATCCTTAAAAATAATATTATTAATTCGTTCATGAAGCACATGGTAAAGAGAAGAAGGGATGGGGAGGAAAGGGAAGAGAGAAGAGAGAGAGAGAGGGGGAGCTTAAAGAATTAAAAAAGGAGACAGAAGAGAGGGGAGAGAGAGAGAGGGAGAGAGAGAGAGAGACAATGACAATGACAATTGTTTATTCATTGAGGCCTTTGCCCCTCATGAAGGGGGTACAGGATAACAAAATATAACGTAGTACTGACTGTAACATTATTTACAAAAATGAACATTTCTTACGACATCATGACTGATCGTACGTGTAAAGCTTTATATAAATAAATTGATAGGTTTCGCACAATTCTCTCATTCGTAGAAGCAAAAAGCAGGCTAAAACAAAACTGGTTTGGATAACTGAAGAATGTTTGTGGGATATATCGTTTTCTTTGATCATACAAGACAGGACAACACAATACAAAGAGAGAGAGAGAGAGAGAGAGAGAGAGAGAGAGAGAGAGAGAGAGAGAGAGAGAGAGAGAGAGAGAGAGAGAGAGAGAGAGAGAGAGAGAGAGAGAGGAAAAGAAGAGAGAGATAAAGGGAGGGAAGTAGATTGATAAATAGATGTATGGATAGACAGACAGACAGACAGAAAAAAAGGGATAGATAGATGGGTAGATAGGTGGATGGATTGGAAGAAAGAGGGTGAGGGGACTGTTGGTCAGGATTGCTGGAGGTACGCTCACATAGCTAACAATCCTGTTCTTGTCTCTCTTTTGTCTCCTCTTTTGTGGCGCTTGATGTGTGAAGCAGAATTCTCTTTTTCCAGTCATCGACTCTGCATCCTGATTTCTCCCAATTTACACAGGCAGAGAAATTAGCTGATAGTTTATGGCAAATTCAAGGAAATTGTTCTGTTGTTGTTTTTTTGTTTAATGATCATCTGATATTCGGATTGCTTTCGAGCTATTTAATCACCATCATTGTGTTTGTTTGCTTAGCAGGTCATTTTGTCTCTCTACTTCCCTGCATCACCATCATCATCGTCGTCGTCGACGTCATGATCATCATCAACATCATCATCGTCGTCGTCGTCATCATCATTATCGTCAGGTAGGTGTGTGAGTAAAGAGAGTCAAGTCAAGTCAAGTCAAAATTTTATTTAAAGATGGACATTGAATAAGCAAACATACATGCTTTTTTCCCATCAAGCCTAGATGGCTTGATGGGAAAAAAGCATGTATATACTAGATGTATATATAAACAGAAGCATAAACCAAACATACATGCACGAAACATAAACTATGCTGGTTAAGGACATAGAAAGAACAAAAAAAACAAAACAAAGAGAGAGAGAGAGAGAGAGAGAGAGAGAGAGAGAGAGAGAGAGAGAGAGAGAGAGAGAGAGAGAGAGAGAGAGAGAGAGAGAGAGAGAGAGAGAGAGAGAGAGAGAGAGAGAGAGAGAGAGAGAGAGAGAGAGAGAGAGAGAGAGAGAGAAAAGAAGCATATAAATATATACAGAAAGAAAAGGAGCATATAAATATTCACAGCAACAAACAGGAAGCATATGAAATAGCAATACAATATCAACATAGTGTTCCACATATCAAAATGAAAAAAGGGGGCACAGATATATTATACACAGCTTTACACTCACACACTATTGTTTTATCTATGGGCGGGGATGGGGGCTAGGAGACATTAACCCTTTCACCGCCAGCCATATTTCAGCTAAGAATGTCTATTAAGTTTAACTGGGTAGAGAACAAAAATCATCTGCAGTATTGGGGATGCTTCTGTGACAGCTATGAAATAAGGTCAATCCTTACTTCCCAAAACTAAGACAATAGGGTCTTTGGATAATAGACCCCAATTTGATGCCTTTTAGTGACATAGGTGTTAAATCACTGTGGTGCTAAGATGCGATGTTGGCGGTGAAAGGGTTAAAGCCAATGTTGAGAGT
>CM065687.1:47974787-47989787 GCA_017654935.2 Phymorhynchus buccinoides
CGATAAACTAGGAGAATGATAGATTAGAGAAAGTAGAAGTTGTTGGCTCCAAGTTTCTAGAAGGTGGGGGGACTATTTGTACTGAACAGATTCCCCGGTATTCCTACGGGGGTGGGGGGAGGTTGCCACTGGACATATTTACTGGTAATTAAAGAGAGAAAGGGAGAGATGAAGTGGGTGGGGCAGAAAGGTTAATGAGGAGGATTGGGTCGCAGTAAAATTTGCAGAATTGGGTTCGGACGGAGTTCGGAAGGGTGGGGTGGCATTATTATTAGGTACTTTATAGTCACAAAGGCGTCTCTGTGAAATTCGGGTTGCACCCACCTGGAGCGCGTCGCAGCCAGAAGCGCACCACCCAATTTTTTTGGGCATGTAATTTTTGAGTGACTGATGAGGAAGGAAAGGGGTGGGGGTGGGGGTAAACTTTGACCAATTTTTTAAATTTTTTATTAATGTAAACTTTTTCGGGCTATATTCACATTTATGCCCGTCAACCCGGTCAAGAACGATAATCTGTTGACTGAAAAAGCAATCGCTATGTTCTTTTCTGTTATAAATTATCGTTCTTGACGCCAGCAGACGGGCATAAATGTGAAAATAGCCCTTTTTCGTTGCCACTGGGTTTAACTTGTGCTAAGTGCATGGGCACACGGGACCTCGGTTTATTGTCTCATCGGAAATACTCCACGTTCAGACTGTAAGGCCTAGTGCAAAATGAGAGGAAGAATCCCCCTGTATCCAGGTTCGAACTCGGGTTTACTTGACACAAGGCGAACGCGTTACCTCTGTGCCACTCTACAACCGCATCACAGTATTTTGAACAAGAAATAAAGAATGCTTTACTACTGACTTCTCATCACGATTATTGCCGTAGATTGGCGAGGACTTGCAATTTAACCCTTTACCTCCCAGGGACGACGATTGGCGTGGACTTGAAATTAACCCCTTACCTCCCAGGGACGATGATTGGCGAGGACTTGCAATTAACCCTTTACTTCCCAGGGACGACGATTGGCGAAGACTTGCAATTAACCCTTTACCTCCCAGGGACGACGATTGGCGAGGACTTGCAATTAACCCTTTACCTCCCAGGGACGAACCCATTCAAGTTACAAGAATATGTTCTTGAGAGAGACAGAGAGAGAGAGAGAGAGAGAGAGAGAGAGAGAGAGAGAGAGAGAGAGAGAGAGAGAGAGAACGCTGAACACATTGAACACTGAAAAACTATATTTAAAATTAGTTATGATTTTCATTCTTGACAAACCCGATAGTTGTACGCCTGTCCTTTTGATACCATTTCGCCGCCAGCTATTTTTCAGCCCCCCCAAAACAACCCCTTGAGCTTAACTGGATAGAGAAAATAATATATCTTCGATATTGGGAATTCCTCTGTGACGTGCATAACATTAGACCTAATACTAACCTCCAAAAATTAACAAAAAATTAGGGTCTTTGGATAACAGGCCCCGATTTGATGCCTTTTAGTGACATGGGTGTTAAACCATAGTGGTGCCTAAATGCGACATTTGTCGATGAAAGGGTTTTAAACGCACGTAAACGCTAAAAAGGCTGAACGCAAGACCCATTTTTGTGTGTTATAGGAAATATCCACATTGACGAATCGAAGGTCAGCAATCGGCTCTCCTGGAACCTGGAGGACTTTGCCAATTTCTTCCTCCCCCTCCCCCCAAATACAATTCCAGACGATAAACCTCTTAAGGTCACATCCCTCTCCTTTTTCAGAAGGCCCAGGGCCAAAGCGTTGACCCATTATTGAACCTGAAGGAAATCGGCCATGGGATGTTGTTTTGGCAACACTTATGGTCAAATGAGCGCTTCTGGTCGTCCTACGGAAGATCACTCTATTGGCTTGTTTTAGTACTTTTCCTTTTCAAATAAGAGGCAACATCTACTTTTGCCGCGAGCGCGCGGAGGGGGGGGGGGCGAGAGAGAGAGAGAGAGAGAGAGAGAGAGAGAGAGAGAGAGAGAGAGAGAGGAGAGAGAGGAGAGAGAGGAGAGAGAGAGAGAGAGAGAGAGATAATGTGAGAGAGATAATGTGAGAGAGAGAGAGAAAGAGTAGTTTTCCGTTGTTAGGAAGACGGCTTTCAAATGAAACGCCCACCTGGTGTCAAGGGCTCAGGAGCACAACTCCACCTGAAAAGCATTGATTCGGTAACACAGGACACAGACCAGTGACAGCACAAAAAGTCCAGCACCACTAAGCATGTTCTTCCCTTGGGAGCTGGTAATCCGACAATGGGAAGGTTTCCCTTCATTTTGTTGGATAGGGGAAGACGGGGTAAAGAGCCCATGGGCGGGTAAGAAGCCCATATCCAATTATCTCATGAAATAAAGAACATTTCAGTCAAAGTTGCCCTCATTAATACTCGTCTCACGGGCAAAATGTGACTGAAATTTGCTTCATTTTATGATATAATTGGCTATGGGCTTCTTACCCCGCCCATGGGCTTTTTACCCCGTCTTACCCTACGTACGCATTTATTCCCTCAATGGGAGGTAATTTTTAGGCCCAAAAAAAAGGTCCATAGCACAATAATTATGAACGAAAGGATAAGGCTTAGGGAGGGAGGGGTAGGATCAGCCTAGGATTATTGTCCCTCAAAGAAGTGGATTTCAAGATACACAGTCCCTTGCTTTGTTTTTCTGGTTAGCTGTGACCCATATAGAAATGCCCCAATGTTCAAATAGGGCATTTGCCACGAGTGTTCGTTCTCTATGCTAGACTACTAATTTGCCCGCACTCGTTCTGCCCGAGTTACGCTGACCTTTCTAATTCAATGAGACTTAGTGCGATTTTTCTCACGCCAGAGGGCATGACGCTCGTGTGGAGAGAGAGAGAGAAAAATAGAGATTTTACGCCCTTGGGTCAAAGGACCATTTGGGGCATTTGAAATTATAAAGATCCTGAAAAAAGTGGATTTTTAAATAAGATCTGATTTTTAAAGTTGTAAAGTTTTTTTAGAATTTATGAAGTTATTTTTAGAAAAATTTTGGTAGAAGTTTTTTAATTGCGCATAAGTTGGTTTTTTATTTTTTGTTAAAATTTATTTTTGTAATAAAATATTTTGTTTTGTAAAAGATATTTGGCTGTTTGCTTTTAAGTCTGGCAGATTGGAGGAAGTCTGATTAAAAAAACCCAGGGCTACTGTTTAAAATTCATGCTTTACGCTCAACTGAGCATTTGTTTTTTAAAATCCATGTTTGTGTTCGAAAAGATTTTATTATTAAAATTCTTAAGAGGCACATGTGTGAAATTATGTTGAAAATTTATTATTAAGAAATGGTTATAAGTGATAAAATTCGTTTTGTTTAAAAGTTATTATTAAAATTGTTTGTTTTATGTTTTGATTAGGTTATGGAACCTGACCACTAATAGCCAGTCTTCCGAGTGGATAAATCCAGTCTTAAACTAGATCTGTCAATGACCAGATGGTCATAAAAGATTTGTTTGTTTTAAAAATGTATATGTACATTATTATTATGTACACGACTTTTACATACAAGCTATTTTGTGTAATTCTAATATTTAGCCTGTTAAATCTTGTCCCTTAGGACGTGATATACATAGTCTAGAGATATTTTATTAGAGTATATATCCCTAGTAGTTTTCACATATTAAAATAGGTTAAAATTTTGTAAAAAGTCAGATTATAACTAACAAAATTCGTTTTGTTTTCGCTCGTGTGGGCTAATCCTCTCTATATTATTAGTTGGGAATAAAGAAAGAGAGGACAGTGAGTGGTCCTACCATCTCTCTCTCTCTCTCTCACTACGCCCAAGTAAGAAAATCGCGTGATAAGCCCCTAGTGCATTGACTGCCCTCTGGCGTGAAAAATATCGCCATAGGTTGACCATTATCTAAATTCAACTAGGTGAAATTCAAGGTCACCCTCACGTGGCAAATGCTCTATTGAGGCTGCTCTTTAAACTGATGTATCGCTTTGAGTTTGGGGGCATTTGTGTGGCAGTGAGACCCGGTCAAAACAAGATTTATTTCCAGCTATAAGACGGAAAATACATGAAACCCGTGATTTTGACACGTGATCTGGTGGGTCTTTACAGAAGCAGACTTTGAGATTGAGGGGTCAGTAAACACGAGAGAGGTTTTTTTAGTTTTTAGTGGTTATCAAAAGAAAATGACACCAAAATGGAGACGCCTCAGCAATGAATTTCGTCAATATTTTTTCTCAGGGTACCTTTGGTTACGGTAGCATAGCTATGTAATAATGCATTGCCCAAAGTACAAGATTGTCTCGGAAAAAAACTTTCCGTTTAAAATTAATATGCATCCTTTCTGTCAGTCCCGCTGATGGCACCAAATTGCCTGGCTCTGTGCAGATATGACATAGGGAAAAACACACCGTAAGTTGCTTTTTCAGTCAATAGAGTTATCTGCTCTTATTCAAATAATTTAAAAGAATTGCGCGCTTTTCTTCCTCGCGGTAATCTTCTTCTTCTTCTTCTTCTTCTTCTTCTTCTTCTTCTTCTTCTCGTTCCTTGTTGTCGTTGTCGTTGTCCGTCCTTGTTGTTCTTCGTCCGTCTCCTCCTCCTTCTTCTCCTCCTCCTTCTTCTCCTCCTCCTTCTCCTCCTCCTCCTCCTCCTCTTCCTCCTCCTCCTCCTCCTCCTCCTTCCGCCTCCTCCTCCTCCTCCTCCTCCTTCTTCTTCTCCTCCTCCTTCTTCTTCTCCTCCTCCTTCTCCTCCTCCTCCTTCTCCTCCTCCTCCTTCTCCTCCTCCTCCTCCTTCTCCTCCTCCTTCTCCTCCTCCTCCTTCTCCTCCTCCTCCTCCTTCTCCTCCTTCCTCTTTCTCCTTCCTCCTCCTCCTTCTTCTCCTCCTCCTCCTCCTCCTCCTCCTCCTCCTCTTCTCCTCCTCCTCCTCCTCCTCCTCCTCCTCCTCCTCCTCATTCTCCTCCTCCTCCTCCTCCTTCTCCTCCTCCTCCTCCTCCTCCTCCTCCTCCTCCTCCTCCTCCTCCTCCTCCTCCTTCCTCCTCCTTCCTTCCTCCTTCTCCTTCCCCTTCTGCTTCTCCTCCTCCTTCTCCTTCTTCTCCTCCTCCTCCTTCTTCTCCTTCTCTTTGATCGGCCTCCTTCATCAGGTTGAAGATTGTGCCCATGTTTGGGGGAAAAAAAGAAGAAAAACGATGGTCGTGCGCACAGCCAAGCCACAGCGAGTCTGCTCGTACTTGTCTTCTCTTTCGGGAAATAGCATGAAGAATCTTGCCCAAAGTCCCCTCCCCTCTTCTACTTACTCTCTGTGCAATAACCCTCTTCTTCTTCTTCGATCGCTCAGACAGTTTCACTGTCAATTATGAGCGCAGATGCGTCATACTGCCGTTATGCGCCTAACTAAGAAATAGTTAGGCCCAGCAAAAACCGACTTCAGTCGGCTGGAGGAAAATGTTGGGTTGAAAGTGCAACAATGAAGCGTTCCTCTCACACGGACACGAATGCTGACGTGGTATAGCCAACTGTTTTCCTTTTGAAGGGAATGTTACTTCTACGTCTTCCTGACGGGTCGTTAGCCATACTCTCTGACACGTTCACAACACACCACCTCCACTGTTGTCATGCATTGCAGGACCCTTCTAAAGAACATAAAAGTATACGTTAGTCTGCCCCCACCCCCCCACCCCACCCCCTATTTAGGCCTACCTCTGTAGTTGTGAAAAAGAGGCAATTTCAACTACGCATTTTAATCAGCCATATTAAAGCCAAAAAAATGTTCCTTAAAGAAAAATTGACGTTTGATTTGACATTGCCTACCTAAAATAATAATAATGATAATAATGATAATGATAATGATGATAATGATGATGATAATGATGATAATGATGATGATAATGATGATAATAATGATGATAATGATGATGATAATGATAATGATAATGACAATGACAATGACAATGAGAATGAGAATGATAATAATAATATTGGGAGTGATTGGTAAATACCGTTGACTAAATTATACATTTATTATTTCCACGAACATGACCACAAAAAAACTCCCCGTGTGTGATTGAAAGAGGATTTCATTCGGTTAGGAACAGTTCGATAGCTTGGCATTTTATGGAGAGGTCTATCTTTCAACCCAATCATTTAACCCTTTCACTGCCAATGTCGCATTTATGCACCACAACGATTTAACACCCATGTCACTTAAAGGCACCAAACAAGGGTCTGTTATCCAAAGACCTTATATTCTTAATTTTAGGAGGTAAGAATAGGCCTTTCACTACACATGTCATAGAAGAATCCCCAATATTGCAGATAGATTTGTGTCTTCCCAGGTAGGTTTAATGGCCATTTTGGGCTGACAAATTGATGGCGGTGAAAGGGTTAACATCTTAACTTTTCCGTCATAGTGGACACTACATCGAACACACCTATATGTAGAAAACCCGCTCACACAGTTATTACATACACAATCATTTAACATCTTAACTTTTCCGTCATAGTGGACACCACATCGAACACACCTATATGTTGAAAACCCGCTCACACAGTTATTACATACACAATCATTTAACATCTTAACTTTTCCGTCATAGTGGACACTACATCGAACACACCTATATGTAGAAAACCCGCTCACACAGTTATTACATACACAATCATTTAACATCTTAACTTTTCCGTCATAGTGGACACTACATCGAACACACCTATATGTAGAAAACCCGCTCACACAGTTATACATACACAATCATTTAACATCTTAACTTTTCCGTCATAGTGGACACTACATCGAACACACCTATATGTAGAAAACCCGCTCACACAGTTATTACATACACAATCATTTAACATCTTAACTTTTCCGTCATAGTGGACACTACATCGAACACACCTATATGTAGAAAACCCGCTCACACAGTTATACATACACAATCATTTAACATCTTAACTTTTCCGTCATAGTGGACACTACATCGAACACACCTATATGTAGAAAACCCGCTCACACTTACACAATCATTTAACATCCTTTTCCGTCATAGTGGACACTACATCGAACACACCTATATGCAGAAAACCCGCTCACACAGTTATTACATACACAATCATTTAACATCTTAACTTTTCCGTCATAGTGGACACAACATCGAACACACCTATATGTAGAAAACCCGCTTTATACACAATCATTTAAATCTTAACTTTTCCGTCATAGTGGACACCCGAACACACCTATATGCAGAAAACCCGCTCACACACATACATGTGTGACCCGTCGAGTCCTGTTGTCCCTAACCCCTTTAGGTGGAAAGGGGTCAAATCATCCATTTTCAGATTTTGACTGGAACAATAAGTCTTTCTCTACCTCACACAGAATAGTGTGATTTACAAACAATTGTGTTTGTTGGAAAGCTCTTTCACTATCTAATAATGATGCGTTCATAACTCAAAAGTGACCCGTGGGATATCACGACTCATGTTGTGGTGACAGGTAACATATAGATGAAATGCACATGAACTTTTTTAGTGGTTATCAAAAGAAAATGACACCACCAATATGGAGAGACGCTCAGCAATCAATTTCGTCAATATTTTTTCTCGTGGTACCTTTGGTTACGGTAGCATAGCTATGTAATAATACATAGATCAGCTTCTCTTGCAAGGATAAATGCCTAGTTAACCCTTTTTGCCGCCAGCCATTTTTTAGCCAAAAAATACCATTAAACTTAGCTGGGTAGACAAAATGTTTTATCAACTGGGAATTCCTCTGTGAAATGTATGCCATTAGGCCTATCCTTACCTCCCCAAATGAAGAAAATAGGGTCTTGAGATAACAGTCCCTGGTTTTATTACTTTTAGTAGCATAGGTGTTAAACCATTGTGGTGCATAAATGTGACATTGGCGGCGAAAGGGCTAAACTGTATTTCGGACAACTGTGGGTATGATCCCACCCACCCGCTTTAACATTTTTTGCGATATTGCATGGGAAAACAGATATAATGAAATCTTGGCACAAATTGCGATTGCAGTTTTACAAGATGGCACAAAGATTCCTAGCCAATACACAGAAAACAGAATTGAGCTATGGCGAAAATGGTGTTTTACGTCCTCTTGGTCTGAATCAGACACACATGGGACATTTGTAAATACAAATATGGTGGGAACAATACTGGAGGCAATGCCCGGAGGCAGTACGAAACCAGTAAAGTCCCGATTTAAAAAAAAAAAATACAGATAGGTGTAGCGGTAACCACGCCTCGGTTAAACCTCATCGGCTATGGCACCGCTACAAGTATTTAATAAAAAAAAATTTTTTTAAAAGAAGACGAATTGAGTTATCTTGTTTAGTTTTTTAAATGTTATAGCCATTTGAAGTTTGACATTTGAGACAGATCATTTTGCAGAAATCGCACTCTTTGCTTCTATTGACTTAATTAAAACTTGACTTAAATAAACACAACGAAATAAACAAAGAGGTCATTCAAAATTGTCTTTCCTGTTGTGGTTTACTGGTAGAACACTTCAAAATAGACATAGATATGCCCTAAATAGAAAATAATTGGTATTTGTGGGGGGTTCGTGACTATTTCTGGCTTTTGCTCAAAAACATTATGAGCGACTTATGTCTGTTCCCCCATAAATGGTGTAATTACTCTGTATTATTTTATTGCATAAATTGGTAGGGAAAGGTTACTTACTAATAGAAATAGTTTCAGGAATGGTGAACATGAAAAGAGTAGAGAAATGGTTGCCTTCGTGAGAATCCGCACTGCATGACTGAACGCTTTTCTGTAGTTTCTTTGTTCATAGATCTATAGACTAGATAAGCCGAGGCTTCAGGATATGACGGTACTGTCTTGACTTAATTAATTAGCCAGCGTGTCTCCCAGTACAAAGGCCAATCAGCTAAGCCAATGACAATGCTGCATTGTACCAAAGCTCGAACTAATCGGATGCAGGTGAACAAAGGAAAAGCTCTGGGACGGTATTCACGTCGAGATAGCATGTATATAGGCCTATCTCAGTTGTTAGGCTGGTGTTTTCTTACCCGGCCAGAGGCCGAGGTATTGCGATCGGTTTGTGTGTACCTGAGGTTTGTGTTGTCTGTGTGTGTGTGTGTGTGTGTGTGTGTGTGTGTGTCTGTGTATCGATTATCTTAAAAACTACTGTTTGGATTTTGATTAAAATTGGCAGAGGGGTAGACAGCTTGAAATGGAAGCTTCCTTTCGTTAATCAACACCGTGCTGACCTTGACCTTGAAGTTTGACCTTGAAAACCGAAATTTCCTTCTTTGGGCTATGTAATTTCCCCCCAGCTTTATTTCGTGAACTAGTGAACAGAATCGCTTCAAATGTTTGTGTGGTGGTGTACCATGGTGCAAGGAAGTTTGTATAAAAGTTCAGCTGTATCTCGTGAACTACTGAACAGAATCGCTTCAAATTTTGGGCTATGTATTTTATGCGTTCTGTAAGGGTGGAAAGTGGTTCTGTTTATTGGGGGGTGGGGGGGGGGGGAGAGGACATCACTCGGTGCAAGGAAGTTTGCATAAAAGTTCAGCTGTACCTCGTGAACTACTGAACAGAATCGCTTCAAATTTTGGGCTATGTATTTTATGCGTTCTCCTCGGGTGGAAAGTGGTATTCTTCCCCTGTCACTTTCTTTCTCCGGGGACATCACTCGGTGCAAGGAAGTTTGTATAAAAGTTCAGCTGTATCTCGTGAACTACTGAACAGAATCGCTTCAAATTTTGGGCTATGTATTTTATGCGTTCTGTAAGGGTGGAAAGTGGATGTGTTTATTGGGGGGGGGGGGGGGGGGAGAGGACATAACTCTGGCCGGGTTTGCATTGTCACAATGCGTTGCTGCCGCTCGGCGATGCCCTTGTTTCTTCTTTGTATCAATGTGTTTTTTGTTCTCCTCTCCTTGTCTCTTTTATTCTTCCCCTGTCACTTTCTTTCTCCGTAGCTTCGTGTCCGTGCCTATGGTCTGTCCCTTCGACGCACTCTTGTCTGTCTGTCTGTGTCTTGTTTGTTTGTCTGTCTGTCTGTCTGTCTCTCTCGTCTCTCTCTCTCCCTCTCTCTCTCTTTCTCTCTCTCTCTCGTCCTTCTCTCTCTCTCTCTCTCCCTCTCTTTCTCTCTCAACTGTTTCTCTTCTCATAGACTCCTCTCTCTGTGTGATCCGTGTTTGGCTCAAGTTTCATTTTGTCTCTCTCGTTGTTAGCTGTGTGATCCGTGTTTGGCTCAAGTTTCATTTTCTCAACTATCGTTGTTAGCTGTGTGATCCGTGTTTGGCTCAAGTTTCATCTTGTCAACTCTCGTTGGTGCTGTGTGATCCGTGTTTGACTCAAGTTTCATGTTGTCGACAGTCGTTGGTGCATGCTGTGTGATCCGTGTTTGGTTCAAGTTTCATGTTGTCGACAGTCGTTGTTGCATGCTGTGTGATCCGTGTTTGACTCAAGTTTCATGTTGTCGACAGTCGTTGTTGCATGCTGTGTGATCCGTGTTTCTCAAGTTTCATGTTGTCGACAGTCGTTGTTGCATCTGTGTGATCCGTGTTTGGCTCAAGTTTCATGTTGTCGACAGTCGTTGTTGCATCTGTGTGATCCTCTGGCTCTCCCTCTCCCCCCTCAAGTTTCATGTTGTCGACAGTCGTCGTTGCTGTGTGATCCGTGTTTGGCTCAAGTTTCATGTTGTCGACAGTCGTCGTTGCTGTGTGATCCGTGTTTGGTTCAAGTTTCCAACTGTTGCAGGTTCTCGACAGTCGTTAGACTGTGTGATCCGTGTTTGACTCAAGTTTCATGTTGTCGACAGTCGCTTGCTGTGTGATCCGTGTTTGGTTCAAGTTTCAGTTTCATGTTGTCGACAGTTGTTGCATGCTGTGTGATCCGTGTTTGGTTCAAGTTTCATGTTGTCGACAGTCGTCGTTGCTGTGTGATCCGTGTTTGGTTCAAGTTTCAAGTTTCATGTTGTCGACAGTCGTTGTTGCTCTGTGATCCGTGTTTGGTTCAAGTTTCATGTTGTCGACAGTCGTTGTTGCTGTTGTCGCTGCCATTGCCCGTTTCCTGGTTGTCTTTGGTTCAGTAATGAATAATTATTTGGTTGTCCGCAGCAACTGGGCTTTTTCTATAATTTGTGCGACAAATGATTTTAGTTGATCTTTACTAACCTTAGAACATTTAACCCTTTCACCACCAGCCATATTTCTGCCTAAAATGTCCGTTAACTTTACCTGGGTAGAGAAAACACCCATCTGCAGTATTGGGGATTCTTCTGTGACATATATTAAGGTATATCCTTAAAGGCTAAGACAATAGTGTAATGGATAGACCCCAATTTGATGCCTTTTAGTGACATAGGTGTTAAATCACTGTGGTGCTAAAATGCGACTTTGGCGGTGAAAGGGTTTGTACTACAAACATCTACATGTATTATGTTCATACCTCTTCCCATGTGTGTGTGTGTGTGTGTGTGTGTGCGTGTGTGTGCGTGCGTGCGTGCGTGCGTGCGAGCGCGTGTGCATTTCATTAGCAATATGCAAATTTTGTTCTTGTTATGCGTCTAAATTTCATGAATGTTCTGCATGTTTGCTTATGATAGCGGATGATGTTGCCATTTGTTACTGTTTATCTGTTGTGTTTCTTGTGCCTTCCGTTCTATGTCTGTGTTTGTATTGTCCTGCATTTGTGTGTGTGTGTGTGGTTTTTTTTTCTTTTTTCTCCCCAATGTTTTTCTTTCTTTCTCTTTTTTTTTTCTCTGGTTAGTTTTGTTTGTCCGGTTGTTGTTTTTTGGTATTTGTTTATTATAAAAACACAATACGAAAAAAGAGAAAATATATATATAATAATATATAGTTTGCTTTGATAAAGCTTTTCTGTGTCCAATGTCTTTTTGTGAACCTCAGAACCTCGGAACATTACTCAAAGTTAACGTTAACTGGTTTTGTTTCTGAGGTTCACAAATAAAGACATTGGACACAGAAAAGCTTTATCAAAGCAAACTATTCTGCATTTCAAATGCACTAACTTTTCAGTCCTTCAGAGTAGGGGTACGGAGCTGGCTATTCACTGAGATTTTTCTTTCATGCTATAATAATATATATGTATATATTGCATTGTATTATGTATTGTTTAAAAAAAGTCGATGAAAACCCCCCCATCTATTTCACCGTTCTTTCTTTCTGTGGGTTTTTGTTTTTAGTTCTTCAGGCTCCGCAACATTTTTTTAATTTTTTTAATGTTATTTTCCCCTTTACCTTTTCTTAGTTATTTTAGGCGGATTAAAAGAAAAAGACTTAAAAGAAAACCTGGGACGGTATTCATGTCGAGATAGCATGAGACTTAGCATGATGCTAACTTAGAAGCTCTTCCAAAAGTCCTATTAAATCCTATAGGACATTGGAAGAGCTTCTAAGTTAGCATCATGCTAAGTCTCATGCTATCTCGACGTGAATACAGTGCCCTGCCCATTAACATTTATAAGGGGAACGCTCGTTTTCGGAGTTTCTTTTTGTTTTCTGTTATAAGAGGAAAACGAGGTTTGAAAGTGAAGGTATTTTGTTTTTGCGCTGGCACTAAGAACTTGTCCCTCGGATGTTTCCGTTCCGTGTGGTATCATGTTCCAAAAGGAGCCTAGCCATGCATCGCAAATTCGACTAATGTTGCCACTTCAGTTTACAAACCATCAGTCTGCTCATTGTTAGGGTCTACTCTAGTACAATGCTTAAGCCCGTTATTGAAAGCCCGATAATGTCAGAGTTTTTCTCGGCAGAAAAGACCTGTTAGACTGTCAGTTGCAAGACTCAGTAGCAAAGCGAATACGAATACGACCAAAAAAACAACCCCGAGTTAATAGGCAAAACGATTCCCTGGATACGATAGCCCCCTCCCCCTCCCCCCCCCCCCACCCTCCGTCCCTCCCTCCCCCCTCCCTCCCTCCCTCCCTCCCTCCCTCCCTCCCTCCCCCCTCCCGTGTGAAAAGGCCAAGTCAATAACAACGCGTGTTGGAAACGTGAGTAGGCGAAAAACAACAACACACAAACCGTCGAATCTACAGATTTTAAATCTTGTCAACAACATGCCGAAAACATTAAGTATTCCTTTGGGAACTGATGCTTTTAGTTCTACATCACCCCGCCAGCCCACACGCCCCGCCTCACCCCCTATCCCTAGTTTTCCAATCACACACCCCCCCCCCCCCTCTCTCTCTCTCTCTTTCGCTCTCTATCTCGTCCGCTTGAATGAAAGTGAGGTTTTACGTCCGCTCGGCTCGGCTCCAGAAAGCACCGATGAGGGACAGACCACCAACCGACCATCATTCACTCACATGAGCTTTCCTTCTTCTTTAAAAAAACAAAACATCTGTATTTACACCTACCATCGTCATCCGCCCCCTCTTCGATCTCTTCACTCTCTTCACCCTTCATGCCAATGGTTCCGGGTTCGAATACCGGCAAAGGCAATTTTGTTTCTTCTTTTTTTTAAAAAGAAAGTTGTATCCATTAATGATGGTTTCATTTGTACTTTAAAACCCCCCTCCCCCCCCCCTGTCATGTTTACGACCCTCAATCTCAAAGTCATTATGTGTTGGCAATCTTGTACTTAAACATCCCACCCCTCATGTTTACGACCCTCAATCTCAAAGTCATTATTTGTTGGCAATCTTGTACTTTAAACACCCCCCACCCTCGTGTTTACGATCCCTCAATCTCAAAGTCATTATTTGTTGGCAAGACTTGTACATTTAGCATACCCCCCTCATGTTTACGACCCTCAATCTCAAAGTCGTTATTTGTTGGCAATCTTGTACTTCCGCATCACCATCCCCCCCATGTTTACGACCCTCGATCTCAAAGTCCTCTTGTTTTTTGTTGGGAACGGCAATCTTGTACGTTGTCAAAATCACGGCTACCACGTGTATTCCCTCTTATAGCTGGTAAGAAGTCTTACGAAATCTTCCTAGCATAACAGGGAATGTGACACGTAGCATGGGGACGTGGGTAGGCTGGGGGGGGGGGGTGTCTTTAATACATCCGCCCCACCACCCCCGAGTGAGCCTCGAAGGCTTTGCCTCTTGTTGTTTTGTTGGGAATGAAATGGATGCATCGCAAAGTTGTGACAAGGGCGGAAGAAAGGAGGCGCACTTTGCAGCAGGCCTATATTGTATTCACGCCTACTTGAAGGTTTATGTGAAGGAATATTTTACAATGTACTTGCTTACCTAGCACGATAGCAGAGCCTCGAAGGACGTAGGCTGTAGTGGGTTTTTTTTCCCCCAATAAATTCTAATCACAAATTGTATTCTCTTCAGAACAAAGAAAGTAATTGTTGGGGAATGAGAAGGTGAAAAATGGACTGCAGTGCCTTTTGGAGATGCAACGTAAAAAGGGTGGGTAAAGAAATCAGATATACTACTAAAGGGAAAACTCCAACGTTTCGTGCCTTAGGCACTTAGTCATGAAGATAATGTTGGGGAATGGGGAATCCGGAATAAGGTCGAAAGTACGGTTGCGCCTAAGGTCGAATGTACAGGTGTGCTTAAGGTCGAAAATAAGTAAATGCACACTTCAGCCTAATGTCGAATTGCAGAGCTGTGCCTAACGTCGAATATACGGTTGAGCCTAAGGTTGAATGCAAAGTTGAGCCTAACGTCGAATTGCAAAGTTGCGCAAAGGTCGAATGTACGGTTCAGCCTAAGGTCGAATGCAAAGTTGAGCCTAAGGTCGAATGCAAAGTTGAGCCTAAGGTCGAATGCAAAGTTGAGCCTAAGGTCGAATTGCAAAGATGTGCCTAAGGTCGAATTAACCGCTGAGCCAAAGGTCTCTCTCTCTCTCTCTCTCTCTCTCTCTCTCTCTCTCTCTCTCTCTCTCTCTCTCTCTCTCTCTCTCTCTCTCTCTCTCTCTCTCTCTCTCTCTCTCTCTCTCCCCCCCAAGCCCATGTACCTGGGAACTGAATCAATGTAGGCTGTACTGTGCAATTCGACATTAGGCACAACTCTGCAATTCGACGTTAGGCTCAACTATGCATTCGACCTT
>CM065687.1:47994787-47999787 GCA_017654935.2 Phymorhynchus buccinoides
TCCCTTGACGTTACGTGTTCTTGCTTAAGTTTTCTGTTTGTTTGTCTTTGATGCAAACTTTCAACAGAGGAACTGCCTTGAGAAGAAGACATACTGCGTAGCAACACGGAAGCCTCTCTGAGTTAAAGGCGACTAGAAGACAGTCGTCGACTCGAAAAGACTTGTATGTCAGTTGCGTGATTCTTTGAAAGTCAAGTATCTTTGTCCATCTTGTTATGTGTACGTGCGTCATCACGTGCTCTATCTGTGTGTGTGTGTGTGTGTGTGTGTGTGTGTGTGTGTGTGTGTGTGTGTGTGTGTGCGTGCGTGCGTGCGTGCGTGCGTGTGTGTGTGCGTGCGTGCGTGTGTGCGTGCGTGCGTGCGTGTGTGTGTGTGTGTGTGTGTGTGCGTGTGTGTGTGCGTGTGTGTGTGTGTGTGTGTGTGCGTGTGCACGTGTGTGTGTGTGTGTGTGTGTGTGTGTAGTGTGTGTGTGTGTGCATGCGTGTGTTTGTGTTGTGTGTGTGATGCGTTTATGTATATGACTGTATGTATGCATGGTACGTGCGTGTGTGTGTGTGTGTATGTGTACGTGTTTGTGTGTGTGTGCTTGCGTTTGTGTGTGTTTGTGTGTGTTGCTTGTGTGTGTATGTTGTCGTGAATAGATACCTTTATTTCATGCTTGTGAATTGTGTGACAATCCATACTTGTATTAGGCCTATTAGTAGTAGTAGTAGTAGTAGTGGTGGTAGTGGTAGTGGTAGTAGTAGTAGTGGTGGTGGTGGTAGTAGTAGTTGTGGTAGTCACAGCAGTTGTTGTTGCTGATTGTTATGTGTATTTTCTGCTCATGTTATTGGAGTTTTGTTTCATGTTTTTATTCTATTTCTATTATATGTAAAGCGCCCTGTAGCCTACATAGTAAGATGGGCGCTATATGGATTTTCATCCCTATTATCATTATCATTATCATTATTATTATTATTATTATTATTATTATTATTATTATTAATATTATTATCATTATCATTATTATTATTATTATTAGTGTATCTTATCATTATTTGTTTGTGTGTGTATCATTATCATTATCAATATTATCATCATTATCATTAATATTAATATTAATATTAATATTATTAATATTAATATTAATATTAATATTATTTAATAGTTATGGGCGTCTTTTTTATGTGTACGTGTGAATGTGGGTCACAGCTACCTAGAGAAAAAAACCCAAGGGACTTAATGTTCGTGGTGCGTCAGTGTATCTTATTCATTATTATTATTAGCTTAAAGATTTATTAGTTTATTATTATTATTATTATTATTATTATTATTATTATTAATTTAAAAAAAAAAATCAATATTAGTATTATCTTCCGGCAGTGGACAAATAACGACACTGAAAGACAGTTGTAAAGTTTGAACGCAAACCTAAAGGGAATAAAGAGAGACGCCACGCACATACTCACCTACTCCGCACCCACTCGCTCACACGCCCATAATCTGTGTCCTGCTACAGTGCATGGGGGGAAACCAGACACAATGGAATGTTGGGGGTATAAATTGAGGTTTTGATGTCACAAGTTGAAGCAAAGATTCCAAGTCGACGCACAGAACACAGAATTGGGATGTCCGTGCTTTAGTTTAGATTCTTATATCCAGTTGAAGTTTGTCATTCGAGATAAATGATCATTTGCAGCAATGAGAGACTTAGTGCGATTTTTCTCACGCCAGAGGGCATGACGCTCGTGTGGGGCTAATCCTCTCTATATTATTAGTTGGGGATAAAGAAAGAGAGAGAGACAGTGAGTGGTCCTACCATCACTCTCTCTCTCACTACGCCCAAGTAAGAAAATCGCGTGATAAGCCCCTAGTGCATTGACTGCCCTCTGGCGTGACAAATATCGCCATAGGTTGACCATTGGACACCGAAGACAGAATTGTGCCTCTTTGTTTCTTTTTACTCAATTAAAGACAACACAATCAAATAAACGAAGAAATCATTCAAAATTGTATTGTATTTTTGTGTGGATACCGGTAAAATACATAAACATAGAGATAAATAAATATGCCCTAAATAGAAAATTGGTATTTGGGGGATTGACTATTTTTGGCTTTAGCTATAATTTTTTTAATAATAATCGACTGGTGTCTGTTTGTCCATGCACCATCATATAATATACGTACACGCATACATTACAGGCTGATATATTATTAAAGGGGCACCCTGACGGATGAGTTTATCAAACAAAGCACGTCGAGATCACCAGGAAAACACCCTTTACAGAGATCGCAACACTCTCTTTGCTAGACATCAAACCGTCGAATCGGCGATTCCTCCTTGGCGGAGCTTCTGGAAGTCAGATTCTTTCAGTGAACAGTTTTTATATAGTTTACCAAAAGGAGTTTCACTCACAAAAAAGGAAATAGCTCCTTTTTTTTTTTACTGCACTACAAAAAAGAAAAAGCTTCAACCAGTCTCAGTGGCCTCCACACACCCCGTCCAAAATGGCTTATCTCTCCGGCAACTCCGCCAAGGAAAAATCGCTGTTTTGACGGTTTGATTTCTAGGAAACCAGAGCAAAATGAGTGTTCCGATCCTTGAAAAGGCTGTCTTTCTGGTGACCTCGACGTGGTACTTGCAAAAAAAACCCCCAACAAACTCATCCGTCAGGGTGCCCCTTTATTGAAAATACGAACCAACCAACACCAAAGGAAACTGTTGAATTCGTATTTTAATTTGTATAAGCAGGGGTAGTCGAAGCGAAAGGAATGATAGTAGCTTGGAACATTAGCTTTGACGCTATCTCCTTTTGTGGAATGGCTTAATTTGCTGTTAGGCCCCTTTTTTAACATTCTCTGTTAGTAGAGTCAGAGATGCTAGAGTTGTTTCGCTGATGAGAGTAGAGCTTCAATGTCCTCTCTGTGTGTCTGTGTCTGTGTGTCTGTCTGTCTCTGTCTGTCTGTCTTTCTCTCTCTATCTGTCTCTCTCTGTCTCTCTCTCTCTCTCTCTGTCTCCTTTTCTCGCTCTCTTTCTCTCCCTAGCTCTCCCTGTCTCTCTCACTTCCTAACAACCGTGCAAAAAAGCGAATGAGACTTTAAATCACGTAATCCTTATTATTCCTGAGTATTCCCACCACCTCTACCTCTCTCTCTCTCTCTCTCTCTCTCTCTCTCTCTCTCTCTCTCTCTCTCTCTCTCTCTCTCTCTCTCTCTCTCTCTCTCTCTCTCTCTCTCTCTCTCTCTCTCTCTCTCTCTCTCTCTCTCTCTCTCTCTCTCTCTCTCTCTCTCTCTCTCTCTCTCTCTCTCTCTCTCTCTCTCTTTTCGTTCATGCAATGGAAACATTTCCTTTCCCAAGCTGCCTAACGTTTACGGGTTTTGTCCCCTCCATTTTTATATTAAGACTAATTTCGTCCAAGAAACTTGGGCGGGGCTAGGCTAATACCGCCAGCATTTTGCTGAAACATTAAAATGTCTTTAGGAAATGAAACGTTTATTCATATGCAAATGAAGTTGGGATTGCTGAAAGGGTTTTTCTGGCCTTCACTGGCTTTTTGTTTATGAGGGGGGGGGGGTGGGGGGGGGGGTAGGGGGGGGGGGGGGTCAACACAATTAAAATCACGCTCTTTATTGGAGGGATTTGAGGACGAGAGTTGGCGTTGGGGAAGGTCCCCAAAGGCCAACCAATCCCTTTGGCTGCAGCACCAGAGCCGGTGCCAGGGCCCCCCTCGTTCGAGCTAGAGTCATAGTCTTCCCACGAAAGACTAAGCTGTAGCATGATATTCCAAATACTGTAGAATATCATTTATAGTACAGCTCTCATTTACTATTGGCCCTTTCTACGGGCTACTGTCAACCAGTGATCAAAGCCATTTGAGTAAAGGTCCCTACTGTAAACTATCGATTCAAGCTTGAAACACAAAAGCTTGTTTTTTTCCAGCCCTAAGGACCGCTTGTCATTGCCACACGTTGTGTGGAGTCTGGTACCAAGAAAGGGTCAGAACATCTTCTGGCTCTATTTGACCCCCCCCCCCCCCCCTTGGCTCTCACTGTCTCCGTCTGGCACTCTCTCTTTCTCACTAACCCACTTACTCTCTCTCTCTCTCTCTCTCTCTCTCTCTCTCTCTCTCTCTCTCTCTCTCTCTCTCTCTCTCTCTCTCTCTCTCTCTCTCTCTCTCTCTCTCGCTTATCCATGAATTGTTTTTTGCATTTTTCTCTTTTCTGATGGCAAGATGTAAAGAAGCTATGCTTATTCTTAACCATCAATTACAAAAAAAAAGAAGATCTCTCTCTCTCTCTCTCTCTCTCTCTCTCTCTCTCTCTCTCTCTCTCTCTCTCTCTCTCTCTCTCTCTCTCTCTCCACTTTCTCTCTCTCCCTCTCTCTCCCATCTCTCCCTCTCCATCTAGTTCTTTCTTGCTAGTTACATACAATGTAAGCCGATATAACAAATATACAGATGTTTACCGTGTATTATGCATTTCTAGACACCTTACGTTTCTGCCCAAGTCGCTTAATACTGTCTGCGCCTTCCTCCAAATCCAATTCTTTTTTTGAAAATATGAGCCGCGTTTGTACGCTATTGATTGAGCAAAATAATGAAGTTAATCCTTAGCAGACAATTTGGAAGTATGTAGATATGGCGTTACCTTCTCTCTCTCCCTCCCCCCCCCCCCTTCCCCGTACTGCCGCTCTTTCTCTCTTATTGTCCGTCACCGAAGGTGAACGGACATTGCGATGGGCTGGTTTTTTTTTTTTAGTCCGTCACCAAGACCATTGCGATGGGCTGGTTTGTATTTTCTTTTCTTTTTTTTTTTTTTTTCTGTCTGTCCCAAGGATATCTCCCGAACCGCTTGACCGAATCGCGTTAAATTTTGTGTGAAGGTGTGCCTCCTTAATAGGAAGAGATCGGCGCAAACCATTTTGCCGTCGTGACCTTGACCTTGACGTACGACCTTGAAAACCGAAAATCTATTTTTAGCCATATCTCGGGCACCGATCAACATAGGATGTTGAAACTTGG
>CM065687.1:48004787-48012287 GCA_017654935.2 Phymorhynchus buccinoides
GTGCGCGCGTGCGTACCTGCGTGCGTGTGTGCGCGCGCGTGATAAAGGATGGATGATGATTGGGGAATGTAAGGGTAGTTCTATCCAGGCCACCACCCCCGGAAAAAAAAGAAAAAAAGAAATACAGAAAGAAAGAAAAAAAAAAACCCATAAAAAAAGAAGTAATAAACAAGAAACAAGAAGCATTTGAAGGGAAAGGGGAAAAAAGAAACAAAAATGTCCCTCGCATTGGTTTTTGTCGGCTTTCCTTCTGCGGCCTTGGTCGCTGAGGCGTTATTACGACATGACCGTGAAGATAATTCTACCCTGTCCATCCTTCTTCTTCTTCTCCGATCGCCCAGACAGTTTCCTGTCAAGTATGAGCGCGGATGCGTCATGCTGCCGTTATGCGCCGAACTAAGAAAGAGTTAGGCCCAGCGAGTCCGACTTCGGCTGGAGGAGGAAGTGGGTTTGAAAGTAGTTTCGTGGAAAAAAAAAAGGCAGGAGAACGGACCGGTTTTAAGGCAGAGAAAGATAGTAGATGATGACAGTAAGCAAAAGGGAAAAGGGCAGAGTCAAAGAGAGCGACAGATTAGAGGAAGTTACACGCACAGAACTTCCAGAAGGTGGGGGAAGTATTTATACAAAAGACCCCCCCGGTATCCCCACGGGGGGAGCTGTCAATCCGGTAACCCCCTGCTTGGTTCGCGGCAATGTCCACTGGTGGTGGGTGACTCCCGTGCTTTGTAATTGCGGTGCATGCACGCACGTAATTAGACACGCGCGCATACGTTCACTAGCTGGCACGCACCTATGAGCGCGCTTACGCACGCGCGTGGACACGTGAACCGTACACGCACGCTCTCTTGCATTGTTTACGAATGGTGTGTATGTATGTGTCTGTGTCTGTGTGTGTGTGTGCGTGTGCGCGTGCGAGTGCGTGCGTGTGCGTGTGTGTGTGTGCGCGTGCGTGTGCGTGTGTGTGTGTGCGCGTGCGTGCGTGCGTGCGTGTGCGTGTGCGTGTGCGCGTGCGCGTGCGTGCGTGTGCGTGTGTGTGTGTGTGTGCGCGTGCGTGCGTGCGTGCGTGCGTGCGTGCGTGCGTGCGTGCGTGCGTGCGTGTGTGTGTGCGCGTGTGCGCGTGTGCGTGCGTGCGTGTGTGTATGTGTATGTGTATGTGTGTGCGTGTGTGTGTGCGTGTGTGTGTGTGTGTGCAAGCGTCCTTGCTTAGTCGTTTTAGGTCAAATATTGTAAGAACCCTTTCACCGCCAAAGTCGCATTTTAGCACCACAGTGATTGAACACCTATGTTGCTCAAATGCATCAGATTGGGGTCTATTATCCAAAGACCCCATTGTCTCAGTTTTTGGAAGTAAGGTTAGACCTTAGTTTAGATAATGTCACATAAGAATCCCCCAATACTGCAGGCAGAATAGGGTACCCAAGTAAATGTAATGGACATGTTTGGCTGAAATATGGCTGGCAGTTGAAAGGGTTAGTAAAACCCTGAGAAAAGAGATTGATGGATTGGGTGGACCAGACAAAAACCCCCCACGCCAAATGTGACGGATTCTGAATTAAACAATATCACGGATTCATAAACGTAATGTAGGTCAATGTTCGTTTTTGTTGTTTTGTTGTTTGTGGTTCAAGCCACAAACCTATGACTCACTTTGTCGGTCTGTCTGTCGGTCGGTCCAAAATTGTCGCACATATTGTAAAAGAGAACAAAAATACTTGGGCTTAAAGTAACATTTCAGTTGTCTTATCTACAGTCCTTAGGTAATGAATGAAAAATGGTGTTTTACGTCCTCTCGGTCATAGACACATATGGGACATTTGTAAATACAAAGATGGTGGGAACAATACTGGCTGTAATGCCCGGAGGCAGTGCAACACCAGTAAAGTCCCGAGTTTTTAACAATATAGATATGTACTATATGTACAGTCCTTAGGTAATGAAAGAATTGTATACTGAACAGAGCACATGAATCTTCATTTTAAAGCGTACAAAATAATAAACATACGTAATACAGACACTGCAACAGACACGACGAGTATGCGGTGTTTCTTTTGATGAGTATAAGTAGGATACATAGTTTTAAATGTTTTCCAAAAGATATAAAAGGTTACGAAATGGTGCAGAGATAACATTCTGGGACGGTATTCATGTCGAGATAGCATGAGACTTAGCATGATGCTAACTTAGAAGCTCTTCCAAAAGTCCTATTAAATCCTATAGGACATTGGAAGAGCTTCTAAGTTAGCATCATGCTAAGTCTCATGCTATCTCAACGTGAATACCGTCCCTGGTTTACAGATTAAAATTATTGAAAATCCAGGGGAGGTAACTCATAATTGGAGTGGTAAAAATAGACCGCGTGCCACAAACTATTGCGATTTCGCGCTAGTTTAATAAGTCAATAGAAAGGGGCATTTTATTGACTGAACTCGTTCTGATTAATGATTTTTTGGAATGAACTTAATGTTAAAAGAATAAATTCAGGTTTGTTATGAGCTGGGTGCGTTTTATTGAGTTCGTGAGTTTTCGGAGATGATTGTCTTTCTGGGCCTTAACTTTTGTTCGCTAGTGTATGTTATAAAAAAATATTTTGCTAACCTTCAGGAGTTTTTATGAGGCAAAAGCCTAAATGAATAAATCAATTGTCAGTTGTCAGCTCTCTCTGTGTCTGTCTCTCTGTCTCTTTGTTTCCATGTCTCTCTCTCTCTCTCTCTCTCTGTCTCTCTCTCTCTCTCTCTCTCTCTCTCTCTCTCTCTCTCTCTCTCTCTCTCTCTCTCTCTCTCTCTCTCTCTCTCCCCCCCCGTACCCCCCTCCCACCCCTCCAACACACCCACTTTTTAAACTTTAAACGTTTCACCTCAATTCTGACCGAAATAGCCCCCCCCCCCCCCCCCCCCCCCCCCTCCCCACCATGTTTAAGATAGGAACTGGCACTGAAGCAGCAAGACTACACTGAGACGTTTATGTGAGTGATATCAGACAAACATGGGATGGTGATAATACGGATATTATAGTCCCACAGGCACTGTTTATCTAGACAGTATTCTGCGTTTGTTATCATTGTTGCAAAAACAAGGTGACGAGTGCTAAGAGGCCTGGATGCTCCAGGCGGCTAAAGGCGGGAAACAACAATAACGATAATTGTCTTAGTAGCGAGGGCGATAAATGAGAGAAAAAAACCACACAAAAACAGATAGGGCATATGCAACCCAGCACCACGAAAGGGACATTAAGTCGCTGGGCGAGTTTCTCACAACAGGCTTGCAAAGTCGAAAATCTCATTTACATCAATTTTTAAGTATGGGTAATTTTGTGCTTTCTTATCATCTTATCTTTCATATCCATAAAGTATAATGTTGAATTATGGTCTGTAAATATTCCAACAAGTGCTTTAACATTTGTAGGTTGATGCATTTCCATAGAATAGGACAGACTTTAGACTGTGATTCCTCAAAATGGACGACAGTCACCTTACCAACTTCGAATGCTCATATCTCTGCAATAAAACACGATAGAAGAGTGGTTTCTATATCATTAGATAGAGAACACACCACAGTAGCTTTTCTCAGCTCCTTTCAGTTCATGCCTTTTTCTAACACTCGTCACCAGCATAAACCAATTTAAAGTGTTTTATCCACTAGGCTTACATTGTTTTATGGTGGCATGCCACTTGTAAGGTCTTTTCCTATCCCTAACCAAAATCAATGATCAGAATATTTGCCTCTGTTAAAAGAAATAACTTGAAACAAACAGCTCTCTGTGGAAAACTGAAAGGAGCCAGAATGAGGGGAATTTGTGTACTGTGAGCGGGACGTTTTTAGCTGTACCATTTTCTCAGCATGTCCCTTTTTTACACTAAGTCTTAATGTCCCTTTCGTGGTGCTAGGTCACATATATGAATACGGACCATTGAAGCTTGTTGGGGTTGAATTACTGAGAACTATACCTTTTTTTTAAAACGTTAAGCAATAACTCCGTGAAACCGTGACAACATTATTGTGGAGTGTTCTTGAATTATTATGTTTTTATGACTTTATGTGATTAGACGTTCATTAAAGACCCACCAGATCACGTGACAAAACCACGGGTGTCACGTGCTTTCCCTCTTAATATAGCTGGAAAGAAATCTTGTTTCGACCAGGTTTGACTCCCATGCAAATGCCCCCAAATTCGAAGCGAAGCATCATTTTAAAGAGCAGCCTCAATCTGAAGTTGGGGGAATTTGTATGTGGGTCACGTGTAGCCTACTTTTGGTATTCCCCATCAAGTTGCTGTTTTCTTGTTGTCTTCTTCCCCTATCCTTTTACATCTCGAACGGGATTTTCGATGGCTTGTTGTGAACGTGTTGTTTTGTTTGGGGGCTACTTTTTGTCAGCAATGAACTGAGTAATATTCAACGTGTTGTCACTGGGAATACGTTGATATGGCTTGCCATTCTGCGAATCTGAGTTTTCCCATGGGAAGATCCAGTCTTCAAGAACACTGTCCATACAGAGTCAACGACCAATTGGACGTTACACTCACCATCCCACTCCCATGTCAATCTGATCATGGCGTGCCGCAACCGCACGTTCTAAGGAACCATTGTGCCAAGTTTCATTACAATCGGTTCAGTGGTTTCTGTGTTAAGACGCGCACGCGCACGCACACGCACGCACACACACACGCACACGCACGCACACACACGCACGCACACGCACACGCACACGCACACGCACGCACGCACGCACACGCACACACACACACACACACACACACACACACACACACACACACACACACACACACACACACACACACACACACACACACACACACACACACACACACACACACACACACACACACACACACACACACACACAACACACACACACACAGAGAGAATACGAATACGAATACTTTTTTTTAACGAGGGAAATTGGATAAGCTGAGACAGCTTTTTTACACCATGCCCTCGGGCAAAACATGACAATGAAAAACAAAATGCATAGTAAGTGGCAACAAATACAGCATTACAGCATTACAACAAAAACAGCATTTTTACAACGGGGGGTCTTTTCTATAAATAGTTCCCCCACCTTCTGGAAGTTCTGTGCTAGTATCTTCCTCTCATCTGTCACTCTCTTGGACTCTGCCTTTTCCCCTTGCTTACTGTCATCTACTATCTTTCTGCCTTTCCGGCCCAATCTCCTGCCTTTTTTCAAGAAGCGTTTTCAAAAAGAGTTCCTCCAGCCAAAGTCGGACATGCTGGGCCTAATTATGTCTTACTTAGGCGCATAACGGCAGCATGACGCATCTGGGCTCCTAATTGACAGGCTACTGTCTGAGCGATCGAAGAGGGAGAACCGGACCTCAGGTGATCCCCCTGATGAGAAGGCTTGGTGCTGGATTCGTTTTCATGGACGACAACGCGCCATGTCACTGGGCACATGCCCTCAGGAATGAGTCGAACACCCACAACATCGCCCATCTTGACTGGCCACCCCGATTCCCTGACCTCAACCCGATTGGACAGGCATGGGACATGCTTGAGTGAGCTGTTTACAACATGCCCGCCAGTCCCCAGACACTGGATGCCTTGGAAGCAGCCCTGGAGAGCCATCCCACAGATCCAGCTGGGTGGACTCAATGCTACGCCACATGCAAGCCTGTATTCATGCCTACGGAGGTCACACTCGCTGTTAATGACGTTCTGAACTGTTTACGCACTCTTTTCTTTAAATTCACATTGACAGGCGGCTTTATTTTACACCAGTTTCCGACACCCATTTCTTTAGTTGCTCAGTATCCTGAGATCGACCAATGATTTACGACTAAAGTGTTTTTGCAATGTGAAGTTTTGTTGCTTGACTTTTTTGTGAGGAGTATAATTATACCGTACGACAATAGTTATATTTTACTTAGGGCAGTCTTGTGGAATGAATCGAGAACTCGGGGGCGACTTTCTGTTTTCAGACGAAATGAATTTTGGACGTGGTTGGTTGTTTTGGTGTTTTTTGGGCAAATCAGTTTTTTTTAATCCTTTCGCAAAACGTCATCATGCGGTTCTCTAAAACTCTGTGAAGCCAGAGACGCCACGAGGATGATGAAAGATGAGGCCGATAAGCTGTAGCTTGGGGAACATTGGTAGCCCAACCGTTATAGATAAGGTTCTGGGGTTAGATAAAGTAAAAAGGACAGGAAAAAAAGCGGTCGCCAACAAAAGACAAGACTTGGATTGTGTCTTGGTTGCAGTGGGTGGATGCCTCGTGCCTCCATACTGGGGAGCTGGACATCCCCGCCCCCTCCACGAGTCTTGTCGTTAGTACAAACATAGTTCCCCCACCTTCTGGAAGTTCTGTGCTTGTAACTTCCTCTAATCTGCCACTCTCTTTGACTCTGCCTTTTCCCTTTGCTTTCTATCGTCTACTATATTTCTGACCTAATGACCCATTCTGCCATTTTTTTCAAAAACAAATCTTCCAAATAATTTTTCTCCTTTGAGCTCCTACGAAATCGGAATGTGTCGGCTGTACGCAGCGAGGAGACCAGTGAAAACTAAAAGCCGAACACATACGTACCTTACCCATTATGGTCATATGGCCTGGGAACGCAGAAGAAGAAGAAAAAGGATTGTGTATTGTCTGGAACCAGTACCGTCTTTAGTTTCTGTTTGTGTTTTTTTCCTTCTGAATCTGGGTCTTCTTTCTGTATAGGGCCTGTACTGGTTTGAAAGCAAAATATAGAAACATAGACGGGGTGGAGCAACCGACATCAAAAAAAGAGAATCGTCTGAAGTTGGTAGGATGTTTTGACAAGGATTGCGAGAAGATAGCATGCCTTGTTTTTGGACCGACTGGGCTCAGAATTGAATTGGTATGGGTCGTGATGAGTTGTCTCAAGTGGCAAGGAGGCCAGTTTTAGCTTCTTTTTGTTGTTGCTGTTGCTATTTCTTCAGACTGCACTGGCCTTGTTTAATAATCTTCCCAGCGTCAGGGTCAGGGCACGGGAGAGGCGCGGAAGCTGATAAGGGAGTTAATTCGGGAAGTTCTTTCGCTGCCGCCCGGACCCTAGTTTGGCTACTACGACTATATTATAACAAGCGCGAAATCGCAATAGTTTGTGGCACGCGGTCTAGTTTTACCACTCCAATCATGAGTCACCTCCCCTGGCTTTTCAATAATTTTAATCTGTAAACCAGAATGTTATCTCTGCACCATTTCGTAACTTTTTATATCTTTTGGAAAACATTTAAAACTATGTATCCTACTTATACTCATCGAAAGAAGCACCGCATACTCATCGTGTCTGTTGTAGTGTCTGTATTACGTATGTTTATTATTTTGTACGCTTTTAAAATACATCATTTTAAAGAGCGGCCTCAATTTGAAGTGTAGCCTCGATTTGAAGTGCGACAATTTGTCAAAATGTGCGACAATTTTGGACCGACCGACCACCGACGACGACCGACCGACCGACCGACCGACCGACCGACCGACAAAGTGAGTTATAGGTTTGTGG
>CM065687.1:48017287-48024787 GCA_017654935.2 Phymorhynchus buccinoides
TCTTTCCTCGTTTTGATTTGATAGCCATTTGAAGTTTGGCATTCAATTTTTTTTTTCGAGATCAGAGTTTTGACTGCTTTTCTACTTCCCGTGGGAAGGAGCATACTTGATCAATCTTTAAGTTTAAAAATTGTTTTCGTATACACATGGACATGGTTTATGCATGGATTATTCTAGTGGCCCTATCAGGATTAGACTCACAGTCTCACTCTCTCACTCACTCTCATGCTCTTTCCGCTGGTAGACCCATGTTTCCTTCTTGTGTTGGCATTCAAGTTAGATTACTTCCAGAAATCGGACACAGAAGACAGAATTTGGCCGCTTTGTTTTTATTGATTCGGTTTAATAACAATCAAATAAAGAAATCATTCAAAATTGTCTTTCATGTTTTGAATACTAACGGAATACACTATGCAAAATACACATAAATACGCCCTAAACAGAAAAATGTATTTGGGGGGTTCATTAATTTTGATTGCTTTTGGCTTTTGTTCACAAAAATGTTCTGAGCGAATTACGCCTGTTCCCCCTCCCCCACCCCACCCTTCACCATCACTAATGTGAATAGGGTTTCTGTGTTGATTGATGACGTATTCTGGATAAAAGACTCCAGGGATCATCCCAACAAACAGCCGAAGCACTTGAACACTATGGTACAAATGCATCAGCTAGGGATGAGAACTTTACGTGTGTGAACCGTTTTGGGGTTACCCCGCCACGGTGGTCACGGGCAGCACTCCGTCTTCGGGGGGATAAGGGTCTCTGTGTGTCTTTACGTGTGCATTGTGCAGTGCAGTGCACAATTCTCTCCACCACGGTTGTTGCGTACTGTGTGAGTGGTGCTCACATGGGTGTCTGCAAAGAACACCTTTTGCAAGAGTCAATGCCCTTGGTGGGTGGGGGAAGATGGTTCAGTACTGACCAAACAGGGGGATAACTCTCGCCAATAACCCTATTTGATGCCACTAAATGGCTGCTTTTCGCAAGAGTGAATGCCGTTGTCAGTACTGACCAGCAAGGGCATCACTCTCACTGTCATGGGCGTTAATAACCCTAGTTGCAGAGGCCTATAGGCAGGCCTGGGTCATCCTTTTTTTTATAGGATGAACCTTGGGTCTGTCTCATTGTGGCTGTTGCTTATGCTTTGCTAGGCGACTTGGTTCCGAAAATAACTTTGGTGAAGGGAGTTAATTACAGAGAGTTACCTCTCGTGTGTGTGTGTGTGTGTGTGTGTACATGCGTGCGTGCGTGCTGGGAGATCTATGAAAAGTAGGTCAGCTTGAGGTCTATGAAGGGGGGTGGTGAATGCGGGGGCGGGCGGAGGGGGGGGGTAGTGCGAGAAAATGACTTTTGCGTGGAAAACGCTATTTGTAATGGTTTGGATTCTAGGAGGGGATGTGACGTAAAAATAGTTATCGTGATTTTATTTCGGGTTGTTCCTTGTGATAAGTGCGGTTGTTTTGTTTGTTGGTTGTTTTTTTGCTGAGATTTTTATCTTCTTTGTGAAGCGCTTAGAGACACGTAAGGAGAATAAGCGCTATATAAATTGTCATTATTATTATTATTATTATTATTATTATTATTATTATTACTATTGTTGTGCAGTGCGCTACATCGCCTCGCTGAACCTGTGCCCCCATTTCCGCGGCACGTGCGGCGCGGCGTGCAGCCACTACGTGGTCCACAAGTGGAAGTTCCCCCTGTGCGCCAACCTCACCTGGAAGTGCTGCGTCAACCTCAGCGGTCAGTGGCTGCACTGTTGTGCAGCCTTCAATGTGTTGGAATGGTCGAGTTATGGCGATTATTTGACCGCCAGGGGGGCAGTCAAACCACTAGGGGCTTATCACGCTATATATTCTCTCTCTTTATCCCCAACTAAGAATATAATGAGGATTAGCCCCACTCGAGCGTTATGACGCCTGGAGGGCAAAAGAGCCCGCTAAGTCGCTCAACTGTCATTCACCAAATATTTATTTTCATGAAATATTTCAGGAAATGTATAAGCGCTAGCTTGTTGATGCTCTCTTTTGCTTTCTGTGTTATATGTGTTGTTTGGAAATATTAAAGATTTGCTTAAACCAGACCGATTGATGGTGATGGTGATGATGATGATGATGTGATGGTGACGATGATGATGGTGATGATGATGATGATGATGATGATGATGATGGTGATGATGATGATGATGATGATGATGATGATGATGGTGATGATGATGATGGTAATGGTGACGTTGGTGATGCTGCTGCTGATGATGATGAAGGTGATGAGGTACGAATGTTTTATAAAGGAAACCAATAATATATGTTTCCGCAGATCTAGGTGAGTTCGACCTTGGGATCAACTCTTTTGATGGAACCCATCTACGGTCCAGGGTTAGAGTTGAACTTTTGGGTTTAGGGCTAGGGTCAGTTTAGCTAGTCAGAGTTGAAGGTCTAGGGTAGTTGAACTTTTGGGTAGGGCTCAGAGTTGAACTTTTGGGTTTAGGGCGAGATGATGAAAACTTTAGAAACGATACTTGAAAATGTTGACATACTTTATGTGCACCCCCCCCCCCCCCCCCCCCCCCCCCCCCCCTCCCCCCCACCCCCCCCCCCCCCCCCCCCCCCCCCCCCCCCCCCCCCCCCCCCCCCCCCCCCCCCCCCCCACCCGCCCCCCCCCCCCCCCCCCCCCCATTGCATTGCAGACTACCAAGGAGCCAGCATACAGAACGAACAGACCACGCTGATGACCAGCACAACCACATCAACCACCACTACCACTACCCCCGTCCCCACCACGTCCCTAGTGGCACGTTCAGGTGCGTGGATGTTTTGAAAATAATTAATGTTTAAGCCATCTCATGCTAAGCCATTCGTTGACTTTCCAGTCTCACTGCTCATTTACTCATGCACTGACTTTGTCTATTTACGTAGTACTACTAGAGTGTGGAATTTTGGAGACCCCCCCCCCCCCCCCCCCCCCCCCCCCCCCCCCCCCCCACTCAGGCACATACCACGTTTGTCTGATCACAGCCTTGACATCCACCAGTCAGCATCTTTTATTGAAAGACCCACTGACCCATGAGTCAAAATCACGGGTTTCACGTGTTTCCCTCTCTCGCTGGTAAGACATCGTATTTCAAATGCCTATGCAAATGCCCCCAAATTGAAAGCGAGACAGCCTTGGAAGAGCAGCCTCAATTTGAATTTGGGGGATTTGTATGTGGGTCACATCTACCTAGGAAAAAACCACAAGGGAACTTAATCTTTCTGGGTCAGTGGGTCTTTGAGACATTGCCCTTACAATGAGGCTTTATACCGAACATTATCTGCCCCTGTCTCGTGCCCTGAAATGCGAACGCCACCTACTTAAGATTATCGTCCTTGCCTGTCATGAAGTAGTAGTATATAGCCACAGAAAGTTATCTGCACCTGACTCGTCGATATGTGGCATGAGCGGTTAGTTCGGGCCTTAGATTACCGCCCTTTCGTGTCGGCAAGAAGTAGTATAAAGCCCCATTACCTCCCTTAATTAGTGTTTTTTTTTATGAATGCTGTTCTGATGTAACAAACACAGGACAACGGAGGAGCAACACCTTTATTGGCCGCTGCAAGTAGGGTTATTAACGCCCTTGACGGCAAGAGTTAAGCCCTTGTTGATCAGTATCCAAAAGGACATTCACTCTTTGCAAAAGGCAGCCATTAAGTGGCCTCAAATAGGGTTATTGGCGAGAGTTATGACCTTGTTTGGTCAGTACTCAACCATCTCCCCCCCCCCCCCCACACACCCACCAAGGGCATTCACTCTTGCAAAAGGTGTTCTCTGCAGTTGCCAAACATTCTTAAGATTTCTTAAAAAGTCGGAACTGCCTATTAATGTTCAGACTCGTGCGGCCGGATGGAGTGGCCCAATCGTCGCCGGAAGAGGATTGTGGGCGGAAACGTGTCGGCGCCCGGCTCCTGGCCCTGGTTGGTGGCGCTGCGGTCTCTGCTGGGTGCGCATGCGTGCTCCGGGGCCCTGATAGCTCAGCGGTGGGTGGTGACGGCGGCCCACTGCTTCAAGAGGTGAGAGGGTGGGTGGGCGGGTGTTGGAATGTGCGATGCTTCGTTGCGTGTTGAGATGCTATGGAGTTACCGTGACTGTACTGGCATGTGCGCATTGGCATACTTGTAGCAAAATCAAGATAATTTCGAGGTTTTCCTTCCAGAACCATCTAATTCCCCCCCCCCCCCCCCCCCCCCCCCCTAGTCTTTTGGAGATTGTCAATGCATGCATAGACAATTGTATTTACCGTTTTTATTTTTACCATACATTAAAGCTGTATTTTAGGAACATTATAGCTTACCTTGGAATACTAACCCTAACCCTAACCCTAACCCTACCCCTAAACCTAACCCTACCCCCCCACTATGTACTGCAGTACACCGCGATTTGTCACAGTTGTGTTCCGTCCGCTTATACGGTGGGGGGTAGGGTTAGGGTGTGTGTAGGGGGTCCAAAAAGGTTATTAGCTAAAAATGGTAAAATACAGATTTATGTATGTAACTTTAACCGAGATAGGTAGGGGGGGTGGCAATCTTGATGAATTGGTTCTTCATTTGAAAGGTAACAAAATGGCTGCAAAATGCATAGTGAAAATGAGAAAACAATGAATCAACAGATATACATGTACATACATACATATAAGAGTTCATGATTGTGTTTGATAAAGGGACGTAAAAAAAACAACACCGAAATATTGCCACCAACAACGTGAGCGTGCGGGGTTTTGTTCATCGTATATATGAGTTTTGTAAGTGGGTTTTGATGATAACAACCGAGTCTTGTACATAATAAGAGGAGAAACGGTGATCAATAAAATAAAAATCCTGATCGCTTCTCGGCCTTTTGGCTAAGACGGTGATTCAGGAACATAATTTTTTGTTTATACCATGGTTGGTTTGTTCAGCCCGTCGTACATGGCGAAAGCCGATACGCGACGTTAAACTGAACTTCCATCCGTGATCAAGGTGACGACCGTGATGAGGTGTAATGGTGCAATAGGGCATTTGCCACGAGTGTTTGTTCTCTATGCTAGACTACTAATTTGCCCGCGCTCGTTCTGCCCGAGTTACGTTGACCTTTCTAATTCAACTCTCTAAATTCAACTCAATGAAATTCAAGGTCGCAGTCACGCGGCAAATGCCCTATTGTATGACGACCCACGTCGACGAAGACAATGTCAGAGCGATGACCATGCTGGCCTCACTGCATGCAGGGTCTCGCTGGCCAGCGCGTGGAGGGCGAGGGTCGGGGAACGTCATCTTCTGCTCGCTGACGAACACGAGAGGGACATTCGAATCACCAACATTTTCGTGGTGAGTTCTGCTTGTGTGGTCCTCGTCTCATTTATCCTGCAGGCGGCAGTGGGATATTGTTTGGGGGCTCTACACGGGTGGCGCAGCCTGTTGCGTGACTCGGTGACTGCACTATGAATGCTGACCGCACGTTATAACTGCCCATAAATCTGCCTGTTTGTTTTATTATCAATCAAGGTTTATTTTGTAGGTCGATGTTGCAACACATGTACTCCCATGCGACCATGAATATAACTATCGGTTCTTATGGACATGAGATATTTCAGACTTTTGAGGGTCCCAGAGGTCATTTGCTTAATTGTTTTGAGATCACTGTAAATCCGTTGAGAAAAGTAAAAGGGGAGGGAGGTGGTGGCGGGTAGATTTTGTAGGAACTAGGATCATTCATTAAGGAGATTGAGATTTTGATAACCTTGCTGTTCCAGAGGTTGATTTT
The DNA here is from genome assembly GCA_017654935.2 of Phymorhynchus buccinoides. Taxonomy (NCBI): domain Eukaryota; kingdom Metazoa; phylum Mollusca; class Gastropoda; order Neogastropoda; family Raphitomidae; genus Phymorhynchus; species Phymorhynchus buccinoides. The sequence continues at coordinate 48,023,063 of CM065687.1, forward strand.
TACAGGTAAAAAGCAAAACATCCTGAACCCCTCCAGGACTTTTACCCCTGGACCCAGCCAGAGGCCTACAGGGGGGTGGGGGTGGGGGTGGGGGGTCTCCAAAGCCCTGCCTTTTTTCCTCATTTGGTTTTGTTCTGTGGGAATTGGGGAATCCCATCCATCTCTAGTTCTAGAAAGTCACGGCATTAGAAAACCCTTCTGTGGTTGGCTCGGTTATTGTTTGTAGCATGTCAAAATACGTTCATGGATGCAATTGGATTGCGAGAATACCTTTTGAATACCTTTTACCTATTGTGTAAGCAAACTTATAACAAACACAAAATCAATTTGAAGGAACACCCCCACTTACGGACTATTTAGTAAAACATCTAAAGCCCCCAACGCAGAGAATAAGCCTAATGGTTTGACAAACTTAAATGAATGAATCTTTAATTTGATGACTTTTCACGTCAATAGTGATTGTAGACAACGTGCACCAAGTTAAGAAAACCCATACATACACACATGCATAAAAAACCCCAATGGCAACAAACAACCAAAACAAACATAATGAATTATACAGTAAACTTCCAATAGGCGTGGACAGCATTAATTTCCCTGCCAGTCTCATACTGTATGATGTCATTGATGATGTCATAACTTTTGATGTCATAAGCCTGGGATGATGGTTTTTGGTTTAGATAAGCCAGAAAATAAATATCTCTAGACCATTTTCTCAGATTGAATCTAACAGCTTTGTTTTAAACTTTATCATAAAAGATCGATAATTTCTATGTTTTCCTCTGGCAGTGAAGGGGTTAAAGTAATGTCAATTTCTGCGTCAGTTAAAATATGAAACTTACATTATGTCCGTATGTACTGTAATTATTATTATTAGGTTTTCTTTATATTATGACAATTACAATTCATTTCACCTTTTCTTTGTTCGTTTGGTTCTTTTGAGCTCCTGTGGTGGGAAAACAAGTGGGGACATTAACCCCTTGACTGCCAGAGAAAATCAAAGAAAAAATCATTGTACAAATCCTGACATGAAAAAGACAACTGATAGAGCCACTCTGGCAAAATGGTCTGGGTATGTAACTCTCTTGATTGTGCAAGAGCAAAAACCAGAATATCAGAGTTATTCCTCTTCATCTGATGACGTCATCAGTGATGTCATCAAGTCAGTATGTGATACGTTTATGGCAGTCAAGGGGTTAATTGGTTCTAACCATTACCATAATTGTGATCCAGCACCACGAAAGGGACATTAAGTGTCAAACTGACCATTCTGAGAAAAGTATACATTTGAAAACGTCAGACATTTTTCTTTCTAATGATACAAGAAACCGTTCTTGTATCTTTTTTCCGTTCCATTTACAGTTAGTAGGGTGAGCGTCGGCCGTTTTGAGAAAATAGTCTACAGTCTAGCCTAGCTGAAGAAAATGTATTGACCTACTCGTTTAAAAACACTCATAAGACCATTTTAGAGACCATAGTAAAAATTGCCCTGTTATAAATATGAACTATATTAAGCTGTTGGAGAACACGAAAATACCCATAACTCAAAATTGACCCCAAATTTTCCCTTTCCCTGTGTACTGGGTCAAAACATTATAATAACTACGTGCATTTTACTACTAAGCTTAGCATGCCGAATGCGTTTGATGTTAGGATAGCCCACACTTTCCGGTTCCTCCACACACACGCACCCACGCGCGCACGCGCACACGCTCACGCACACTT
>CM065687.1:48027287-48032287 GCA_017654935.2 Phymorhynchus buccinoides
TTTTCTATATCACCAGGGACAAAAAGAAGGATAAACACATAATATGTTTTAACCCTTTCATCGCCACTGCCGCCTCTTGGCACCACAATGATTTAACACCCATTGTCACTAAAAGGCATCAAATGAGGGTCTGGTATCCAGTGACCTTAATATGTTCTTAATTTGGGGAGGTAAGGATAGGCCCCTATTTTATGCATGTCACAGAGGAATCCCCAATATTGCAGACAGAATATTTTATCTACCCGGGTAAGTTTAATGGTAAGTTTTGGCTGAGGAATGGCTGGCTTTGAAAGGGAATTGAATTGAAAATTATATGGCTACTAAAAACACCCACTTTGCCATTCTATCCGATAATGATGATATCTCGTTTCTTTCTGTTTGTGCGCGTGGCTCTTTTGATCCTTCCACCTCCACACCACCAGGGGGACTCCGGGGGTCCTCTGTCGTGTGAGCGGGGCGGGCGGTGGTTCCTGGAAGGGGTTGTCTCCTGGGGGACGGAGAACTGCACCGTCAGCGGCTACCCCTCCGTCCTCACTCGCCTGCCTCCCTTCCTGCCCTGGATACGCTACATCCAACGCCGCCATTAGGAGGTTACTAACCCACCCCCACCCCCTTAACATCCACCCGCGTAACACCCACCACCCAAACCATTTGTGACGTCAGGTCACATCCAGGACACGTGACCGTCATTCAAAAAAACTGTCCTCGCAGCAAGTTAAAAAAATGGTCTAGCAAAATGAGAACTTGACTTTTGTTGGTCCTCTGCCATGTCCTTCCTTTGTAGCCCTCGATCCAAGCATAATAATACCTGGCCGCCGCCACCATTATATTATTTATTTATTATTATTATTATTATTATGAAAATGAAACAAAGGAAATACCAACATGCTTTTATTCCAATATTTCGGTCGTGCTCGACCTTTTACTAGGAAATCTTTCTCTTGACTGACAGTAGTCTCATCTCTCCCAATTTCACAAAACAACAGTGAGTATCAGTCACACACACAAAGGGGAAGAAAATGCATGCAAGAAATCCAAGTTTATTAATTATTATTTTTTTTTTTTTTTTTTTTTTTTTTTTGCTCATGAGGCCCAGGGTTTTATTGTTAGAAAACGATTAGAAGATCCGTTCACCTTGTCGCCTGACAAATCGTTTGGGTTTTAATTAATGATGCATCTTGTCTCACCCCGTTACCTCGGTGCGGAGATAAGACAAGTCTCAGCTCTCCTTGACTGACAAGAGATATAAAATTGATGTGGCAAGGCCAGCCACCAGCTCTCCCATAAAATTGATGTGGCAAGGCCAGCCACCAGCTCTCTCATAAAATTGATGTGGCAAGGCCAGCCACCAGCTCTCTCATAAAATTGATGTGGCAAGGCCAGCCACCAGCTCTCCCATAAAATTGATGTGGCATGGCCAGCCACCAGCTCTCTCATAAAATTGATGTGGCAAGGCCAGCCACCAGCTCTCTCATAAAATTGATGTGGCATGGCCAGCCACCAGCTCTCTCATAAAATTGATGTGGCATGGCCAGCCACCAGCTCTCTCATAACATTGATGTGGCAAGGCCAGCCACCAGCTCTCCCATAAAATTGATGTGGCATGGCCAGCCACCAGCTCTCTCATAAAATTGATGTGGCAAGGCCAGCCACCAGCTCTCTCATAAAATTGATGTGGCAAGGCCAGCCACCAGCTCTCCCATAAAATTGATGTGGCAAGGCCAGCCACCAGCTCTCTCATAAAATTGATGTGGCAAGGCCAGCCACCAGCTCTCCCATAAAATTGATGTGGCAAGGCCAACCACCAGCTCTCCCATAAAATTGATGTGGCAAGGCCAACCACCAGCTCTCCCATAAAATTGATGTGGCAAGGCCAACCACCAGCTCTCCCATAAAATTGATGTGGCAAGGCCAGCCACCAGCTCTCCCATAAAATTGATGTGGCTTGGCCAGCCACCAGCTCTCTCATAAAATTGATGTGGCTTGGCCAGCCACCAGCTCTCTCATAAAATTGATGTGGCTTGGCCAGCCACCAGCTCTCTCATAAAATTGATGTGGCTTGGCCAGCCACCAGCTCTCTCATAAAATTGATGTGGCTTGGCCAGCCACCAGCTCTCTCATAAAATTGATGTGGCTTGGCCAGCCACCAGCTCTCTCATAAAATTGATGTGGCTTGGCCAGCCACCAGCTCTCTCAGACAAATTGATGTGGCTTGGCCAGCCACCAGCTCTCTCATCAAATTGATGTGGCTTGGCCAGCCACCAGCTCTCTCATAAAATTGATGTGGCTTGGCCAGCCACCAGCTCTCTCAGAACAAATTGATGTGGCTTGGCCAGCCACCAGCTCTCTCATAAAATTGATGTGGCAAGGCCAGCCACCAGCTCTCCCCTGCTCTCTTCCTTCTCCCCCCCCCCCAACTCTCCCACCCTTCCACCCTCGTTGTTGCGGGACATCATGTCCTTCAGACTGCTGGGGGACGTTATCGACAAGCGTCATCAGCATCATCACTAGACTACTATAACCTCCCCCCCCCCCCTCCAACTCCTCCTTCTAAGATATTTACCCTTTTTTTCCTTCCGTGACGTTTTTTCTTTTTAGAACAAACGACTCTTCACTGGTAGCGGTGGACATGGTGGAATTAAGCGAGTAGAAATGTAATGAAAATTGAATTATGTAAGGCATCATTACATTATTTTCATCTATTACTTAAAGACCCACAAATGTCGCAGGATTGTTTTGTTGTTTTTTGTACTCGGTGTAACATAGTATTTGCAAGGAAGATCGAGGCTGCTCTTTAATTGGGGGATGACTGGTTCGTGAAGGATATGGGTATGAGAGCCACACTTGGTCAAAATAAGATTTCTTACCAGCGAGAGAGGGAAACTCGCGAAACCCGTGATTTTCACTCACGGACCTGGTGGGTCATTAAGCTTAGGTTTGAAAGACGTGCATGTACGAAAACCTGCAGTTGCATAGATTCATAATCCTTGACAATATTTATAGCGTGCGAAAGTTCCTGTGTACATAAAACAGGTATTCTGACTATTCTGTTGATCTTGTATCATTTGTGGGGTAACCACAAACGTTTAACCCCATCAAGACATCACTGCCTGAGGCAAACATCATTACTGGCCTGGGGTTGCCTAGAACAAAAAAAATTATAACAAATAAAAAGTACAACAAAACTCACCACTGTCCGTGATTCAGTTTTGACAACAATACTGGTTGATCCAAGTTTAATTTTCACTTTGAAATCGTGGTTACTTGCATTAAAATCGGAATCATTAGTCTCCTTATTACTATCACTGGTAATGAAAACTTGTTGGAGCATTTTGTGAGGCTTGCGTAGGGGCTGATCTTTTGGACATTTTAAACATTCACAACTGAAAAAAGAAATGCCAAACATAAGTAAAACGAAGACTGGAAGAGTGACAAAGAGAGATAACTCGAGAAACGTGGTTTGGATTGAGGAAACATGACTCTATATTATTAGATTTTTTGGGGCATAACGCTCGTGTGGGGCTAATCCTCTCTATATTATTAGTTGGGGAGAGAGAGAGACAGTGAGTGGTCCTACCATCACTCTCTCTCTCACTACGCCCAAGTAAGAAAATCGCGTGATAAGCCCCTAGTGCATTGACTGCCCTCTGGCGTGAAAAATATCGCCATAGGTTGACCATTCGTCCGGGATGAGTTAAAATGGCACTTGTAAGTGGTAAAACTTAACTTTGAATGCTTCGAGTTAATACACAGTAAAAACAGCTTTAGCAACCTGATTTCAAGTTCAAAAAACAAAACAAAAAAGCAACTTGTAAGACTTTCCCGTCGTGTCAAAATTTATATTGTTCTTGTCTCATAATATAAGATTCACAAATTGACTTGCGAAGAAAAGAAGTCACTGGTCAGACTGGACGTCATGTCCTTTCTAAAGAAAGATCAAAGGAACACAGATTTAGTGTCACTCTTTTCGTAACGGCTAACCAACATGCTAGACATATGTGACCCAGCACCACGAAAGGGACATTAAGTCGCTGGGCTAGTTTCTCACAATAGGCTTGCAAAGTCAAAAAAATAATTTTTAGTCGATTTTGAGTTGTGGGTATTTTCGTGTTCTTTTAATCTTATCTTTCGTAGTTATAAAGGATGATCTTTAATATGGTATCTAAATGGTCTTATAAGTGATTTAAAACAAGTAGGTCAATGCATTGTCTTCATCTAGTGCCAGACTTTAGACTGTTTTCTCAAAATGGTCGACGCTCACCCTACTAACTTCAAATGCTCATAACTTTGGAACGGAAAAAAGATACAACAAAGGTCCTTGTATCATTAGAACGAGAATTGTCGGAAGTTTTCAAATGTATAGGTTTTGTTTTTCTTCCAGAATGATCAGTTTGACACTTAATGTCCATTTCAGGGTGGTGGGTCACACATCATCGGCCTAGAACTATCATAACGGCAAAGATGACAACGTGGACCTTAATCAATGAACGTGCTACAGAATGCTAGTGATTTTGTTGAGAAGCGGGCATGGTCAAGCTTTCGATTAATTTAAATATGATTTCTGATTTCCGTAAAGACTGGGGTTGTTGATTCCACAGGAATATAATTATCTCTTTGATTTATATCGTTCTTGATTGCTCTAAAAGCAAATATGATATTCTTCTCCCACTCAAAAATAATAAAACTAGTTAAGATGTATGTTTAACGTCCTCCCGATCAATAGATCATACTTATGGGACATTATTATATAATTATATAGTTATTGTAAAAATAAAAATTGTTCTGTATCATGGTTTTCAAGAAAGTACATTTTAAACATGCAGACGGACATGAACACAGACTGGCAATGTACTTCATGCCCCCTTTACAGACTAATTAAAGGCAGTCTGTATAATTATGTATATGTATATGTTGCCTTTGAATTTAGTTGTTTTATATAGCACTATGACAAAGCGTGAGTCAACCCATTAGGGACGCTTATGCCGATTTATTTACTAATT
>CM065687.1:48039787-48051538 GCA_017654935.2 Phymorhynchus buccinoides
GTGTGTTTATCTTCGCTCATATGACAGGAAACTGAAAAAGAAGTCTGTGTAAAAGTCTATGTAGCAAAGTGTCTTTATATCTGTTAATGTCCCACATGTGCCTGTTCGAGTGAGCCTTGAAGGCTTTGCCTCTTTGTCAATCCATCATTTTTTAACCGACCTAAAGCCCCCACACTCTCCCCCATTTATGTAATCTCTCTTATAAAATATTTAATTTTGTATTGCTAGTCCCCAGATACGCGAAAGCGTGGTAGGGACTATAAACTCCCAGAAGAAGAAGAAGAAGAAGAAGAAGAAGAAGAAGAAGAAGAAGAAGAAGAAGAAGAAGAAGAAGAAGAAGAAGAAGAAGAAGAAGAAGAAATCAATCCATAATCTAGGATCCATGTTCAATCCAATCGAATAACGTCTAAGTTAGAGAGGCAGAGGCAAGCTGACAGGCAGAAATATCTGAATCTGAATCTGAATCTACACAGAGACATAGACAACAGTGATATTTCAATTAAAGCTTATTCTTCAAACCAATAATAAAACTGAACACGTACCAAACTCCAAAAGAACAGGCATGGGAAAGGGGGGGGGGGGGGGTGTTCTCGGAGAAGGGGGAAGCTTTGACCCAACAGGCCAACTAATATAATTAGACAGGGTGGGGCGGCGGCGGCCAAAACTTTTCATTAGTTCCTGACAGTTTGCAAGCTTTCTGGGCAACTGCGGCATGCGTGCGTCGTTCGTGTCCAGCCACACAACCACCGGTCAGTCCTGCTACGGTAGACACGAGACAAAGAAGAAGGACCAGACAGGGTTTCCGAAGTGTAGCGTTTTACAGCCATTATGTAGCGGGAAGCTTGTCGGACTTTATTTATTTATTCCCCATCGGATCCGTTGAAAGAATCATTCTTCTCTGGTGAAAGTCAGAAGGCACTATCATTCTGCTCAGGTGAAAGCCAGAAGGTACAATCATTCTTAGTACTATCATTCTGCTCAGGTGAAAGTCAGAAGGTACTATCATTCTTTATCAGGTGAAAGCCAGAAGGTACTGTCATTCTACTCGTATGAAAGCCAGAAGGTACTATCATTCTTCTAAGATGAAAGCTTGATATTATCATTCTTATCAGGTGAATGTCAGAAGGTACTATCACTCTTCTCTAGTGAAAGTCAGAAGGTACTATCATTCTTCTCAGGTGAAAACCAGAAGGTACTATCATTCTTCTCAGGTAAAAACCAGAAGGTACTATCATTCTTCTCAGGTGAAACTCAGAAGGTACTATCATTCTTCTCAGGTGAAAGCCAGAAGGTACTAGCATTCTTCTCCTTTCTCTCTATTGTTTTTGTAAAGCGCATTGAGCTTTAAGGTAATGCGCTATATAAGTTTCCTAAATTAATACATACACAAGGTACTATCATTCTTCTCAGGTGAAAGACACAAGGTACTATCATTCTTCTCAGGTGAAAGACACAAGGTACTATCATTCTTCTCAGGTGAAAGCCAGAAGGTACTATCATTAGTACTATCATTTTTCTCAGGTGAAAGACACAAGGTACTATCATTCTTCTCGGGTGAAATCCAGAAGGTACTATCATTCTTCTCAGGTGAAAGACAGAAGGTACTATCATTCTTCTGATGTGAATGTCAGAAGGTACTATCATTCTTCTGATGTGAATGTCAGAAGGTACTATCATTCTTAGTACTATCATTCTTCTCAGGTGAAAGTCAGAAGGTACTATCATTCTTCTCGGGTGAAAGCCAGAAGGTACTATCATTCTTCTCAGGTGAAAGACACAAGGTACTATCATTCTTCTGATGTGAATGTCAGAAGGTACTATCATTCTTAGTACTATCATTCTTCTCAGGTGAAAGTCAGAAGGTACTATCATTCTTCTCAGGTGAAAGTCAGAAGGTACTATCATTCTTCTGATGTGAATGTCAGAAGGTACTATCATTCTTCTCAGGGTGTACAGAAGGTACTATCATTCTTCTGGTGAAAGTCAGAAGGTACTATCATTCTTAGGTACTATCATTCTTCTGATGTGAATGTCAGAAGGTACTATCATTCTTAGTACTATCATTCTTCTCAGGTGAAAGTCAGAAGGTATTATCATTCTTCTCAGTGAAAGTCAGAAGGTACTATCATTCTTCTCAGGTGAAAGCCAGAAGGTACTATCATTCTTCTCAGGTGAAAGTCAGAAGGTACTATCATTCTTCTCAGGTGAAAGCCAGAAGGTACTATCATTCTTCTCGGGTGAAAGTCAGAAGGTACTATCATTCTTAGTACTTCATTCTTCTCAGGTGAAAGTCAGAAGGTACTATCATTCTTCTCTGGTGAAAGTCAGAAGGTACTATCATTCTTCTCAGGTGAAAGTCAGAAGGTACTATCATTCTTAGTACTATCATTCTTCTCAGGTGAAAGTCAGAAGGTACTATCATTCTTCTCGGGTGAAAGTCAGAAGGTACTATCATTCTTCTGATGGTGAATGTCAGAAGGTACTATCATTCTTAGTACTATCATTCTTCTCAGGTGAAAGACAGAAGGTACTATCATTCTTCTCGGGTGAAAGCCAGAAGGTACTATCATTCTTCTCAGTGTGAAAGTACAGAAGGTACTATCATTCTTCTCGGGTGAAAGCCAGAAGGTACTATCATTCTTCTCAGGGTGAAAGCCAGAAGGTACTATCATTCTTCTCAGGTGAAAGTCAGAAGGTACTATCATTCTTAGTACTATCATTCTTCTCAGGTGAAAGTCAGAAGGTACTATCATTCTTAGTACTATCATTCTTCTCAGGTGAAAGTCAGAAGGTACTATCATTCTTAGTACTATCATTCTTCTCAGGTGAATGTCAGAAGGTACTATCATTCTTAGTACTATCATTCTTCTCAGGTGAAAGTCAGAAGGTACTATCATTCTTAGTACTATCATTCTTCTCAGGTGTAAGTCAGAAGGTACTATCATTCTTCTCGGGTGAAATCCAGAAGGTACTATCATTCTTCTCAGGTGAAAGTCAGAAGGTACTATCATTCTTCTCAGGTGAAAGTCAGAAGGTACTATCATTCTTAGTACTATCATTCTTCTCAGGTGAAAAGCCAGAAGGTACTATCATTCTTCTCAGGTGAAAATCAGAAGGTACTATCATTCTTCTCAGGTGAAAGTCACAAGGTACTATCATTCTTCTCAGGTGAAAGCCACAAGGTACTATCATTCTTCTCAGGTGAAAGACACAAGGTACTATCATTCTTCTCATGTGAATGTCAGAAGGTACTATCATTCTTAGTACTATCATTCTTCTCAGGTGAAAGTCAGAAGGTACTATCATTCTTCTCGGGTGAAATCCAGAAGATACTATCATTCTTCTGATGTGAATGTCAGAAGGTACTATCATTCTTAGTACTATCATTCTTCTCAGGTGAAAGCCAAAGGTACTATCATTCTTCTCAGGTGAAAGTCAGAAGGTATTATCATTCTTCTCGGATGAAAGCCAGAAGGTACTATCATTCTTCTCCTTTCTCTCTATTGTTTGTTGTAAAGTGCATTGAGCTTTAAGGTTAATGCGCTATATAAGTTTCCTAAATTAATAAATACACAAGGTATTATCATTCTTCTCAGGTGAAAGCCAGAAGGTACTATCATTCTTCTGATGTGAATGTCAGAAGGTACTATCATTCTTCTGATGTGAAAGCCAGAAGGTACTATCATTCCTTCTCGGGTGAAAGTCAGAAGGTACTATCATTCTTCTCGGGTGAAAGCCAGAAGGTACTATCATTCTTCTTTATTCCTTTTGCGATACAGTACCTTCTATTAGGTATTAGGTACTAGGTACTTTATAGTCACAGAGGCGTCTCTGTGAAATTCGGGTTGCTCCCACCTGGAGAGCGCGTCGCATCCAGAGGCGCGCCACCCAATTTTGTTTTATGCATGCAATTTTTGTGACTGATGAGGAAGGAAAGGCGGGTGGGGGGGGGGGGGGGGGGGGGGGGGGGGAGTACATTTTGACCAAATGACAACGGGGGGGTTTTTTTCGTTGCCACTGGGTCTTAACGTGACCAAGAAAGTGCATGGGCACACGGGACCTCTCGGTTTATCGTCTCATCCGAAAGACTCCACGTTCAGACCGTAAGGCCTAGTGCAAAAGTGAGAGGAAAAATCCCCCTGTACCCAGGTTCGAACTCGGGCTTACTTGACACGAGGCGAACGCGTTACCTCTGTGCCACTCTACACCTTTTCACCTGGCTTTCAACGGAGAAGTAAGGATAGTACCTCGTGGCATCAAAACCCTCACCATCAACCAAGAATCGTGGCGGGGGGGGGGGGGGGGGGGGGGGGGGTGTCGAACGAAGCAGCGGGCCGGGAAACAAGACCGGACAGGCAATGGTCAGAATCGACCAAGAATTCTGTTTAACCCTTTCGCCGCCAAAGTCACATTTTTAGCACCACAGTGATTTAGCACCATATTACCAAAAGGCATCGCATTGGGGTCTGATTGTCCAAAGACCCTATTGTCTTAGTTTTTGGGAAGTAAGGATAGACCTTTTTTTTCTTTTTTTTTTCTTCTGACTTTCACCTGAGAAGAATGACAGTACCTTCTGGCTTTCACCTGAGAAGAATGATAGTACCTTCTGGCTTTCACCTGAGAAGAATGATAGAACCTTCTGACTTTCACCTGAGAAGAATGATAGTACATTCTGACTTTGTTTTGGGACCTTATTTTATAGATTTCTACAGAAGAAGCCCCAATACTGCAGAAGGATTTTGTTGACTACCCAGGTAAATTTAATGGAATTTTTTTTGGCAGAAATGTGGCCGGCGGTGAAAGGGTCAATGACATTATATGATATACTACTAGCACAGTTGCTTTGGCTAGCACGTGTTATATGTGCCTTCTCTTATCTCTCTACCTGAAATGTCTCTCTGAAATGGCACGTCTTGGGATATGTACCCTTCAAGGCCCCTTTCAGCTTGTTATCAGTTGTATTGTTCAACAACTTGGCAAATCCATTTTCGATTCTCTGTCTCTCTGAGTCTCTCTGTCTGTCTGTCTGTCTGTCTGTCTATCTCTGTCTGTCTGTCTCTCTCTCTCTCTCTCTCTCTCTCTCTCTCTCTCTCTCTCTCTATCTCTCTCTCTCTCTCTCTCTCTCTCTCTCTCTCTCTCAAAACCCATTAATCAATCAGCCAACCAGCAACCCCACCAACCAACCCACTCCCCAATCAATTCAACCAACCAACCAACCAATCAAACCAACCAGCGATCCAGCCAGCCAGTCAACCACCCAACCAACCAACCAGCCAACCAACCAGTTAATGCATCAACCCACCAGTCAATCTCAGAGTAACCAACAATGACAGCTAAGGAAACTTAAAAAGAAGGAAACACTTTGCAAACTTTACCAGCAAAATGTTTTAAACGACCATTATAATAATATCTCTTAATAAACATTTGAGACGGGTGTTGTGGGGGGTTGTGGGGGGGGTGGGGGGGGAGTCCTGTAAGCATAGAAACAAGAATCTCCTCATAATCTGATAAAACAAAGTAAGCATTTTCATACAGAAGGTAATAGACATACAATCTTCGCACGTGTCGTCATCATTAAATCATACGCACACGTTTTCCATTCATCTGAGAAGATTGCAGTTAAGTGGTGAGAGTTGTAGAGTATTCGAAAAGGCGTGGTCGCTTTCGAGATTGTCTCAGATAACACCTGTTTGATCGTAATGTAAACGTTTCTATCTGTCTTTAACTGGACAGTTCCTAAACAGTTCCGTGGAATTTTTCGAAATACATTGACTTCACTTGACTTGATACAGTCATACTTTTGTATGACTTTCAGAAAGGCGAAGGTAGTGTTGCTAGTTTCCTTTAAATAAATTTAAAAAAAGCTACAAAGTTATGACAGCAGGCATATCATTATGTCATTTCCTTTTGCCGTTACAAATAATACTATCATGGATGCAACTGTTCCTGGTATACAAGGATTTCCTGTTTTTTAATTTTACCAGAAAAGGAATTTCCTGTTTTTAAAACTTGTCAAGCAAGATCTTTGTGTGTCTACTGTATTTTTGAAACACTTTAAAAATTAGCATTTGTATAAAACACTTTCATCAATCAATTTTTCTTCCGCTGCAGAGGGACATTACCCCTAGACCACGGCATTTCATTTTTTTTCATTTTGTGTAGTTGCGCCCATGTACTATATAAGCTATGTTTATCTTGTTTGCTTAAACTCTCCACGCTGTGTTTAAAAACAACAACAGCAACAACAACAGCAGCAACAAGACTCTAGGACCAACGGTGTGGAAGTTATGACCCTTTAAATATTTTCGGTTTTCAAGGTCATACGCCAAGGTCAAGGTCACGACGGCGATAATGTATGCGCGGATGCCTTCCTCTCATGGTGACACACCACCACACACCATTTGAAGCGTTTCTGTTAATCGGTTCGGAATATATCCTTGGGACAGTCCCCCCCCCCAAAAAAAAACAACCCAAAAAAACAAGAAGAAAAAAAGAAGAAACATACATGAACGAATTCATTCTCCTTTGCGATCGTAGATCGGCAAAGGACAACTAATACCTATACGATATTTACTGTTCACGCTTTGAAGCTAAAGTCAAAGCCTTCACTTTTATTTTTTAAGCGGTGGAAACAAAGACTGTAAGTACATAATACGCCTTTTAATTGCAGTAGGGCTTAGGGGGAAGACGGGGTAAAAAAAGCGCATGGGCGGGTAAGAAAGCCCACCCCCAATTATCTCATGAAATGAAGCAAATTTCAGTCACAGTTTGCCCATGAGACGAGCGTTAATGTTTAGCATTCGTCTCATGGGCAAATTTGACTGAAATTTTATTTATTTCATGAGATAATTGGGGTGGGCTTCTTACCCGCCCATGCGCTTTTTACCCCGTCTTCCCCTACATCCAAAATATCAGGTGCTCTCCCCCAAAATTCGAGCGATATATAAGTACGTTGTTTGGTTGTTTGTTCTAATCCCCTTTCATATAATGACACCCCCACCCCCCCCTCCGTCCTTTTTGTTTTTTACATTCAAAGTACTGTTGATCATTTGTTTTTTTTATTATTATTATTATTTCGATTACTTAATCCCGAATTGGGTTTTATTACAAACTTTGGGATAATCCGGAATTGTTTTTTATTATGATTAAATCCATGATTTTTAAGCGCGCGTGCGTACCCCCCCCCCCCCACACCCCGTACCCCGATCCCCCACACACGTACCCGCACGCACGCACGCACGCACGCACGCACACACGCACTACACATACACAAACACACACGCAACGCACGCACGCACCACCCCTCCCAAACACACAAAACAAACACTAAACAAACAAAAAACAAAGCAAAAAGGGGCATATGCTCCTATTCGAAATGAAAAGAAGTAGGTCTTGTCAAGATGTTAAAAATATATAAAGATAAGTTTGTCACTTTCTCAATACAACCAAGTTTGTCACTTTCTCAATACAACCAGGTTAGTCACTTTCTCAATATAACCAAGTTTGTCACTTTCTCAATACAACCAGGTTAGTCATTTTCTCAATGTAACCAAGTTTGTCTTTCAATACAACCAAGTTTGTCCCTCAATACAGCTAAGTTTGTCCCTCAATATAACCAAGATTGTCCCTCAATACAGCCAAGTTTGTCCCTCAAAATAACCAAGTTTGTCCCTCAATACAACAAAGTGTGTCCCTCAATACAGCCAAGTTTGTCCCTCAATACAACCAAGTTTGTCCCTCAATACAACAAAGTGTGTCCCTCAATACAACCAAGTTTGTCCCTCAATACAACCAAATTTGTCACTTTCTCTCAATACAACCAAGTTTGTCCCTCAATACAACCACGTTTGTCCCTCAATACAGTCAAGTTAGAGTCGTCCAAGTTTGTCCCTCAAAATTACACCACATTTGTTTCTCAATACAACCAAGTTTGTCCCTCAATACAACCAAGTTTGTCCCTCAATACAACCAAGTTTGTCCCTCAATACAACCAAGTTAGTCCCTCAATACAACCAAGTTTGTCCCTTTCTCAATACAATCCAATTTGTCACTTTCTCTCAATACAACCACGTTTGTCCCTCAATACAACCACATTTGTCTCTCAATACAACCAAGTTTGTCCCTCAATACAACCAAGTTAGTCCCTCAATACAACCACGTTTGTCCCTCAACTTTCTCAATACAACCAAGTTTGTCCCTCAATACAACCAAGTTTGTCACTTCCTCAATACAACCAAGTTTGTACCTCAATACAACCAAGTTTGTCACTTCCTCAATACAACCAAGTTTGTCCCTCAATACAACCAAGTTAGTCACTTCCTCAATACAGAACCAAGTTTGTCCCTCAATACAACCACGTTTGTCCCTCAATACAACCACGCTTGTCCTTCAATACAACCAAGTTAGACCCTCAATACAACCAAGTTTGTCCCTTTCTCAATACAACCAAGTTTGTCCCTCAATATAACCAAGTTTGTCCCTCAATACAACAACGCTTGTCCCTCAATACAACCAAGTTTGTCTCTCAATGCAACCATATTTGTCCCTTCCTCAAGTGCAACGCAAGTTTGTCACCTTTCTCATAATACAACCAGTGTGTGTCACGTCCTCAATATAACCAAGGCTGTCACTTTCTCAAATACAACCAAGCTTGTCCTGCATATCAACCACGTTTGTCCCTCTATACATGGGACCCAATGTGTGTCCCTCAGTACACCCAGTTTGGTCGCTCAGATTAGCAGCGCACGCTTGGCGGGCTCTCGTTCTCAATACGAACCAAATTTGTCCCTTTCTCAATACAACCAAGTTTGTCCATTTCTCAATACAACCAAGTTTGTCACTTTCTCAGTACAACCAAGTTTGTCCATTTCTCAATACAACCAAGTTTGTCACTTTCTGAATACAACCAAGTTAGTCACTTCCTCAATATAACCAAGTTTGTCCCTCAATACAACCAAGTTTGTCCTTTCTCAATACAACCAAATGTGTCACTTCCTCAATACAACCAAGTTTGTCCCTCATACAACCAGTTTGTCACTTTCTTATACACCAAATTTGTCCCTTTCTCAATACAACCAACTTTGTCACTTTCCTCATACAACCAACTCTGTCACTTCCCTCATACAACACTTTGTCACTATTCTCATACAACCAATTATCACTTTCTCAATCAAACCAAGTTAGTCCTTTCTCATACAACCACTCTGTCACTCCTCATACAACCAAGTTTGTTCCCCTTTCTCAATACAACCAGTTTGTCCCTTTCTCAATAGCAACCTAAGTTTGTCATTTCTCATACAACCAATTTGTCACTTTCCTCATAAACCAAGTTTGCCCACTTCCTCATACGACCCAGTTTTGTCCCCTCTTCTCAATAAAAACAAGTTTGTCCCCTTTCTCAATACACCAATTTGGTCACTTTCCTCATAAACCAAGTTGTCCCTCAATAACACCAAGTTTGTCACGTCCTCATCAACCAAGTTGTACTCAATACAACCGTTTGTCACTTTCCTCATACACAATTTTGTTCCTTTCTCAATACGACCAACTTGTCACTTTCTCAATCAACCAAACTCTGTCACTTCCTCATAAAACACTTTGTCACTTTCTCAATACACTCAAGTTAGTCACTTTCTCATACAACCAAGTTAGTCACTTTCTCAATACAACCACCTCTGTCACTTCCTCATACAACAAGTATTTGTCCCCTTCTCAATAACCAAGTTTTCCCTTTCTCAATTACGAACCAGTTTGTTACTTTCTCAATACACCAAGTTTTGTCACTTTCTCATACAACCAAGTTTGCCACTTCCTCAATAACACCAAGTTTGTCCCTTTCTCATACAACAAGTTTGTCCACTTTTCTCATACAAAACCAAGTTAGTCACTTCCTCATATAACCAATTTTGTTCCCTCATACAACCAGATTTATCCTTTCTCATACACCAAGTTTGGTCCATTTCTCATACAACCACTTTGTAACTTTTCTCATACAAACAATTGTCACTTTCTCATAACAACCAAGTAGTCACTTCCTCCTACAACCAGTTTGTCCCTCAATATCAACCAAATTTGACTTTCCTCCATACAACCAAGTTTTGTCCTTTCCTCATACAACAAGTTTGTCCATTTCTCAATACAACCAATTTTTGTCCTTTCTCAATACAAACCACTCTGTCACTTCCTCAATACACCACTTTGTCACTTTCTCAATACACCAAGTTTGTTCCCTCAATACAACCAAGTTTGTCCATTATCTCAATACGACCACTTTGTCCCTTTCTCAATGAAACCAACTCTGTGCACTTCTCAATACCAACCAACTTTTGTCACTTTCCCCTCAATACAACCTAAGGTTAGTCACTTCCCCCCTCAATACAACCAGTTTGTCCGTTCTCAATCCAACCAATTTTGTCACTTTCTCAATACACCAATTAGTCAGTCTCAATGCAACCAGTTTGTACCTCATACAACCAAGTTTGTCAGTTTCTCAATACACCAAGTTTGTCCCTTTCTCATACAACCAAGTTGTCCCTCAATACACCAGTTAGTCACTTCCTCAATACAACAAAGTTTGTCACTTTCTCATTACAACCAAGGTGTCCTCAATACACCATTTAGTCATTCCTCATACAACCAAGTTTTGTCCCTCAATACAACAAGTTTGTCCCTCAATACAACCAAGTTTGTCCGCTCAATACAACCAAGATTGCCCCTCAATGCAACCAAGTTTGTCTCGCTCATACAACCAAGTTTCTGGGGTTTTCCCCCACCCCTCAAGAACAACCACGTTTTGTCCCTCAATACGAACCACGTTTTTGTCCCTCAATCCACCAAGTTTGTCCCTCATTAACAACCATGCTTTGTCCTTCATTACAACCAAGTTAGAAGCACTCAGACAAACCAAGTTTGTCCCCTCAATACAACCCAGTTGTGTCCCTCAATCAACCACGTTGTCCTCAATACAACCCGCTTGTTCTTCATACAACCAAGTTTGTCTCTCAAACAACCATTTGTCCCTCAATACAACCCAAGTTTGTCCCTCAATACAACCACGCTTGTCCTTCATACAACCAAGTTTGTCTCTTCTCAATACAACCACGTTTGTCCCTCATGCAACCATTTGTCCCTTCCTCAATACCAACCAACCTTGTCACTTTCTCAATACACCAGGGTTGTCACTTCTCATACAACCAGGTGTGTCACTTTCCTCAATACAACAAAGCTTGTCCCCTCAATACAACCATGTTTGGTCCCTCAATACACCCAGTTTTGTCCCTCATACAAACAGGTTAGTCCCTCAATACCACCGAAGTTTGTCCCTCAATACGGCCAAGTTTGTCCCTTTCTCAATACGAACCATTTGTCCTTTCTCATCTACAACCAAGTTTGTCCCTTTCTCATACAACCATTTTGTCCCTTTCTCAATACCACCTAATTTGTCCCCTTTCTCAGATACAGCCAAGTTTGTCCCTTTCTCATACAAACCAATTTGTCCCTTTCTGCACTACAACAAGTTTGTCCCTTTCTCAATACAACCCCATTTGTCCTATTTCTCTACGACCAAATTTAGTCCCTTTCTCAATACAACCAAACCAAGTTTGTCCCGTTCTCATACAACCAGTTTGTCCGCTCAATACACCAAGGTTGTCCCATCAATGCACCAAAGTTTGTCCCTCACTACAACCAAGTTTGTCCCTCAATACAGCAGTTGTTTGTCCCTTCTCAATAAAACAAATGTGTCACTTCCTC
>CM065687.1:48052038-48064538 GCA_017654935.2 Phymorhynchus buccinoides
TGGGGCTTTTTAAAGACCCCCCACGTCACGTGGCACATTCCCTCTTATGACTGGAGGATTTCTTAAGATTCCTTACAGCTTATAAGAGGGAAAAACGCGAAAAACCATTGATTTAACACGTGACGTGGTGGGTCTTTAAAGATTTATCTTCTTGTCGGTGACGTTGCTCCTTTGTGTCTGCACTGTCGGAAGTAAACTGAGCAAAAAGTTAAGCAACCTTTTTTTCTGCCAACAAATGCAAAATAGTTCTCTGAGTGATTGGTAACGGATTTAGTAATTTGGTGTTGGGGTGTAAACAATACAACATTTTAGCTATCTATTTACCGACCTGCATGCATAACGTAAACCCGAGTTCGAACTGGGTACAGGGAATTTTCCTCTCACTTTGCACTAGGCCTGATGATCTGAACGTGGAGTCTTTCGGATGAGGCCAATAAACCGCGGTCCCTTGTGCCCAGCCACCACGTTATATCCCAGTGCACGATAAAGTCGTATTGGTCAAATATTACTCACCTCCGCCCCTGTTTCATCATCAGTAAGCACAACCAAAAACATACCCCCCCAAAAAACATGGGTTGCGCGACTCTGGCTGCGACGCGCTCTCAGGTGTGGCGCAACCTGATTTCACAGAGGACGCATCCGGACTATAAAGTACCTAATACCTAATCATTCCCTTTGTTTACATGCAAATTACGTGACGGGTCACGGACCAAACCGACTTTTATGGTGCTTATCTTTTTGGCAAGTGCTGTAGTTGGTTAAACCGTTTTTTTTATTCAACAATTTAAAAATATAAACAATAACGAGGTAAAACAGGGTAACAACACGCATATGGTTATACGTACCCGTACACAATACATTACATAATGATTCAAATGACGGAGGCGTGTCCTCACCAATTAGAAAATATTATTTTCAATAATTTGAAACATTATTCACAAACTAACAAACAAGTGAACAAATCGAAAACCAGAAGGAAATAAAGAGGGACATTATACAGACGGAAAATCACAAAAAAAGAAAGGAAGGAGGAAAAAAAAAGGGGAGATGAGGAGACAAATTAATGAAACAATATGGACTCAATATAACGCTCATAAACATCCCACAAAAGTACTACAACCATGCCTACATGTCTAGAACAAAGTTATTCAATCATTTAGATCAATAAGAGGCGCACCTGTGCTTCACACAAAAACTGATTGAAATGGTTGATTTGACATGATAAGTGAAAACAGTTTAGAAACTAGAGTACTTGAGTAAACTGACCAGTCGCGACACACGCCTCGCACCCCTAACCCTAACCCCTAATCTTAACCTAAACCCTAACCGCTAACCCGCATTTTGCCCAACTTCGAACTATCCCAAGCTTTTGACCCTAGTAACCACCTAGTAAATTGTCATGTTGATAGATCAAGCGTTCTCGAGTTATCGCTGTCACAGACAGACAGACAGAAAACAAACAAATAAACAGACAAACAAACCTTTTGTTTTCCCCCCGTTAAAAACCACTCGATAACTGTATGTGAGTACCCTTTTACACCGAAATATGCATGTTGAGCAAATTTGAAACACGACGGACGACGGAACAAAACTGAAAAAATACCAGGTCTCGCTTCGCGACTGGTAATAAAACGTGTTTAGTTGAGTTGCCGGTCTGTCTCACTGTTATCACTTTAGTATGGATGAATTGGGGCCACGCGATTTGAAGTGGGCCGTGATGTAAAAAATAGGAGGGAAGATCAAATGTAAATTTGTTTTCTCGTGTGTACTGTTATTACTCATGTGTGATCGTGTGTTGACCTGCTTCAGTATACCAGTATACCCCCCCCCCTCCTTATCCCCCATCACCTTCATTTTACCCCTAGCCTTTTTTCCCCATCTTTTGTGTAAACCCATTACCTTTGTGCATGCGTAGTTAGACTTTGTTATTAAATGTTGTAATATTTTTCCCCAGGGCTGGGTGGAAAAAAAGCAGTAGTGCTTATTAATGTTTCACTTGTTAAATAAAAAATTTCGTTTTCGGTTTGTTTCGTTTTCCTCTCGATTGGCTGTCTCCTGTCCTCTCTTTCTGTCTTAGCTTCTTTCTCTGTCTTTTTCTGTCTTTCTCGGTCTCTGCCCTCTTTCTCTCTCTTTTCTCTCCCTCCCAAGGACATTGTAAGAATAGGCCTGCCTAAAATCTCAACCCTTGCGTAATAAAGTTTCAAGGTAAGGGTCAATCATTCTCGCTCTCCGCATGACGTATCTTTGGATCTGCAGTACTACGATGATGTGTCATCGCTACTAGTACCTTTACGTAGCCCAATGAGAGACAGACAGATGACGAGACGAAGACAATTCTTTACTTACTGTCCATGACGCTCAGAAAGAGACATGACACGAGACTTCTTCTTGAGACGACTGACGACAGTGAAACAGACCGATCCGAGAGAGACTGAGGACACGTACATCTCCGAGAGCAGTTGCAATAGTATGCACGTAGACTCACATCCTCGCCTGCACTCTCTCCTGAGATCTAATGACAGCAGAGCCTCTCAGATACGTGACACTTTAGTCAGACGATACGTCTTACTCCTCGTGGAATCTATGACTTACATTGACTCACCCATGAGACTCAGAGCTCCGACATTTTGACTCTTTAGGCCATGAGTCACAAAGATCAGATTGATTCGATGATGTGATAATCAGATTACGAACGATGGAGAGAGGGATGCAACCGCCGTTTGTTTGGAGTGAGAAGGGGATCGTATGATAATTGGTATGAGCATTTGTTGAGAGCGCTCAGCCCGCTTCGACGAATACGCCTGTTGAGCCCTCCGAGAGCGGGCCCGAGGACCGATTATGTCACTAGGATTGGCGTGATAGTTAATCTCTTTCTCGTCTACTTGAACCACCTCGAGTCCGAGAGACTTGCAATCTTGGATTGTGCCACCACAGAGAACGCTCGTCTCTTTCTTTATCTCCCGACTTATTCTCTCTCTCTCTGCTCTCTCCTGCTCTCTCGCTCCTCTGTCCCTTCCTCAACCCCCATCTCTCTCTCCCCAACTCTCTCTCGTTTCTCATCTCCCATCTCTCTCCTCTCTCTCTATTCCATTCTCTCTCTCTCTCGCTCTATCTCTTCTTCTTCTCTCGCTCTGTCGTTCATACGGTCTACTCTCTCTATCGAGCTGATCTCTCTCCCTCTCCTCTCTACTCTCTCATTCCCTGTCACTTTCAGTGATACGCTGAGAGCTTATGTCTGAAATTAGCACAATGTAAAAGACTTTAACTGAATCTAGCTTTGTTGATCAATGTACGAAGCCTGTAAAGCGATTACGTGACAGAGAGCCAGAGTAGCAGATGAGAAGAGATTTTGCAGAAGGATATGAGAGACTTTTATAAGAAAGAGATAAAAGAAAAAAAGTAAAGAAAAAAGCAGAAAAGAAAGAGAAACACTGTATGTATATGTGAGAAACCAAAGAGAGAGAGTATCGAGTAGAGATAGACAGAGACTGAGAGTTTATGTATGATCTGATCATTATGTGGACAGAGACCCATCAGGAGGGGGCCTCAGACGAGTAGTGACCAGATTTTTTTTCAAAACGAGAGTATTCGAGCTGACAGAGTCAGATGAGATTGAACGTATTCCTCACCTAGACTGCATCGCTCTACTCTGCATATCTCTCTCGACTCGCAGCGCCTCATTGCTCTGCATGCATCTCATAACTCGATCCTTGTAAGTCTCTCACTGCCTCTCCCCTGAGAGAAACCCCCAGAAAGGGACCGCGAACGAACTGCCCATAGTTGACGCGAGAGGAGATCCCTAGAGACTGAACACTCTCCTATAGACGCAATACGAGCACGAACCTTTAAGTGTAATCTTCCCCCACACCAAAATACCCTCTACCACAGATCACCACAGTAGCCTATAGATTACCTCGAATGTCACTAAATCCGTCACAACCGCAAACATTATAATTGGCTTCCAGTAACTCAGAGCCACGCCACTCGAGACAACACACCATTTTCAGAGAAATACAAGAATTAAAAGTATTTTTTATTCCCCCGAACGAATCCTAACCACCATAAACATTAAAAAGAGGTCAAGAAAATGGCCACCTAAGAAGACCGAAGTTTAAGAACTGAGAGGACACGAGAAGAGAAGAGAGAGGAAGATGACAGAGGACGAAAGGACAGCGAGATTTCGCGAAGATGAGAGGTCCGCGCGAGAGTTACTGGGAGGAGAAGAAAGAGACCAGAGTTCGAGAAGAAGCCTCCCACCGAGTGCCAATCGACGCGACCGGGAGCCGGAACACGCAGAGACCGCAGGTGCACAATGAATAGGAGGCGCCAGAGAGAGAGAGAGGAGAGACATAGAGAACACGAACCGTAGGAGACAGAAGAGAATCTCGGAAGTACCGTCGCCTTGCGGGGGTGAGAGATGTCAGTGAGAACACGATATATGAAGATCTAGATAGGAAGACAGACGACGTCAGACAGAATGAACAAGAGACGCAGTTAGACGTAGAGTCCACGAGGATGCAGTGGACCTAAAGAGTAAGCGATTACCCGAACGATCAGCGCACATAGATACGGCCAGACAGCGAGATGCGTAGACAGAGGCATGATGTCAGACCGGAGACGGACCACGAAGGAGACGATGAAGACAGAGCAGCAGAAAAGCCGAGTCCGAACGAGAGAAGACCTGAATGACGAAAGATGTCCGAAGGCTATTTTCACGATGCATAATGAAATCTACCCTCTAAGAACAAGTTGCAATCTAGAATGAATAGAGCCACCTCCAAACGGAGAGAGACTAGCCACGTCACAGTGGATAATATGGACGGACATCGACCATTGAAGAACAGGACGTTGTCGCAGGACACAGAGATCCAGAGAGCAAGACCACCCCGAAACCCACACCCCAGGAGACCCCACCGCTCCCCTCCTCCCCCTGGGGGGCACCAGGAGAAGGGATAGCGGTAGAGCAGGCGTTCGAGACACCAGACGAACAATAGATGGCCCAATCCACTACGAGTTCTCCCCCCCTAGGACGGTCGACAGCTGTGTACTGTAATACGCAGCCAGATACAGACAGAGACAGCACGAAGGGAGCCGAGAGAGTGGGGGGGGGGAGAGGTGCGGGTGACGGATGCTGGAGAACAGACAGAAGAAGTGACGATGGAGTCGTGAAGAGAAAGGGCTTGTAGAGTAAGACGAGACGCGTGTTGAGGAGGAGGAGCGGTAGAGGAAGTAGAGAGTGATGTCTTCGCGCTGAGATTGTCTGTTGGAATGTTTTGGAGAAAAATTTTGGATGGTATATGTTGTTTTGTGTTTGCAGAACAGAAGGAAATCAAAATGGAGGGTAGACTGCCAGAGAGAAGATATAAAGACCTACCACACGTTGAATATGAAGAAGCCCAGGTTCAGCAGACAAGAAACGCCCCCATTTGAAGGCGCAAAACACCCTGATCTCTCTGGGGGACTCGTTGTCGGCTTTAACTTGCAAGAGTTTGTTGGGTCCTAGAATCCCCTGTACCTGATACGTGATAGGGCACACAGGGCACACAGATAAAACCAGCCGTGGAAATGGAAAAAATGGGACTTTGATACTGTTTGGTTCCCTGTGTGTCGTGGGAGATATAAGCTCGAAGTGGTGATAATTTAGCGCTGTTTGTTTGTTAGCGTTTGAATACTTGCCTGTCACCAGTCTTGCCCACCAAGGATCTGGACCCTTCATAGCTATTATGTATAATATATAAATGATACAAGAGTTGAAGAAGAAAAAACAATCACACCATTAAACTTACAACAAAAATATATATAATTTAGTTTGCTTGAAAAAAAAACTTGATTTGTGTCCAATATTTAAGTTTGTGTGGCTAACGAAAGTAAAAAAGAATAACTTTAATTTTAACTTTACAATCTTATTTCTGTGTTCTGAAGAAGAATAAGAAGAAAATAATGTGCTGGTTTACTTTTACCTCCCAATGGGGGAGATAGACAATGTCTATGCAAAGGCAGCTGTTTCGTCTTCGTGAAAGACTCTTTTGTCTGCATGTCGGCCTGCAAAGAATGTTCACAGTGAATGTTCAAGCTGAGCTATAAGACTTTCTACAAGAGAATGGTTGTTCTCTTTGCACCAGATTGAAAGTCCACAATAAAAGCAAACCAGCATATATATATATATATATATATATATATATATCTATATAGATAGATATATAATATATATATATATATATTCTATATATATATATACTTAAAGAATTCAAGGGCCACTCTCAAAATTGACATGCTTCTTTAACCTTTACCAGACTTCCCGGGTCGCCCACGACCCATTGACACACAAAAAAAATGTTATATCTCTAAAACTATTTAAGCAATCTTCATGACATTTCATGACTTTGTCCAAAACGTAAATGGCTTTAAGTGTGTTAAATTTCATTAATGTGTATAAAATATAAATGACGTACTATGACGCGTCATTTTAACATACTTGTCCAGATGGCGCGGGTCTCCTACGACCCATACTTTAAAGAGCAGAAATATGTCACTGCAGTGCATTGAGTATGGGTCGTGGGAGACCCGCGCCATCTGGAGAAGTATAAACACATGGTGACTCTTTGACGAGTATGGGTCCTGGAGGACCCGCATCATCTGGACAGGGATAAACAGTTAAAATGCATGTAAAAAATCTGTGGGTACGAGGAGACCCGCATCATCTGGAGAAGTATAATCACAAGCAACATCCGGTAAAGGTTAAAATTAACATGTGCGCCACAAATACAGACATTTATCATCAAATGTCACATGGACATGTAAGATAAAGTCTCAGACATGTTTTTTTGTAAATCGTTCAGATGTTGCGCGTCCAAACATGCTACACTAACTCGACAAAAAAACGCAAAATCCACACAAAAATGGCATTCCGTTATATGCCCTTAACGCGTGAACGTCCGTCCGTCCATCCGTCTGTGTACGGGAAACGCAGACATCATGGAATTTGGGCAAAAAAGTGAAATTTTGTTTTCACAACATGGAGAAAAGATAGTCAATACACAGAAAACCAGAATTGCGTTATCTTTCCTCACGTTTTGATTTGATAGCCATTTGAAGTTTGGCATTCAATTTTTTTTTTCTAAGATCAGAGTTTTGACTGCTTTTCTACTTCCCGTGGGAAGGAGCATACTTGATCAATCTTTAAGTTAAAACATTTGTTTTCGTATACACATGGACATGGTTTATGCATGGATTATTCTAGTGGCCCTATCAGGATTAGACTCACAGTCTCACTCTCTCACTCACTCTCATGCTCTTTCCGCTGGTAGACCCATGTTTCCTTCTTGTGTTGGCATTCAAGTTAGATTACTTCCAGAAATCGGACACAGAAGACAGAATTTGGCCGCTTTGTTTTTATTGATTCGGATTTAATAACAATCAAATAAAAGAAATCATTCAAAATTGTCTTTCATGTTTTGAATACTAACGGAATACACTATGCAAAATACACATAAATACGCCCTAAACAGAAAAATGTATTTGGGGGGTTCATTAATTTTGATTGCTTTTGGCTTTTGTTCACAAAAATGTTCTGAGCGAATTACGCCTGTTCCCCCTCCCCCACCCCACCCTTCACCATCACTAATGTGAATAGGGTTTTCCTGTGTTGATTGATGACGTATTCCTGGATAAAAGACTCCAGGGATCATCCCAACAAACAGCCGAAGCACTTGAACACTATGGTACAAATGCATCAGCTAGGGATGAGAACTTTACGTGTGTGAACCGTTTTGGGGTTACCCCGCCACGGTGGTCACGGGCAGCACTCCGTCTTCGGGGGGATAAGGGTCTCTGTGTGTCTTTACGTGTGCATTGTGCAGTGCAGTGCACAATTCTCTCCACCACGGTTGTTGCGTACTGTGTGAGTGGTGCTCACATGGGTGTCTGCAAAGAACACCTTTTGCAAGAGTCAATGCCCTTGGTGGGTGGGGGAAGATGGTTCAGTACTGACCAAACAGGGGGATAAACTCTCGCCAATAACCCCTATTTGATGCCACTAAATGGCTGCCTTTCGCAAGAGTGAATGCCCTTGTCAGTACTGACCAGCAAGGGCATCACTCTCACTGTCAAGGGCGTTAATAACCCTAGTTGCAGAGGCCTATAGGCAGGCCTGGGTCATCCTTTTTTATAGGATGAACCTTGGGTCTGTCTCATTGTGGCTGTTGCTTATGCTTTGCTAGGCGACTTGGTTCCGAAAATAACTTTGGTGAAGGGAGTTAATTACAGAGAGAGTTACCTCTCGTGTTGTGTGTGTGTGCATGCATGCGTGCGTGCTGGGAGATCTATGAAAAGTAGGTCAGCTTGAGGTCTATGAAGGGGGGGGTGGTGGTGAATGCGGGGGCGGGCGGAGGGGGGGTAGGGGGTAGTGTGAGAAAATGCCTTTTTTGCGTGGAAAACGCTATTTGTAATGGTTTGGATTCTAGGAGGGGATGTGACGTAAAAATAGTTATCGTGATTTTATTTCGGGTTGTTCCTTGTGATAAGTGCGGTTGTTTTTGTTTGTTGGTTGTTTTTTGGCTGAGATTTTTATCTTCTTTGTGAAGCGCTTAGAGACACGTAAGGAGAATAAGCGCTATATAAATTGTCATTATTATTATTATTATTATTATTATTACTATTGTTGTGCAGTGCGCTACATCGCCTCGCTGAACCTGTGCCCCCATTTCCGCGGCACGTGCGGCGCGGCGTGCAGCCACTACGTGGTCCACAAGTGGAAGTTCCCCCTGTGCGCCAACCTCACCTGGAAGTGCTGCGTCAACCTCAGCGGTCAGTGGCTGCACTGTTGTGCAGCCTTCAATGTGTTGGAATGGTCGAGTTATGGCGATTATTTGACCGCCAGGGGGCAGTCAAACCACTAGGGGCTTATCACGCTATATATTCTCTCTCTTTATCCCCAACTAAGAATATAATGAGGATTAGCCCCACTCGAGCGTTATGACGCCTGGAGGGCAAAAGAGCCCGCTAAGTCGCTCAACTGTCATTCACCAAATATTTATTTTCATGAAATATTTCAGGAAATATATAAGCGCTAGCTTGTTGATGCTCTCTTTTGCTTTCTGTGTTATATGTGTTGTTTGGAAATATTAAAGATTTGCTTAAACCAGACCGATTGATGGTGATGGTGATGATGATGATGATGGTAATGGTGACGATGATGATGGTGATGGTGATGATGATGGTGATGATGATGATGGTGATGATGATGATGATGATGATGATGATGATGATGATGGTGATGATGATGATGGTAATGGTGACGTTGGTGATGCTGCTGCTGCTGCTGATGATGATGATGAAGGTGATGAGGTACGAATGTTTTATAAAGGAGACCAATAATATATGCTTCCGCAGATCTAGGTGAGTTCGACCTTGGGATCAGCTCTTTTGATGGAACCCAGCTACGGTCCAGGGTTAGAGTTGAACTTTTGGGTTTAGGGCTAGGGTCAGAGTTGAACTTTTGGGTTTAGGGCTAGGGTCAGAGTTGAACTTTTGGGTTTAGGGCTAGGGTCAGAGTTGAACTTTTGGGTTTAGGGCTAGGGTCAGAGTTGAACTTTTGGGTTTAGGGCTAGGGTCAGAGTAGGATGAAGGTCAAGTATAGGTACTAGAAACGAGATGTGAAAACTTTGACATACTTTATGTTGCACCCCCCCCCCCCCCCCCCCCATTGCATTGCAGACTACCAAGGAGCCAGCATACAGAACGAACAGACCACGCTGATGACCAGCACAACCACATCAACCACCACTACCACTACCCCCGTCCCCACCACATCCCTAGTGGCACGTTCAGGTGCGTGGATGTTTTGAAAATAATTAATGTTTAAGCCATCTCATGCTAAGCCATTCGTTGACTTTCCAGTCTCACTGCTCATTTACTCATGCACTGACTTTGTCTATTTACGTAGTACTACTAGAGTGTGGAATTTGGAGA
The DNA here is from genome assembly GCA_017654935.2 of Phymorhynchus buccinoides. Lineage (NCBI taxonomy): Eukaryota > Metazoa > Mollusca > Gastropoda > Neogastropoda > Raphitomidae > Phymorhynchus > Phymorhynchus buccinoides. The sequence goes on from CM065687.1 coordinate 48,062,008, forward strand.
CCCTCCCTACCCCCCCCCCCCCCCCCCCCCCCCCCCACCCAAGCCCCCCCACTCAGGCACATACCACGTTTGTCTGATCACAGCCTTGACATCCACCAGTCAGCATCTTTTATTGAAAGACCCACTGACCCATGAGTCAAAATCACGGGATTCACGTGTTTCCCTCTCTCGCTAGTAAGACATCGTATTTCAAATGCCTATGCAAATGCCCCCAAATTGAAAGCGAGACAGCCTTGGAAGAGCAGCCTCAATTTGAATTTGGGGGATTTGTATGTGGGGCACATCTACCTAGGAAAAAACCACCAGGGAACTTAATCTTTCTGGGTCAGTGGGTCTTTGAGACATTGCCCTTACAATGAGGCTTTATACCGAACATTATTAGCCCCTGTCTCGTGCCCTGAAATGCGAACGCCACCTACTTCAGATTATCGTCCTTGCCTGTCATGAAGTAGTAGTATATAGCCACAGAAAGTTATCTGCACCTGACTCGTCGATATGTGGCATGAGCGGTTTTTGTTCGGGCCTTAGATTACCGCCCTTTCGTGTCGGCAAGAAGTAGTATAAAGCCCCATTACCTCCCTTAATTAGTGTTTTTTTTTATGAATGCTGTTCTGATGTAACAAACACAGGACAACGGAGGAGCAACACCTTTATTGGCCGCTGCAAGTAGGGTTATTAACGCCCTTGACGGCAAGAGTTAAGCCCTTGTTGATCAGTATCCAAAAGGACATTCACTCTTGCAAAAGGCAAGCCATTAAGTGGCCTCAAATAGGGTTATTGGCGAGAGTTATGACCTTGTTTGGTCAGTACTCAACCATCTCCCCCCCCCCCCCCCACACACCCACCAAGGGCATTCACTCTTGCAAAAGGTGTTCTCTGCAGTTGCCAAACATTCTTAAGATTTCTTAAAAAGTCGGAACTGCCTATTAATGTTCAGACTCGTGCGGCCGGATGGAGTGGCCCAATCGTCGCCGGAAGAGGATTGTGGGCGGAAACGTGTCGGCGCCCGGCTCCTGGCCCTGGTTGGTGGCGCTGCGGTCTCTGCTGGGTGCGCATGCGTGCTCCGGGGCCCTGATAGCTCAGCGGTGGGTGGTGACGGCGGCCCACTGCTTCAAGAGGTGAGAGGGTGGGTGGGCGGGTGTTGGAATGTGCGATGCTTCGTTGCGTGTTGAGATGCTATGGAGTTACCGTGACTGTACTGGCATGTGCGCATTGGCATACTTGTAGCAAAATCAAGATAATTTCGAGGTTTTCCTTCCAGAACCATCTAATTCCCCCCCCCCCCCCCCCCCCCCCCCTAGTCTTTTGGAGATTGTCATGCATGCATAAGACGTTTTTGCTTTTTTACCTACATAAATATTTTGAAGATGCTAATTACCTTTTTGGAATACTAACCCTAGAGGTTAACCCTAACCCTCTTTTACCCCCCCGTTACTGCAGTACAGCGATTTTCACAGTTGTGGTTCGTTGCGTGTCTTATACGGTGGGGGTGGTTAGGGTTAGGGTAGGGGTAGGGTAGGGTTAGTCCAAAAAGGTTATTAGCTTTATGTATGGTGCAATCTACAATTAACCGAGATAGGTAGGGGGGGTGGCACATCACCTTTACCCGAATTGGTTCTTCATTTGAAAGGTAACAAAATGGCTGCAAAATGCATAGTGAAAATGAGAAAACAATGAATCGACAGATATACATGTACATACATACATATAAGAGTTCATGATTGTGTTTGATAAAGGGACGTAAAAAAAACAACACCGAAATATTGCCACCAACAACGTGAGCGTGCGGGGTTTTGTTCATCGTATATATGAGTTTTGTAAGTGGGTTTTGATGATAACAACCGAGTCTTGTACATAATAAGAGGAGAAACGGTGATCAATAAAATAAAAATCCTGATCGCTTCTCGGCCTTTTGGCTAAGACGGTGATTCAGGAACATAATTTTTTCTTTATACCATGGTTGGTTTGTTCAGCCCGTCGTACATGGCGAAAGCCGATACGCGACGTTAAGCTGAACTTCCATCCGTGATCAAGGTGACGACCGTGATGAGGTGTAATGGTGCAATAGGGCATTTGCCACGAGTGTTTGTTCTCTATGCTAGACTACTAATCTGCCCGCGGTCGTTCTGCCCGAGTTACGCTGACCTTTCTAATTCAACTCTCTAAATTCAACGCAATGAAATTCAAGGTCGCAGTCACGCGGCAAATGCCCTATTGTATGACGACCCACGTCGACGAAGACAATGTCAGAGCGATGACCTTGCTGACCTCACTGCATGCAGGGTCTCGCTGGCCAGCGCGTGGAGGGCGAGGGTCGGGGAACGTCATCTTCTGCTCGCTGACGAACACGAGAGGGACATTCGAATCACCAACATTTTCGTGGTGAGTTCTGCTTGTGTGGTCCTCGTCTCATTTATCCTGCAGGCGGCAGTGGGCTATTGTTTGGGGGCTCTACACGGGTGGCGCAGCCTGTTGCTTGACTCCGTGACTGCACTATGAATGCTGACCGCACGTTATAACTGCCCATAAAT
>CM065687.1:48069538-48074538 GCA_017654935.2 Phymorhynchus buccinoides
CTCTGTCGTGTGAGCGGGGCGGGCGGTGGTTCCTGGAAGGGGTTGTCTCCTGGGGGACGGAGAACTGCACCGTCAGCGGCTACCCCTCCGTCCTCACTCGCCTGCCTCCCTTCCTGCCCTGGATACGCTACATCCAACGCCGCCATTAGGAGGTTACTAACCCACCCCCACCCCCTTAACATCCACCCGCGTAACACCCACCACCCAAACCATTTGTGACGTCAGGTCACATCCAGGACACGTGACCGTCATTCAAAAAAACTGTCCTCGCAGCAAGTTAAAAAAATGGTCTAGCAAAATGAGAACTTGACTTTTGTTGGTCCTCTGCCATGTCCTTCCTTTGTAGCCCTCGATCCAAGCATAATAATACCTGGCCGCCGCCACCATTATTTATTTATTTATTATTATTATTATTATTATTATGAAAATGAAACGAAGGAAACACCAACATGCTTTTATTCCAATATTTCGGTCGTGCTCGACCTTTTACTAGGAAATCTTTCTCTTGACAGACAGTAGTCTCGTCTCATCTCTCCCAATTTCACAAAACAACAGTGAGTATCAGTCACACACACAAAGGGGAAGAAAATGCATGCAAGAAATCCAAGTTTATTAATTATTTTTTTTTTTTTTTTTTTTTTTTTTGCTCATGAGGCCCAGGGTTTTATTGTTAGAAAACGATTAGAAGATCCGTTCACCTTGTCGCCTGACAAATCGTTTGGGTTTTAATTAATGATGCATCTTGTCTCACCCCGTTACCTCGGTGCGGAGATAAGACAAGTCTCAGCTCTCCTTGACTGACAAGAGATATAAAATTGATGTGGCAAGGCCAGCCACCAGCTCTCCCATAAAATTGATGTGGCTTGGCCAGCCACCAGCTCTCTCATAAAATTGATGTGGCAAGGCCAGCCACCAGCTCTCTCATAAAATTGATGTGGCAAGGCCAGCCACCAGCTCTCTCATAAAATTGATGTGGCAAGGCCAGCCACCAGCTCTCTCATAAAATTGATGTGGCATGGCCAGCCACCATCTCTCATAACATTGATGTGGCAAGGCCAGCCACCAGCTCTCTCATAAAATTGATGTGGCATGGCCAGCCACCAGCTCTCTCATAAAATTGATGTGGCAAGGCCAGCCACCAGCTCTCTCATAAAATTGATGTGGCATGGCCAGCCACCAGCTCTCTCATAAAATTGATGTGGCTTGGCCAGCCACCAGCTCTCTCATAAAATTGATGTGGCAAGGCCAGCCACCAGCTCTCCCATAAAATTGATGTGGCAAGGCCAACCACCAGCTCTCCCATAAAATTGATGTGGCAAGGCCAACCACCAGCTCTCCCATAAAATTGATGTGGCAAGGCCAGCCACCAGCTCTCCCATAAAATTGATGTGGCAAGGCCAACCACCAGCTCTCCCATAAAATTGATGTGGCAAGGCCAACCACCAGCTCTCTCATAAAATTGATGTGGCAAGGCCAGCCACCAGCTCTCCCATAAAATTGATGTGGCTTGGCCAGCCACCAGCTCTCTCATAAAATTGATGTGGCTTGGCCAGCCACCAGCTCTCTCATAAAATTGATGTGGCTTGGCCAGCCACCAGCTCTCTCATAAAATTGATGTGGCTTGGCCAGCCACCAGCTCTCTCATAAAATTGATGTGGCTTGGCCAGCCACCAGCTCTCTCATAAAATTGATGTGGCTTGGCCAGCCACCAGCTCTCTCATAAAATTGATGTGGCTTGGCCAGCCACCAGCTCTCTCATCAAATTGATGTGGCTTGGCCAGCCACCAGCTCTCCCATAAAATTGATGTGGCTTGGCCAGCCACCAGCTCTCTCATAAAATTGATGTGGCTTGGCCAGCCACCAGCTCTCTCATCAAATTGATGTGGCTTGGCCAGCCACCAGCTCTCTCATAAAATTGATGTGGCAAGGCCAGCCACCAGCTCATTCCCCTGCTCTCTTCCTTCTCCCCCCCCCCCCACTCTCCCCACCCTTCCACCCTCGTTTTGCGGGACGTCATGTCCTTCAGACTGCTTGCAACGTTATCGACAAGCGTCATCAGCATCATCACTAGACTACTATAACCTGTACCCCCCCCCCTGCCAACTCCTCCTTCTAACAGTACCGTTCCTTCCGTGACGTCAGGTCATTCAGAACAAAGCGACTCTTCACTGGTAGCGGTGGACATTATTAAGCGAGTAGAAATGTAATGAAAAGAAGTGTAAGGCATCCTTTTACATTATTTTCATTATTACTAAGATCACAAATGTCGCAGGATTGTTTTGTTGTTGTTTTGTACTCGGTGTGAAATCAGTATTTCCTCATATACAAGGGGAGGGGGGTAAAGGGGTGACTGGTTCGTGAAGGATATGGGTATGAGTACAACACTTGGTCAAAATAAGATTTCTTACCAGCGAGAGAGGGAAACTCGCGAAACCCATGATTTTCACTCACGGACCTGGTGGGTCATTAAGCTTAGGTTTGAAAGACGTGCATGTACGAAAACCTGCAGTTGCATAGATTCATAATCCTCGACAATATTTATAGCGTGCGAAAGTTCCTGTGTACATAAAACAGGTATTCTGACTATTCTGTTGATCTTGTATCATTTGTGGGGTAACCACAAACGTTTAACCCCATCAAGACATCACTGCCTGAGGCAAACATCATTAGGCCTACTGGCCTGGGGTTGCCTAGAACAAAAAAAAATATAACTAATAAAAAGTACAACAAAACTCACCACTGTCCGTGATTCAGTTTTGACAACAATACTGGTTGATCCAAGTTTAATTTTCACTTTGAAATCGTGGTTACTTGCATTAAAATCGGAATCATTAGTCTCCTTATTACTATCACTGGTAATGAAAACTTGTTGGAGCATTTTGTGAGGCTTGCGTAGGGGCTGATCTTTTGGACATTTTAAACATTCACAACTGAAAAAAGAAATGCCAAACATAAGTAAAACGAAGACTGGAAGAGTGACAAAGAGAGATAACTCGAGAAACGTGGTTTGGATTGAGGAAACATGACTCTATATTATTAGTTGGGGATAAAGAGAGAGAGAGAGAGAGACAGTGAGTGGTCATACCATCACTTTCTCTCTCACTACGCCCAAGTAAGAAAATCGCGTGATAAGCCCCTAGTGCATTGACTGCCCTCTGGCGTGAAAAATATCGCCATAGGTTGACCATTCGTCCGGGATGAGTTAAAATGGCACTTGTAAGTGGTAAAACTTAACTTTGAATGCTTCGAGTTAATACACAGTAAAAACAGCTTTAGCAACCTGATTTCAAGTTCAAAAAACAAAACAAAAAAGCAACTTGTAAGACTTTCCCGTCGTGTCAAAATTTATATTGTTCTTGTCTCATAATATAAGATTCACAAATTGACTTGCGAAGAAAAGAAGTCACTGGTCAGACTGGACGTCATGTCCTTTCTAAAGAAAGATCAAAGGAACACGGATTTAGTGTCACTCTTTTCGTAACGGCTAACCAACATGCTAGACATATGTGACCCAGCACCACGAAAGGGACATTAAGTCGCTGGGCTAGTTTCTCACAATAGACTTGCAAAGTCAAAAAAATAATTTTTAGTCGATTTTGAGTTGTGGGTATTTTCGTGTTCTTTTAATCTTATCTTTCGTAGTTATAAAGGATGATCTTTAATATGGTATCTAAATGGTCGTATAAGTGATTTAAAACAAGTAGGTCAATGCATTGTCTTCATCTAGTGCCAGACTTTAGACTGTGTTTTCTCAAAATGGTCGACGCTCACCCTACTAACTTCAAATGCTCATAACTTTGGAACGGAAAAAGATACAAGAATGGTTCTTGTATCATTAGAAAGAGAATTGTCTGAAGTTTTCAAATGTAATGTTTAATTTTCTTCCAGAATGATCAGTTTGACACTTAATGTCCATTTCAGGGTGGTGGGTCACACATCATCGGCCTAGAACTATCATAACGGCAAAGATGACAACGTGGACCTTAATCAATGAACGTGCTACAGAATGCTAGTGATTTTGTTGAGAAGCGGGCATGGTCAAGCTTTCGATTAATTTAAATATGATTTCTGATTTCCGTAAAGACTGGGGTTGTTGATTCCACAGGAATATAATTATCTCTTTGATTTATATCGTTCTTGATTGCTCTAAAAGCAAATATGATATTCTTCTCCCACTCAAAAATAATAAAACTAGTTAAGATGTATGTTTAACGTCCTCCCGATCAATAGATCATACTTATGGGACATTATTATATAATTATATAGTTATTGTAAAAATAAAAATTGTTCTGTATCATGGTTTTCAAGAAAGTACATTTTAAACATGCAGACGGACATGAACACAGACTGGCAATGTACTTCATGCCCCCTTTACAGACTAATTAAAGGCAGTCTGTATAATTATGTATATGTATATGTTGCCTTTGAATTTAGTTGTTTTATATAGCACTATGACAAAGCGTGAGTCAACCCATTAGGGACGCTTATGCCGATTTATTTACTAATTAATGTTAGTGAACATTTACGCGATTGAACACGAAAGACGAGTACGAATTGGTCGTTCCAAGGGTATCTAGTGTTGATGATTAGTAATCATAAGAAAAATATGATTTTTTCCCCATTCGTTTGCTAATACACGAGTTGTGACATATTTATGGAATTAATAAACTACATTACTCAATATCTCCAGCGCGGCGTGTGTGGGTGTGTGTGTGTGTGTGTGTGTGTGTGTGTCGTTGTGGGAGTGCAGTTTGTGCGCGTGCGTGCGTGCGTGTGAGAGAGACTGTCTGTTGTTGACTGTGTATTTTGGTGATGGTGACGCAGCTAGCATGCATGTATGCGCACACGTACGCGCCCAGCACACACGCCCGCCCGCACACACGCACGCACAGAGACGGTAGACAGACACAGACATAGACGCGCTCACACGCTCGCCACCACACGCCCGCCATCACACGCTCGCACGCGCACACACGTACGCACGCGCACACACACATATA
>CM065687.1:48082038-48097038 GCA_017654935.2 Phymorhynchus buccinoides
AAGAAGAAGAAGAAGAAGAAGAAGAAGACGAAGAAGAAGAATCAATCCACAATCTAGGATCCATGTTCAATCCAATCGAATGACGTCTAAGTTAGAGAGAGACAGAGACATAGGCAGAGGTAAGCTGACAGGCAGAAATATCTGAATCTGAATCTGATTCTACACAGAGACATAGACAACAGTGATATTTCTATTAAAGCTTATTCTTCAAACCAATAATAAAACTGAACACGTACCAAACTCCAAAAGAACAGGCATGGGAAAGGGGGGGGGGGGGGGGGGGTGTTCTCGGAGAAGGGGAAGCTTTGACCCAACAGGCCAACTAATATAATTAGACAGGGTGGGGCGGCGGCGGCCAAAACTTTTCATTAGTTCCTGACAGTTTGCAAGCTTTCTGGGCAACTGCGGCATGCGTGCGTCGTTCGTGTCCAGCCACACAACCACCGGTCAGTCCTGCTACGGTAGACACGAGACAAAGAAGAAGGACCAGACAGGGTTTCCGAAGTGTAGCGTTTTACAGCCATTATGTAGCGGGAAGCTTGTCGGACTTTATTTATTTATTCCCCATCGGATCCGTTGAAAGAATCATTCTTCTCTGGTGAAAGTCAGAAGGTACTATCATTCTGCTCAGGTGAAAGCCAGAAGGTACAATCATTCTTAGTACTATCATTCTGCTCAGGTGAAAGTCAGAAGGTACTATCATTCTGTTCAGGTGAAAGCCAGAAGGTACTGTCATTCTACTCGTATGAAAGCCAGAAGGTACTATCATTCTTCTAAGATGAAAGCTTGATACTATCATTCTTATCAGGTGAATGTCAGAAGGTACTATCACTCTTCTCTAGTGAAAGTCAGAAGGTACTATCATTCTTCTCAGGTGAAAACCAGAAGGTACTATCATTCTTCTCAGGTAAAACCCAGAAGGTACTATCATTCTTCTCAGGTGAAAGCCAGAAGGTACTAGCATTCTTCTCCTTTCTCTCTATTGTTTTTGTAAAGCGCATTGAGCTTTAAGGTAATGCGCTATATAAGTTTCCTAAATTAATACATACACAAGGTACTATCATTCTTCTCAGGTGAAAGACACAAGGTACTATCATTCTTCTGATGTGAATGTCAGAAGGTTCTATCATTCTTCTCAGGTGAAAGTCAGAAGGTACTATCATTCTTCTCAGGTGAAAGCCAGAAGGTACTATCATTCTTAGTACTATCATTCTTCTCAGGTGAAAGCCAGAAGGTACTATCATTCTTCTCAGGTGAAAGACACAAGGTACTATCATTCTTAGTACTATCATTCTTCTCAGGTGAAAGTCAGAAGGTACTATCATTCTTCTCGGGTGAAAGCCAGAAGGTACTATCATTCTTCCAGGGTCAGGTGAAAGACACAAGGTACTATCATTCTTCTGATGTGAATGTCAGAAGGTACTATCATTCTTAGTACTATCATTCTTCTCAGGTGAAAGTCAGAAGGTACTATCATTCTTCTCAGGTGAAAGCCAGAAGGTACTATCATTCTTCTGATGTGAAAGTCAGAAGGTACTATCAATCTTAGTACTATCATTCTTCTCAGGTGAAAGCCAGAAGGTACTATCATGTCTTCTCTGGTGAAAGACAGAAGGTACTATCATTCTTCTGATGTGAATGTCAGAAGGTACTATCATTCTTAGTACTATCATTCTTCTCAGGTGAAAGTCAGAAGGTACTATCATTCTTCTCTGGTGAATGTCAGAAGGTACTATCATTCTTCTGATGTGAATGTCAGAAGGTACTATCATTCTTAGTACTATCATTCTTCTCAGGTGAAAGTCAGAAGGTACTATCATTCTTCTCGGGTGAAATCCAGAAGGTACTATCATTCTTCTCGGGTGAAAGACAGAAGGTACTATCATTCTTCTATCATTCTACTATCCTTCTTCTGGTGAAAGTCAGAAGGTACTATCATTCTTAGTACTATCATTCTTCTCAGGTGAAAGTCAGAAGGTACTATCATTCTTCTCTGGTGAAAGCCAGAAGGTACTATCATTCTTCTGATGTGAATGTCAGAAGGTACTATCATTCTTAGTACTATCATTCTTCTCAGGTGAAAGCCAGAAGGTACTATCATTCTTCTCGGGTGAAAGCCAGAAGGTACTATCATTCTTCTGATGTGAAAGTCAGAAGGTACTATCATTCTTAGTACTATCATTCTTCTCAGGTGAAAGACAGAAGGTACTATCATTCTTCTGATGTGAATGTCAGAAGGTACTATCATTCTTAGTACTATCATTCTTCTCAGGTGAAAGCCAAAGGTACTATCATTCTTCTCAGGTGAAAGTCAGAAGGTACTATCATTCTTCTCGGGTGAAAGCCAGAAGGTACTATTATTCTTCTCCTTTCTCTCTATTGTTGTTGTAAAGTGCATTGAGCTTTAAGGTAATGCGCTATATAAGTTTCCTAAATTAATAAATACACAACGTATTATCATTCTTCTCAGGTGAAAGCCAGAAGGTACTATCATTCTTCTCAGGTGAAAGTCAGAAGGTACTATCATTCTTCTCGGGTGAAAGCCAGAAGGTACTATCATTATTCTTTATTCTTTTTGCGATACAGTACCTTCTATTAGGTATTAGGTACTAGGTACTTTATAGTCACAGAGGCGTCTCTGTGAAATTCGGGTTGCTCCCACCTGGAGAGCGCGTCGCATCCAGAGGCGCGCCACCCAATTTTGTTTTATGCATGCACATTGTTTTTGTGACTGATGAGGAAGGAAAGGGCGGTGTGTGTGTGTGGGGGGGGGGGGGGGAGTACATTTTGACCAAATGACAACTTTTTCGTTGCCACTGGGTCTTAACGTGTGCTAAGTGCATGGGCACACGGGACCTCGGTTTTAATTTATCGTCTCACCCGAAAGACTCTACGTTCAGACCGTTAAGGCCTAGTGCAAAAGTGAGAGGAAAAATCCCCCTGTACCCAGGTTCGAACTCGGGTTTACTTGACACGAGGCGAACGCGTTACCTCTGTGCCACTCTACACCTTTCACCTGGCTTTCACCGGAGAAGAAGGATAGTACCTCGTGGCATCAAAACCCTCACCATCAACCAAGAATCGTTGGCGGGGGGGGGGGGGGGGGGGGGGGGGGGGGGTCGAACGAAGCAGCGGGCCGGGAAACAAGACCGGACAGGCAATGGTCAGAATCGACCAAGAATTCTGTTTAACCCTTTCGCCGCCAAAGTCACATTTTAGCACCACAGTGATTTAGCACAGATATTACCAAAAGGCATCGCATTGGGATAGATCACCCAAAGACCCTATTGTCTTAGTTTTGGGAAGTAAGGATAGACCTTTTTTTTTTTTTTTTTCTTCTGACTTTCACCTGAGAAGAATGACAGTACCTTCTGGCTTTCACCTGAGAAGAATGATAGAACCTTCTGACTTTCACCTGAGAAGAATGATAGTACATTCTGACTTTGTTTTGGGACCTTATTTTATAGATTTCTACAGAAGAAGCCCCAATACTGAGGTGTGTGGGGGTCTGTTTGTCCATGCCTTTTTTTTTTTTTTTTTTTTTTTTTTTTTTGTGTGTGTGTGTGTGTGTGTCAATAATGTGTATGTGAAATACTACATCCGTGGGATGAACGGCGTGAGTTGGTTGTTGTTGTTGTTGGGTTGTTTGTTTTTTTTTGGTTTTTTCCCCCTCTCGTAATATTGTAAAGCGCTCTGAGGATGATTTTTTATCATCGAAGAGCGCTATAGAAGCTTTATTTATTATTATTATTAATACTGCAGAAGGATTTTGTTGACTACCCAGGTAAATTTAATGGAATTTTTTTGGCAGAAATGTGGCCGGCGGTGAAAGGGTTAATGACATTATATGATATACTACTAGCACAGTTGCTTTGGCTAGCACGTGTTATATGTGCCTTCTCTTATCTCTCTACCTGAAATGTCTCTCTGAAATGGCACGTCTTGGGATATGTACCCTTCAAGGCCCCTTTCAGCTTGTTATCAGTTGTATTGTTCAACAACTTGGCAAATCCATTTTCGATCTCTCTGTCTCTCTCTCTGTCTGTCTCTGTCTGTCTGTCTCTGTCTCTGTCTCTGTCTCTGTCTCTGTCTCTCTCTCTCTCTCTCTCTCTCCTCTCTCTCTCTCTCTCTCTCTCTCTCTCTCTCTCTCTCTCTCTCTCTCTCTCTCTCTCTCAAAACCCATTAATCAATCAGCCAACCAGCAACCCACCAACCAACTCCCCAATCAATTAACCAACCACCAACAACCAATCAAACCAACCAGCGATCCAGCCAGCCAGTCGGGAAAACCACCCAACCAACCAGCCAACCAACCAGTTAATGCATCAACCCACCAGTCAATCTCAGAGTAACCAACAATGACAGCTAAGGAAACTTAAAAAGAAGGAAAACACTTTGCAAACTTTACCAGCAAAATGTTTAAACGACCATTATAATAATATCTCTTAATAACATTTGAGACGGGTGTGGTGGGGGGTGTTGTGGGGGGGTGGGGGAGTCCTGTAAGCATATAAACAAGAATCTCCTCATAATCTGATAAAACAAAGTAAGCATTTTCATACAGAAGGTAATAGACATACAATCTTCGCACGTGTCGTCATCATTAAATCATACGCACACGTTTTCCATTCATCTGAGAAGATTGCAGTTAAGTGGTGAGAGTTGTAGAGTATTCGAAAAGGCGTGGTCGCTTTCGAGATTGTCTCAGATAACACCTGTTTGATCGTAATGTAAACGTTTCTATCTGTCTTTAACTGGACAGTTCCTAAACAGTTCCGTGGAATTTTTCGAAATACATTGACTTCACTTGACTTGATACAGTCATACTTTTGTATGACTTTCAGAAAGGCGAAGGTAGTGTTGTTAGCTTCCTTTAAATAAATTTTAAAAAAGCTACAAAGTTATGACAGCAGGCATATCATTATGTCATTTCCTTTTGCCGTTACAAATAATACTATCATGGATGCAACTGTTCCTGGTATACAAGGATTTCCTGTTTTTTTAATTTTACCAGAAAAGGAATTTCCTGTTTTTAAAACTTGTCAAACAAGATCTTTGTGTGTCTACTGTATTTTTGAAACACTTTAAAAATTAGCATTTGTATAAATTGTGGAAAAAAAGCAAACTAAAACACTTTCATCAATCAATTTTTCTTCCGCTGCAGAGGGACATTACCCCTAGACCCCGGCATTTCATTTTTTTTTTCATTTTGTGTAGTTGCGCCCATGTACTATATAAGCTATGTTTATCTTGTTTGCTTAAACTCTCCACGCTGTGTTTTAAACAACAACAACAACAACAGCAGCAACAAGACTCTAGGACCAACGGTGTGGAAGTTATGACCCTTTAAATATTTTCGGTTTTCAAGGTCATACGCCAAGGTCAAGGTCACGACGGCGATAATGTATGCGCGGATGCCTTCCTCTCATGGTGACACACCACCACACACAATTTGAAGCGTTTCTGTCAATCGGTTCGGAATATATCCTTGGGGGACAGTCCCCCCCCCCAAAAAAAAAACCACCCCAAAAAAAACAAGAAGAAAAAAAGAAGAAACATACATGAACGAATTCATTCTCCTTTGCGATCGTAGATCGGCAAAGGACAACTAATACCTATACGATATTTACTGTTCACGCTTTGAAGCTAAAGTCAAAGCCTTCACTTTTATTTTTTAAGCGGTGGAAACAAAGACTGTAAGTACATAATACGCCTTTTAATTGCAGTAGGGCTTAGGGGAAGACGGGGTAAAAAGCGCATGGGCGGGTAAGAAGCCCACCCCAATTATCTCATGAAATGAAGCAAATTTCAGTCTCAGTTTGCCCATGAGACGAGCGTTAATGTCTAGCATTCGTCTCATGGGCAAATTTGACTGAAATTTTTTATTTATTTCATGAGATAATTGGGGTGGGATTCTTACCCGCCCATGCGCTTTTTACCCCGTCTTCCCCTACATCCAAAATATCAGGTGCTCTCCCCCAAAATTCGAGCGATATATAAGTACGTTGTTTGGTTGTTTGTTCTAATCCCCTTTCATATAATGACACCCCCACCCCCCCTCCGTCTTTTTGTTTTTTACATTCAAAGTACTGTTGATCATTTGGTTTTTTTATTATTATTATTATTTCGATTACTTAATCCCGAATTGGGTTTTATTACAAACTTTGGGATAATCCGGAATTGTTTTTTTTTATTATAATAAATCCATGGAGTTTAAGCGCGCGTGCGTACCCCCCCCCCCCCCCACCCCGTACCCCGACCCCCACACACACGTACGCACGCACGCACGCACGCACGCACACACGCACACACATACACACAAACACACACGCACGCTCGCACCCACCCCCCCTCCACACACACAAACACACACAACAAAAACAAACAAAAAACAAAGCAAAAAGGGGCATATGCTCCTATTCGAAATGAAAAGAAGTAGGTCTTGTCAAGATGTTAAAAATATATAAAGATAAGTTTGTCACTTTCTCAATACAACCAAGTTTGTCACTTTCTCAATACAACCAGGTTTGTCACTTTCTCAATACAACCAAGTTTGTCACTTTCTCAATACAACCAGGTTTGTCACTTTCTCAATACAACCAAGTTTGTCCCTCAATACAACCAAGTTTGTCCCTCAATACAGCTAAGTTTGTCCCTCAATATAACCAAGATTGTCCCTCAATACAGCCAAGTTTGTCCCTCAATATAACCAAGTTTGTCCCTCAATACAACCAAGTGTGTCCCTCAATACAACCAAGTTTGTCCCTCAATACAACCAAGTTTGTCCCTCAATATAACCAAGTTTGTCCCTCAATACAACCAAGTTTGTCCCTTTCTCAATACAATCCAATTTGTCACTTTCTCTCAATACAACCACGTTTGTCCCTCAATACAACCAAGTTTGTCCCTCAATACAACCAAGTTAGTCCCTCAATACAACCACATTTGTCTCTCAATACAACCAAGTTTGTCCCTCAATACAACCACGTTTTCCCCTCAATACAACCAAGTTAATCCCTCAATACAACCAAGTTAGTCCCTCAATACAACCAAGTTTGTCCCTTTCTCAATACAATCCAATTTGTCACTTTCTCTCAATACAACCACGTTTGTCCCTCAATACAACCACATTTGTCTCTCAATACAACCACATTTGTCTCTCAATACAACCAAGTTAGTCCCTCAATACAACCACATTTGTCTCTCAATTAGTCAATACAACCACGTTTGTCCCTCAATACAACCACGTTTGTCCCTCAATACAACCAAGTTTGTCCCTCAATACAACCACGCTTGTCCTTCAATACAACCAAGTTAGACCCTCAATACAACCAAGTTTGTCCCTCAATACAACCAAGTTTGTCCCTCAATACAACCACGTTTGTCCCTCAATACAACCACGCTTGTCCTTCAATACAACCAAGTTTGTCTCTCAAAACAACCAAGTTTGTCCCTCAATACAACCAAGTTTGTCCCTCAATACAACCACGCTTGTCCTTCAATACAACCAAGTTTGTCTCTCAATACAACCAAGTTTGTCCCTCAATGCAACCAGATTTGTCCCTTCCTCAATACCAACCAAACTTGTCACTTTCTCAATACAACCAGGTGCGTCACTTCCTCAATACAACCAGGTGTGTCACTTCCTCAATACAACCAAGCTTGTCCCTCAATACAACCACGTTTGTCCCTCAATACAACCAAGTTTGTCCCTCAATACAACCAAGTTTGTCCCTCAATACAACCAAGTTTGTCACTTTCTCAATACGAACCAAGTTTGTCCCTTCCTCAATACAACCAAGTTTGTCCCTTTCTCAATACAACCAAGTTTGTCCCTTTCTCAATACAACCAAGTTTGTCCCTTTCTCAATACAACCAAGTTTGTCCCTTTCTCAATACGAACCAAGTTTGTCCCTTTCTCAATACAACCAAGTTTGTCCCTTTCTCAATACAACCAAATTTGTCCCTTTCTCAATACAACCAAGTTTGTCCCTTTCTCAATACAACCAAGTTTGTCCCTCAATACAACCAAGTTTGTCCCTCAATACAACCAAGTTTGTCCCTCAATACAACCAAGTTTGTCCTTTCTCAATACAACCAAATTTGTCACTTTCTCAATACAACCAAGTTTGTCACTTTCTCAATACAACCAAGTTTGTCACTTTCTCAATACAACCAAGTTTGCCACTTCCTCAATACAACCAAGTTTGTCCCTTTCTCAATACAACCAAGTTTGTCACTTTCTCAATACAACCAAGTTTGTCACTTTCTCAATACAACCAAGTTAGTCACTTCCTCAATACAACCAAGTTTGTCACTTCCCTCAATACAACCAAGTTTGTCACTTCCTCAATACAACCAAGTTTGTCCCTCAATACAACCAAGTTTGTCCCTTTCTCAATACAACCAAGTTAGTCACTTCCTCAATACAACCAAGTTTGTCCCTCAATACAACCAAGTTTGTCACTTCCTCAATACAACCAAGTTTGTCCCTCAATACAACCAAGTTTGTCACTTTCTCAATACAACCAAGTTTGTCCCTTTCTCAATACAACCAACTTTGTCACTTTCTCAATACAACCAAGTTTGTCACTTCCTCTCAATACAACCAAGTTTGTCACTTTCTCAATACAACCAAGTTTGTCACTTTCTCAATACAACCAAGTTTGTCACTTCCTCAATACAACCAAGTTTGTCCCTTTCTCAATACAACCAAGTTTGTCACTTTCTCAATACAACCAAGTTTGTCACTTCCTCAATACAACCAAGTTTGTCACTTCCTCAATACAACCAAGTTTGTCACTTTCTCAATACAACCAAGTTTGTCCCTTTCTCAATCAACCAAGTTTGTCTCAATACAACCAAGTTTGTCACTTCCTCAATACAACCAAGTTTGTCCCTATACAACCAAGTTTGTCACAAGTTTTACCTCAATACAACCAAGTTTGTCACTTTCTCAATACAACCAAGTTTGTCAACTTTGTCACTTTCTCAATACAACCAAGTTTGTCACTTTCTCAATACAACCAAGTTTGTCACTTTCTCAATACAACCAAGTTTGTCACTTTCTCAATACAACCAAGTTAGTCACTTCCTCAATACAACCAAGTTTGTCACTTCCTCAATACAACCAAGTTTGTCACTTTCTCAATACAACCAAGTTTGTCACTTTCTCAATACAACCAAGTTTGTCACTTTCTCAATACAACCAAGTTTGTCACTTTCTCAATACAACCAAGTTTGTCACTTTCTCAATACAACCAAGTTTGTCACTTTCTCAATACAACCAAGTTTGTCACTTCCTCAATACAACCAAGTTTGTCCCTCAATCAACCATCACTTTCTCAATACAACCAAGTTTGTCCCTTTCTCAATACAACCAACTTTGTCACTTTCTCAATACAACCAAGTTTGTCACTTTCTCAATTGTCACTTCCTCAATACAACCAAGTTTGTCACTTTCTCAATACAACCAAGTTTGTCACTTTCTCAATACAACCAAGTTTGTCCCTTTCTCAATACAACCAAGTTTGTCACTTTCTCAATACAACCAACTCTGTCACTTCCTCAATACAACCAACTTTGTCACTTTCTCAATACAACCAAGTTTGTCCCTCAATACAACCAAGTTTGTCACTTTCTCAATACAACCAAGTTTGTCACTTTCTCAATACAACCAAGTTTGTCACTTCCTCAATACAACCAAGTTTGTCACTTTCTCAATACAACCAAGTTTGTCACTTCCTCAATACAACCAAGTTTGTCACTTCCTCAATACAACCAAGTTTGTCACTTTCTCAATACAACCAAGTTTGTCACTTCCTCAATACAACCAAGTTTGTACCTCAATACAACCAAGTTTGTCACCTCAATACAACCAAGTTTGTCAACAAGTTTGTTCCTCAATACAACCAAGTTTGTCACTTCCTCAATACAACCAAGTTTGTCCACTCCCTCAATACAACCAAGTTTGTCCCTCAATACAACCAGTTTAGTTTTCTCAATACAACCAAGTTTGTCAATACAACCAAAGTTTGCCACTTCCTCAATACAACCAAGTTTGTCCCTCAATACAACCAAGTTTTCCCTCAATACAACCAAGTTTGTCACCTTGTCCCTCAATACAACCAAGTTTGTACACCAAGTTTGTCCCTCAATACAACCAAGTTTGTCCCTCAATACAACCACGCTTGTCCTTCAATACAACCAAGTTTGTCCCTCAATACAACCAAGTTTGTCCCTCTTGTCTCAATACAACCAAGTTTGTCCCTCAATACAACCAAATTTGTCCCTTACAACCAAGTCCCTCAATACAACCAGTTTGTCCTTCCTCAATTACAACCAAGTTTGTCTTCAATACAACCAAGTTTGTCCCTCAATACAACCAGCAATTTGTCCCTTCCTCAATACCAACCAAGTTTGTCACTTTCTCAATACAACCAGGTGTGTCACTTCCTCAATACAACCAAGTTTGTCACTTCCTCAATACAACCAAGCTTGTCCCTCAATACAACGTTTGTCCCTCAATACAACCAAGTTTGTCCCTCAATACAACCAAGTTTGTCCCTCAATACAACCAAGTTTGTCCCTCAATACAGCCAAGTTTGTCCCTTTCTCAATACGAACCAAATTTGTCCCTTTCTCAATACAACCAAGTTTGTCCCTTTCTCAATACAACCAAGTTTGTCCCTTTCTCAATACAACCAAGTTTGTCCCTTTCTCAATACAACCAAGTTTGTCACTTTCTCAATACAACCAAATTTGTCCCTTTCTCAATACAACCAAGTTTGTCCCTTTCTCAATACAACCAAGTTTGTCCCTTTCTCAATACAACCAAATTTGGTTTGTCCCTTTCTCAATACAACCAAGTTTGTCACTTTCTCAATACAACCAAGTTTGTCCCTCAATACAACCAAGTTTGTCCTCAATACAACCAAGTTTGTCCCTCAATACAACCAAGTTTGTCCCTCAATACAACCAAGTTTGTCCTTTCTCAATACAACCAAGTTTGTCACTTCCTCAATACAACCAAGTTTGCCACTTCCTCAATACAACCAAGTTTGTCCCTTTCTCAATACAACCAAGTTTGCCACTTCCTCAATACAACCAAGTTTGCCACTTCCTCAATACAACCAAGTTTGTCCCTTTCTCAATACAACCAAGTTTGTCCCTTTCTCAATACAACCAAGTTAGTCACTTCCTCAATACAACCAAGTTTGTCCCTCAATACAACCAAGTTTGTCACTTCCTCAATACAACCAAGTTTTCACTTCCTCAATACAACCAAGTTTGTCACTTCCTCAATACAACCAAGTTTGTCCCTTTCTCAATACAACCAAGTTTGTCACTTTCTCAATACAACCAACTCTGTCACTTCCTCAATACAACCAACTTTGTCACTTTCTCAATACAACCAAGTTAGTCACTTTCTCAATACAACCAAGTTAGTCACTTTCTCAATACAACCAACTCTGTCACTTCCTCAATACAACCAAGTTTGTCCCTTTCTCAATACAACCAAGTTTGTCCCTTTCTCAATACAACCAAGTTTGTCACTTTCTGAATACAACCAAGTTAGTCACTTCCTCAATACAACCAAGTTTGTCCCTCAATACAACCAAATTTGTCACTTTCTCAATACAACCAAGTTTGTCCATTTCTCAATACAACCAAGTTTGTCACTTTCTCAATACAACCAACTCTGTCACTTCCTCAATACAACCAACTTTGTCACTTTCTCAATACAACCAAGTTTGTCACTTCCTCAATACAACCAAGTTTGTCACTTCCTCAATACAACCAAGTTTGTCACTTTCTCAATACAACCAAGTTTGTCACTTTCTCAATACAACCAAGTTAGTCACTTCCTCAATATAACCAAGTTTGTCCCTCAATACAACCAAATTTGTCACTTTCTCAATACAACCAAGTTTGTCCATTTCTCAATACAACCAACTTTGTCACTTTCTCAATACAACCAAGTTTGTCACTTTCTCAATACAACCAAGTTAGTCACTTCCTCAATACAACCAAGTTTGTCCCTCAATACAACCAAGTTTGTCACTTTCTCAATACAACCAAGTTTGTCACTTTCTCAATACAACCAAGTTTGTCCCTTTCTCAATACAACCAAGTTTGTCACTTTCTCAATACAACCAAGTTTGTCACTTTCTCAATACAACCAACTTTGTCACTTTCTCAATACAACCAAGTTTGTCCCTCAATACAACCAAGTTTGTCCATTTCTCAATACAACCAACTTTGTCACTTTCTCAATACAACCAACTCTGTCACTTCCTCAATACAACCAACTTTGTCACTTTCTCAATACAACCAAGTTAGTCACTTCCTCAATACAACCAAGTTTGTCCCTTTCTCAATACAACCAAGTTTGTCACTTTCTCAATACAACCAAGTTAGTCACTTCCTCAATACAACCAAGTTTGTACCTCAATACAACCAAGTTTGTCAGTTTCTCAATACAACCAAGTTTGTCCCTTTCTCAATACAACCAAGTTTGTCCCTCAATACAACCAAGTTAGTCACTTCCTCAATACAACAAAGTTTGTCACTTTCTCAGTACAACCAAGTTTGTCCCTCAATACAACCAAGTTAGTCACTTCCTCAATACAACCAAGTTTGTCCCTCAATACAACCAAGTTTGTCCCTCAATACAACCAAGTTTGTCCCTCAATACAACCAAGTTTGTCCCTCAATACAACCAAGTTTGTCCCTCAATACAACCAAGTTTGTCCCTCAATACAACCAAGTTTGTCCCTCAATACAACCAAGTTTGTCCCTCAATACAACCAAGTTTGTCCCTCAATACAACCAAGTTTGTCCCTCAATACAACCAAAGTTGTCACTTTCCCAATAGCAGCCAGTTTATCTTTTTCTTTATTAAGCGGAAATAACAGATATGTTATTCGTTACTTTAAAAAAAAGAAATACGAGAGAGAAAACCCCCCACAAACAACGAGCACAACGTAATCAAAAGGTCGGCCTTTGAACTTTCCAAATTGTTCACTTTCAATCTTATCAGCTCCAGATGACTCACGGCATGATAATAAGAACAAAGGCATCGCCGAGCGGCAGCAACGCATTGTGACAATGCAAACCCGGCCAGAGTTATGTCCTGCCACCCCCCCCCCACCCCCCCACCCCCCAATAAACACACCACTTTCCACCCTTACAGAACGCATAAAATACATAGCCCAAAATTTGAAGCGATTCTGTTCAGTAGTTCACGAGATACAGCTAAACTTTTATACAAACTTCCTTGCACCCAGTGATGTCCTCCCCCCCCCCCCCCCCCCCACCCCCCCCCCCAATAAACACACCACTTTCCACCCTTACACTTTATAGAACGCATAGCCAAAAAATTGAAGCGATTCTGTTCAGTAGTTCACGAGATACAGCTGAACTTTTATACAAACTTCTTTGCACCATGGTACACCACCACACAAAATTTGAAGCGATTCTGTTCACTAGTTCACGAAATAAAGCTGGGGGAAATTACATAGCCCAAAGAAGGAAATTTCGGTTTTCAAGGTCAAACTTCAAGGTCAAGGTCAGCACGGTGTTGATTAACGAACGGAAGCTTCCTTTTCAAGCTGTCTAACCCTCTGCCAATTTTAATCAAAATCCAAACAGTAGTTTTTAAGATAATCGATACACAGACAGACACACAGACACACACACAGACACACAAACCGATCGCAATACCTCGGCCTCTGGCCGGGTAATTAAGGGGAACTACGACACACTAATGTAATATGACTTGTTTGGTAAAGGCTTACCTGATAACGCATTATAACCTAAACTACTTGAGAATATAAACTAAACTACAATACACTTTTGTTTTCTTCCTCTCTGCTTTCCGCCTATGTGCGTGTGTCCGTGTTTGTTTGTTTGTTTGTTTGTTTGTTTGTTTCTGTCTCTTTGTCTGTTTCTGTTCCTGTCGTTTTCTTGTTTTCATTGAACAATAGGGTTAAGGAAGAAAACAATAATAATAATATTATTGTTTTCTTCCTTAACCCTTTCACCGCCAGCCATCTTTGAGCCAAAATTGTCCATTAAAGCTACTGGGCTACAGAAAATATTTGTCTGCAATATTGTGGGATTTTTCTGTGACACATTTAGAATGGGGTCAATCCTTACTGCCCAAATTTAGGAACACAATATCATTGAATAACAGACCCTGATTTCAAGAGTTTTTTATGACATTGTTGTTAAATCATTGTGGTGCAAAAATGCGACATTGGCGGTGAAAGGGTTAAAGATACACTGACCCACCACGATTAAGTCTCTTGTTTTTTTCCTGTGTATCTGTGACCCATATACAAATGCCCCCCACTTGAAATTGAGGCTGCTCTTTAAAATGATGTTTCGTTTTCAATCTGGGGGCATTTGTATGGGAGTTAAACCTGGTCAAAACAAGATTTCTTACCAGCTATAAGAGGGAAAACACGTGAAACCCGTGATTTTGACACGTGATCTGGTGGGTCTTTAAATTGATTGATAATGCATAATCATTATTTTCCGTTGCAACCTTACTGAGTTCATTAGATGAGAACTTCGCTTGGCTAAATCTAAAGACACAGTAATGTCCTGTATGACTTTGCTGAGAGGACGTAAAACTTAACTTTGTGTTGGCTGGTGGAGACCGGTTGTGGCCATATTTTTTTCATTTTTTTCAAGCAATGACATAAAAGGGGCCCCAGCCGCCATAATGGGATAAACATGGCGTCGCATCCAACTATAACGATTGCTGGACGACAGCTGGTGTCCAGCAATCGCATTTCATCGAGTTCACTGGGGAGGCAAAGAAAAAGAAAGGAAATAGGAGCCTCAGAACACTATCCTACGAAGTCGGAGTGTGGCTGCCCACGTGGCGGGGTAATAAAAAACCGGTCACACACGTAATGTTATCATCCCTAGCACAGCTCCAGATAACACATAGTTATACACTCCCACTCCCACAAACACACACATTCTCTC
>CM065687.1:48099538-48104538 GCA_017654935.2 Phymorhynchus buccinoides
AGAGAGAGAGATTGATTGATTGATTGAATTTTATTTATAGAGGGTAATAGAGTAAGCAATAACATGCTTTTTTACATCCAGCCCTCTGGACAAAATACATATATAAAAGTAGAAAATGGAAAACGAAAATAAACACATACAAAGTAATATAAAGCATGCAAAAAACATCCCTATATTGTAACACATCAATAACAAAATCAAACCTATTATTATTAACTATACTAATTATTAACATTCAAAATGTGTGAAGTAAGCGCATACACACGTGAAAATAAAACCCAATCCTACTTTTCACATTCATCTTTAAACATTCAAAATAGAGAAATGCACAAACATAAAAAATACCTCAATCATACTTCATCATTAAAATGTACTTATTTGAAGAAACCCATGCATAATAAGTCAAACATAGTATTACTTTACCTACTCATCTTAGCATGCACAATTTAAAATGTAAATACATGTACCCATGGCAACATGAAGCCTATTCCTACATTCCATTATTCATTTTTAGCATGAACATATTAAAAAGTAAACACACACTCGTAACAAAAGCAAACCTAGTCATATTATTTGCAAGCGAATACACATATTAAAAGGTAAATACTGCTCATAACGAAATCAAGCCTGAACCTACTTTCTAGTCCTCATCTTTAACACGCACATAAGTCAAACTTAACTCATCACAAAATTAAAACTAATCCTTATTTTACATACTCGTAACATGTACACATTTTAAATTTAAAGCCGATACACATAATAAAATCAAGCCTAAGCCCATTTTACATACTAATCTTAAAAATACATCAAGCTTAAATGTAAGCACATACACATGACGGAATAAAACCAAATCCTATTCTACATACTCATCTTTAACATGCACGCATTTTGGAGTAAACACTTATGCATAACAAGATGAAACCCAATCCTATAATAATAATAGTAGCAATAATAATAATAATAATAATCAAAATAATAATAATTCATATAGCGCTAAAACTCCATATAGTAGTATGCTCGTTGCACGTTACAAAAGCAACAATGAAAGATGAAAAACATTAATTAAAATCAACAAGAAAGTCATACCACCAACATTCGAATACAAAGAAATAAAGCAACGAAATAACATGATTTTCACTCACAAAGACATCCACCCTCGTTCACCAAGCACTGTCACTCTCTCATTACACATCACACTCACAAAAACTAATAAAAATGTAAACAAGTAACCGGAAGGAATGCACCAATTAATACGTGCGTACACACGGCCCATACTCTCTCTCTCTCTCTCTCTCTCTCTCTCTCTCTCTCTCTCTCTCTCTCTCTCTCTCTCTCTCTCTCTCTCTCTCTCTCTCTCTCTCTCTCTCTCTCTCTCTCTCTCTCTCTCTCTCTCTCTCTCTCTCTCTCTCTCTCTCCCCCTCCCCCTCTCTCTCTCCCCCCTCTCTCTTTCCTCCCTCTCTCATCATACAGGATCACCAATACAATATATCAAAAAAACACTTTTCGTTACATAAATATAAACATTCTGGCTAAATCACAATAAACAAAATAAAACAATATAAGCCTAAAGAAAAAAGAAAGAAAAAAAAGAAAAAGAAAAGCTACACACGGCCATTCTCTACTCTCTCTCTCTCTCTCTCTCTCTCTCTCTCTCTCTCTCTCTCTCTCTCTCTCTCTCTCTCTCTCTCTCTCTCTCTCTCTCTCTCTCTCTCTCTCTCTCTCTCCTCCCTCCCCCTCTCTCCCCTCTCTCTCTCCCCCCTCTCTCTCTCTCTCTCTCTCTCCTCCCCCTCCCCCTCTCTCTCCCCCCTCTCTCTTTCCCCTCTCTCATCATACAGGATCACCAATACAATATATCAAAAAAACACTTTTCGTTACATAAATATAAACATTCTGGCTAAATCACAATAAACAAAATAAAACAATATAAGCCTAAAGAAAAAAGAAAGAAAAAAAAAAAGAAAAAGAAAAGTGTATACTAAATAATTATTTTATGACACTAAACACACACTCGCGCGCGCGCGCGCACACACACACACACACACACACACACACACACACACACACACACACACATACACGCGACACGCACACACACACACACACAGAGAGAGAGAGAGAGAGAGAGAGAGAGAGAGAGAGAGAGAGAGAAGAGACAGACAGACAGACAGACAGAGACAGAGATAGATAGACTGAGTGAGAGAGAGAGAAGCATATCTAACACACTCATCTTTAACAATCATAACATTATAAACACAGCCGATAAACACCGATACATGACAAAGTCGAGCCTAGTTACTTGTAGGCCTACTTCGCATATTCAACTAAAAATAAACTTAAAAGTAGCACACACACACACGTTATAAAATCATAGTAAATACATATCCATAACATCATCAAACTTAATCTTACTTTATATAAGTATTTATTTATTTATTTTTAGCACGCACAAATTTGTAAATTAACATACATACTCGACAAAATCAAACTTAATCCTACCTTATACACTCAAGTTTCAAATATACACTCAACTAACAAAACAAATTTAAAAGTAAGCATATGCACATGTCAACAGCAAAAATAAATCCTACATATCATCTTAATTTTT
This sequence comes from Phymorhynchus buccinoides, assembly GCA_017654935.2. Classification (NCBI taxonomy): domain Eukaryota; kingdom Metazoa; phylum Mollusca; class Gastropoda; order Neogastropoda; family Raphitomidae; genus Phymorhynchus; species Phymorhynchus buccinoides. The sequence continues at coordinate 48,102,144 of CM065687.1, forward strand.
AACAAATATAAAAAACGACACTAATAGTTTTATATATAACATGAGAAAATCAAGCCTAAGCCAACATTACACACTTGTCTGTAAAATGCAAAAAATAGAATAAAACACATACACATTATTAAATCAAACTTAATTGTGTTTAACATAGCCAATTTTAACATGCATACCTTTATACATGACAGATCAAAACAAGGTAATGTTAGACGCGCAAAATATTCATGAGTTAAAAAGTAAACACATGTAGGCATCATGATAAATAACAGTGCATACGTTCAATATTTATTTATGTTAGTCCATCGGAGTCAGCAGCAATGACTTAATGCTATTTGTAAAATAAAATAAAAATACCAACAAAAAACAAAAAATACTGTTGGGTAAAACATATGCAATAAGTCATGTTCTGCTAATGTTATGTACCTGATGAAATTCAGAGAGAGAGAGAGAGAGAGAGAGAGAAGAGAGAGAGAGAGAGAGAGAGAGAGAGAGAGAGTTTTCATTGTTCATTGTCAGTGGAGTTTGTTCATTAGGTAGTTCTTCATTAGTTTGCTGAAGGATGCTGGGCGTTTGGTCGCTTTTAAGGTGGCTGGCAAATTATTCCAGTAAGATCCACCACTGTATATTAAACTGGTTTTAAATAAGTCTAATCTTGGGGTTGGAATTAGTAGTTTGTTTGACTGCCTGTAACTGTTTATCGAGAAGCGGTCGATTAAAGATTGAGGAGCATTTCCGGTCATGATTTTGTGCATCATCCTTGCTTTGTTATGCTCCAACTGTAATTTAAAAGGTAATATACCTATTGTTTTGTAATCATTGTTCGTAAGAGAAGTTGATTTGAGCAGCACCAATTTAACAGCTCGTTTATGCAGTCTAACTAGAGGTTTTAGAACATTTGCACTTGCTGAGTCCCACAAAGTAGAGGAATAGCTGACAAGTGAATTTATATGTGCATAATAGAACTGCTTCCTGGCATTGAGATTGAGGAAATGTTTTATTTTTGATAGTTGAAATATTCTTTGCGATACCTTCTTACTTAATATGTCTATGTGTTCTGACCAAGATAATTTGTTATCAATCGTTATACCTAGGGCCTTGTGTGAACTGGATTCCTCGATTGTTTGTCCCGAGATGTGAATTGGGAACGGAGTAGATGAAAGATTTTGGCGTTTCTGTCTGGTTGTCAAACACATATACTTAGTTTTGTTTGGGTTCAGACACATGTGATTTAGTTCAGCCCATCTGGCCAGTTGATTTACATTTTCTTGAATATTAGATGACAAAACGTGTAATGAAGGATGAGCGGATTCGACTGAACTATCGTCCGCAAAGAGATTGCAATTGTCTTTAACAAGCAAAGGTAAATCATTGATATATAATAAAAACAACAATGGGCCCAAAACTGAACCTTGTGGAACACCATAGTTGTTTGGGAGAGAAGAAGACTGGTGAAGACCTGTGCATACTTGTTGTTGTCTGTTTGATAAAAATGACTCAAGCAGTTGGCACACTTGATCACCTATATTGTAAACACGTAGTTTCTTCATAAGTAGTGAGTGATTGATTACATCAAATGCTTTTGCAAAGTCAGCAAAGACAATTCCAGTATACTGATTGTTATTAATATTTCCTAGCCATGTATCAACCATGTTAACTAGAGCTGTGTGGCATGAGTGTTGTTTCCTAAATCCTGATTGGCTTGGATGTAGGAGATCATAATTTTCTAAGTGATGAGATAGGTGGTTTTGGATGTGTTTTTCTAAGGGTTTTGACAAAACTGACAGTATGGATATAGGTCTATAATTAGAAGGTTCGTTCTCATCACCAGACTTGTGAAGTGGGATAATCTTAGCGTTTTTAAGAGAGAGAGAGAGAGAGAGAGAGAGAGAGAGAGAGAGAGAGAGAGAGAGAGAGAGAGAGAGAGAGAGAGAGAGAGAGAGAGAGAGAGAGAGAGAGAGAGAGAGAGAGAGAGAGAGAGAGAGAGAGAGTTACGCTGGGATTCCAGGAGTTCTTACTATCAGATAAGAGCAGGACTAAACGTTTTGTGAGAGGAACCCTGGAAAAGAAAACACAAAAGAGGACTAAAGTCATTACAATTTACATCATCAAGATTATGTACAATTTTATATACTTGAATTAGATCCCCTCTAAGCCTTCTTTCTTTTAAAGATGGTCATTTTCGAAAGAATAAACGTTTCTCATAAGACCTTTTATTTGGGACATGTTTTCTGCCGCTTGACGCCTCTAAGCCTTCTTTCTTTTAAAGATGGTCATTTTAGAAAGTATAAACGTTTCTCATAAGACTTTTTTTTTTTAACATGTTTTCTGCCGCTTGACGCCTCTAAGCCTTCTTTCTTTTAAAGATGGTCATTTTAGAAAGTATAAACGTTTCTCATAAGAC
>CM065687.1:48109538-48114538 GCA_017654935.2 Phymorhynchus buccinoides
TTGAACAAACATTACGAACTATTACCTTCTGGACGTCGCTACAAAACTTTTAAAGTCAACTCCAGGGCACAGAAATCCTTCATCCCCAGATCCATCCACCTCCTAAACTCATGATCCTTTTAGGCTTAAATGTGTGTTCATCGTGTTAAAAGAAACTATGCATGCTTATCCTTAGACGTGTCCACATATTTAAATGTGTGTTCATCGTGTTAAAAGAAACTATGCATGCTTATCCTTAGACGTTATCCACATATAATGTGTATCTTTAAGTGTGTATTATGTGTAACTTTTGCTCCTATTCATGCATGCTGAATGTCGATGTCTTTGTTATTCTGGCACCTGAACAAAATTTCTCCTTGGGAGATAATAAAGTGAATTTGATTTGATTTGATTTGAGGACAGAAACACTGGTTATGTCCCTTTTAAACAGGACACATTTTATACGTCGATAGGCCAGTTGAATTCTCCCTTCAAGTTCCAGTCTGAGTTTTTGGATAGCCTGCACTGTGAATAGTGTACTGTCCCCACTAACGATAACTCTATCAGCCCGGTTCGCCGAGCTCTTAAGTAGTCTATCTTACCCTTTTAGAATATCTTTGCTTATAGTATGCTTAATAATAATATAGTAAGAAAATATAATAACAAAATATGAATTTTGTGTAAATTTTGGGTATATTAAGGTGCGCCTTATAGTCCGAAAAAAATAAGAACCTGGAACATGGAAGATGTGATACATTTCTCTTAAACCTTTTCATATTTTATTTTCTCGGCAAGACATTTTAATCAGTTTTGTTGTTGTTATTATTATAATGTTATTGAATCCCCCGGTCACGTCCCAAAATGTTCCATACTTTATTTTCTCAGCAAGACAATTTAATCAGTTTGTTTTATTATTATTTTTTTGGTATTATTATTATTATTATTATTATTATTATTATTATTATTATTATTATTATTGAATCCCTCAGTCACGTCCTAAAATCGTTCATAGATTATTTTCTCAGAAAGACAATTTAATCAGGTTTAAAATTTAAAAAAAAAAAAAATTATTATTATTATTATTAATATTATTATTGAATCCCTCGGTCACGTCCTAAAATTGATCATAGATTATTTTCTCAGAAAAACAATTTAATCAGTTTATTATTATTATTATTATTATTATTATTATTATTATGATTATTATTATAACTATTATTATTATTATTACTAATTAAGTATTAGTAATATTAATTAATTGTTATTAAATAATTATTATTAATCAATTGTTAATAATTAATTATTATTATTATTTATTAAATATTATTAATTAATTCTTATTAATAATTAATTATTAATTAATTATTATAAATTATTATTATTATTATTATTATTATTATTATTATTATTAATTGATTTATTATTATTATTATTAATTATTATTGTCATTATTATTATTGTTATTATTATTATGATTATTATTGAATCCCTCGGTCACGCCCTGAAATTGTTCATAGATTATTTTATCAGAAAGACAATTTAATCCGTTTTTTTAATTATTATTATTATTATTATTATTGACTCCTTCGGTCACGTCCTAAAATTGTTTTCATAGTTTATTTTCTCAGGAAGACAATATTAATCTTTTTTGTTTGTTTTGGATTTAAAATAGAAATGATTGAATCCCTCAGTCACGTTCTAAAATTGTTCAAAGTTATTTTTTCAGCAACAAAATTTAATCCATTTTGGTTGTGTGTTCTTTTAGAAAATATTATTGAATCCCTGGTTACGTATACACAGTAGCTTTTCTCAGCTCCTTTCAGTTCATACCTTTTGCTTAAACCAATTTAAAGTGTTTTATCCATTAGGCTTACATTGTTTTATGGTGGCATACCAATTGTAAGGTCTTTTCCTATCCCTAACCAAAATCAATTATAAGAATATTTGCCGCTGTTAAAAGAAATAATTTGAAACAAACAGCTCTCTGTGGAAAACTGAAAGGAGCCAGAATGAGAGGAATTAGTGTACTGTGAATAAAATAATATAATAATACATGTTTATATTATTTTCCAGGGTGCTATTTGGCAGAAGCCGTGACGACAGCTCCCTCGGCAGGTAAAGACGGGATGCATAGATCTATTGATGTATTTGTTTATTTATTTGTTTATTTGCTTATTTATTTGTTTATTTATTCATTTATTCGTTTATTTGTTTATTTATTTGTTTATTTGTTTATTTGTTGATTTATTCATTTTGTTGTTGGTTTGTTTATTTATTTGTTTATTTATTTATTTTCTATGTATTAATCCATTAATTCATTTATGTATTTATTCATTGGCTGGCTATGACATTCACTTAAAGACACACTGACGCATCACGATTAAGTCCCTTGGTGTTTTCCTGGGTAGCTGTGACCCACATACAAATGTCCCCAACTTCAAATTGAGGCTGCTCTTTAAAATGATGTTTCGTTTTCAATTTGGGAACATTTGCATGGGAGTTAAACCTGGTCAAAACAAGATTTATTTGCAGCCTATAAGATGGAAAACGTGAAACCCGTGATTTTGACACGTAATCTGGTGGGTCTTTAACATTTTTGAATGACCGTGTGAAGCAAAATTCAATAGACGATTTTCGGGGGAAAAAACTAGGGGAGAGCACTTCGTGAAAATTAGTGTTGACTTACTCGGTCAAAACCATAGCAACTATGGCGGCATGGCGTCGAAGCTTGAAACCGCAGGATGCGAGTCAGCGACTTGCAAACATTTAAAAAAAAGAAAAAAGAACGAGGGGTGGCCAGTGTCGCATGAAAAAAGGCAGCTCGTAAAAATAAGTAGCTCGCTACTATGAGAGTCTGTATTTGCGACAACCACAAATTTCACTTTTTCTGTACTTTAACCATTTACCTAACCCTAGCCCTAACCCTAGAACAAAGTGAAATTTGTGGTTCATGCTCAATGTCGCAAATACACACTGTCATAAGCGAGCTACTTATTTTTACGAGCTACCTTTTTTCATGCGACAGCCAGTACCCATAAACTGACAGAACTTGCAAACTGTGACGTAAAAATATAAATGACATCAATTTTAGAATGACGCACGGTGTTCTAAGTGATAGTATGTCGAGTCAAACACACGAGGCCAGAGCTGGGGATCTACCTGATGGTAGAGTAACTCCCCCTGTTTGACCTGATTGAATTAGGCAAGATCACTCCAACGCACCATGAAATTACTCCCCTTCATTCTTTTCCGAACAATTCCTAGTCATACGTTGTCATTCAAGGTTTTATTTGACGTCATCCTTGATAAAAGTGTGGATAGCCACACAACAAACTACTTAAGTTGCTTGCTATTTTTTTGTATTATTTATTATTGCGTGTGTATGTGCAAGTATTTATGTATCTATCTATTTATTTATTTACGTGTGGGTTGTTGTTTTTACGGCTTCTCTTGTATCTTTTACAAAATAATTATACTAGTACTTTTAGTTTTTTTTAATACATATGTATCGTTAAAAATTCGGGACTTTCCTGGAGGGCAATACCTCCACCGTCTTTATATCTACTAATGTCCCATATGTGTCTGTTTCAGACCGGAGGACGTTAAACGGATTTTCATCAGAACCTTTTTAATAAAAATGAAAAAAAATAAAGACAGATCTAAACAGATAATTATGAAGAGAATGTCATACTGCGCTTAAGTATACAAGTCACACACACACATACACACACGCGGTCGCGCACGCACCCTCCCCCCCCCCCTCCCTCACACACATACGCACGCTCGCGCGAGCGCACGAGCGCGCGCACACACACACAATTCAAATGAAGTTCCTCAGAATAACAAACTTCTATATTCTAAAATGTACACTGCCACCAACCGCACATCAAAAATAAATAACTACATACATAAATAAATAAGTAAATGAATAAATAAACACAAGGACATGCGAGTCAAAGACTTTCAAGCAATCCATTGATTGATTTATTCAGCTCTGAACAGAATGTCATAATTTTCAAAGCTCATGCTATTGATATGAGACAACAGCGTAATATTAATGGGAAAACAACAATCATCATATAGTAAAAAGCCAAGTGTCCCGTGTGTGTGTGTGTGTGTGTGTGTGTGTGTGTGTCTGTGTGTCTGTGTGTGTGTCTGAAACACGAAACGGGCCTTATAACTCCGCCGTTTTTCGACCGAATCGCTTCAAATTTGCTGTGAGCCCTAACGGCAACCGAGGCGGCCTAATCATTTGCGCGGTTTCGCAAATGCGCGAAACGCGCATCCGCCGGCCTCTCGGCGCCCGTATCTCTGGCGCTTCTGGGCCGATTGCCTTCGAATTTGGCAGGAAGATGACTATCAGTGTGCCAAACCGGAAGCGAATCGATTCACAAATGCCGGAGATACGGGCGCCGACAGGCCGCTTCACGTTTTCACAAACCGCGGCGTAACCACACCCGACATTGACTCGAGATTTGGAACATGCGTGACCAGGGATAGTGACTATCGTCGTGCAAAATTTCAACACCAGCCGTTCATAAACACGCGCTATAAACCGATTTATTTTGCAGGACGCTAATTTCAACCAACACTTCACACATAACCAAAGACTCTAAAAGGGGAAGATGGACTACTTAAGAGTTACGGCGAGCCTGGCTGATAGAGTTATCGTTAGTGGGGTAGTTCACAGTGGCGGCTATGCAAAGACTCAGATTGGAATTTGAACGGAGAATTCAACTGGCCTATTGACGTGTTATGTCATAAAGATGTTTAAAAGGAACACAACCAGTGTTTCTGTCCTCAGATGTTAGTCTTTTCTTTTCAATGTCTTTGGTTCTTTGCTTGCCTCCCGGCCTCGAGCCTGCTACAGCTATTTTTATACAAACAGTGGAGAGAGAGAGAGAGAGAGAGAGAGAGAGAGAGAGAGAGAGAGAGAGAGAGAGAGAGAGAGAGAGAGAGAGAGAGAGAGAAACTGACTGGGGTGTGGGTGTGGGTGGGGGGTGGGGGTGGGAGTAGAATGC
>CM065687.1:48119538-48124538 GCA_017654935.2 Phymorhynchus buccinoides
ATTTCTGCAAGAATCGGAGCCTCATCTGCGAATGACTTATCGCCTGTTTAAATCCAACATTATTGTATCCATTTTTTTTTCATTTTTTTTTTCATACCAACTTGTGATCGATCATGCATTGCAACTCAGCTCCCAAAAGAAATATATCAATGGAAATAACCGAAAGAATAATATAATTATTATGTGTTTTGTTGTTTCTCGTGATAACTTTTATCGCTCAAATTGATGATGGGGTTGGTTATCTATTTTATAATTCTTCACTTAATTGATATCATGGCGGAATGTCAATGTTCTTATTGAATCAGAGAGAAATGAGACAATAGGGCCTAATGAATAAAAATGTTCAAAACATGTTATTGTTGTTCTTGCAGCTGCTTGTGTGTGTGTGTGCGCGTGCGTGCGTGTGTGCGCGCGCGAGTGTGTGTAGAATCTTTTTTTGTCTGCTTTTCTGTTACAAAGCGTACTAGTGATGAGTAGGCCTACTTTCAACGTACAAAACACTTGCCGACCGTTACAAGGGAACAAACTTGTACTTGAAAGAAGAGAATCTTCTGAAAATTTTCTCCCTTGCTCTCTCTCTCTCTCTCTCTTTCATTCCTGTTAATCAGCCAACTTTATCAGGTTGAAGATATTTGCAAATATATATTGAAAACAAAGAAACCACAAAAACGGTCACCACGCAGCGCCGAGACAGAAAAAAAGAAGGAATAAATAATAGATAGATAAATAGAAATAAATAAAGAAATAATAATTTATAATTTTATTAATATTTTTTTAAACTCTCTCTCTCTCTCTCACGCACACTCTCTCTCCCTCTCTCTCTCACACACACACACACTCTCTCTCACACACATATACACTCTCTCTCTGTCTGTCTGTCTCTCTCTCTCTCACACACACACACACACACACTCTCTCACACACACACACACACACACATATATACACACTCTCTCTGTCTCTCTCACCCTCCTCTTCTGTCTTCGCCGTGTGCCTATGTGTGTGTGTGAGCACTTTTGTGTTAGTTGTTTGATGTTATGTATGTGCGTTCGTGACTGCATGCGCGCGCGCACGCCTGTATGAACCTTCTAGCTACATTTGTTGTCGTTGGGTACTCAGCACAAAGTAGTGAGAATCGTTTCTGTTTGGTCTATCTGTTCTTGCCAATGTACATCACCTGTCTTTCTGTGTATTCATGCTGTCCACTGTATGAGCAGAACAGAAGATGCAATGGTATCACGCAAGGAATGGTGTCACCCAGGAACAAAGAATAGAGTGACCCAGCCAAAGTGCATAGATGTGTGTAGCATGCATTTTACACACGGGATCTTAGATCTCACTCAGGTCAGTTTTCATGTTGTTGTTTTTCCTGAGAACTGTATTACGGAGCATGTTGATATATTTTATTTTTTTTAATTTTAAAATGCAAAATTACTTTGGCAAGACATAATATTATTGCAAAGAAAGACAGGGCAAGTGAGGTTTGTGGGTGGAATCCTCCCGTGTTTGCTCCAGGGAAAACATAAGCCATCTAGATAGTTTATTTTTATTTTTGTTTGTTTTGATGCAAGTCACAGAAATAAGAAATTCTGAATTCTTTCAGAAATCTTATAGACCTACTTTCTGTTAACATTTAGGCATACGTCAAATGTGCATGGTAGGGTTACATGGGTTCATCGCTATATCATTCATTTGTTTACGTGAAATGTTAATCGCTATATCATTTATTTACGGGAAATAATAATAATAATAATGAATATTTATATAGCGCCTATTCTCTGATTTAGGGCTCTAAGCGCTTTACATATTTAATACAAATACCACATAAAATATACATTATCTTATACAATCAGAACATGACGAACGTACATACATTTTACATGAGTAGAATATACAAAAGTACATATATACAAAGGAACAAAAACGCATATCTTGAAAAAGATACACGCACACATACGGGCACGCCATGTGACAGCCACTTCATCATTTCACGGAAACTGAGTACAAGGGGGTGGAAATGTGTATGGTAGGGTTAAATGGGTTAATCTCTATATCATTTAGTTACGTGAAATGTGTGCATGGTAGGGTTCTAAATGGGTTAATCGCTATAACTTTTTTTTTAACGTGAAACGTGCATGGTAGGATCAAATGGGTTAGTCGCTATGTTATGTTTCTTTCTGAAGCTGTAGACATATTCATGCTCATAGTCTAGACGAACATGCACATACACTATGCATATGCTCACAGGCGCGCGCGCACGCACGCACACACACACATATACAAAAAGAAGGAATGTGGCAGTGTGGCTAAAAGACGTTCGCCTGCCAATTTCAATGCGTGAGTGACCGGGTTCGAATCCCGGCCTTGCCCTTTCTTTCTAGATCGACGGGAAAATCGAACTGATCGTCGAGTCCTTCGGATGGGGACTTAAAGCTAGTCTGACCCGTGCGCTTTATTAATAATCCCACGGCAGTCAAAATTCAGTAAGGGCAGGGATAAATCCCGCTGCCTAGTATGACCAAACTGATGTCTAGGTTTCCCAAGTTCCGCACCCCTCCAACTGCATCACCGCCCTCCCCCCACAACCCCCCCCCCCCCCAAAAAAAAAAACACAGTGGCGTGGCGTTTGCGGCGATGCGCTCTCCAGGTGGGAGCAACCCTAATTCCAGAAATAGGGCTGTGACTGGATTATAGGCTAACACACACACACACGCACATAAACACACACGCGCGAGTGCGTGTGCGCACACATACACACGCACTCGCATACACACGCACACACACGTAAGTACACCACACACAGGCAGAAATAGAGACCCACACATTTTATATCAAACAGCAACGCGTCGTGTTCAATGCAAATCTGGGTTTTATTTGTTCACAGTACAGAGAGAAGGAGCAAGAGAGATACACATAGTTTTTTTTTTTTATAGTTTTTAAAAATTTAATATTATACATAGTAGTGAAAGAGTATTTCTGTCAGGTGGAGGACAACAATGAAAGATACAAAAAAGTGAAAGAAGTGGAAAATACTAAGCAGAAAAGGAAAAACGGAAGAAAAATAATAATTATAGGAATACCTTTTTTAAAATGAAATAAAAAGAAGGAAGGAAAATAAAGGAGAATGTAGAGAAAAACACAACAAAAGGAAAACGAAAATGTAACTAAAACCCCCCCCCACAAAATCATAATCGAATAACATATTCATGGTGGAAGTTGGCATAGTACATTCAACCAAAATTAGAATACTCATAGCAATTGCAAAACTAAACGTGCTAGATTGAGGAAAGCGTTACCCCCAAAACAAAAACAATGTTCTTGGATTTTCTTTAGTTCTGAGAAATTGGGGGGTTTTCTGTGAGAAAAAAAAGAAGGAAAAAAGTAACAGGCATCTATCGACAAGCGGCAAAAGGCAGCGGTACAGATTTTTTTCGAGAGGGAAAAAAAATCAGCACGAAGATTGGTCTGAAAATCATTACGCAAAGGTAGAAGTTACTTCGGACGTCGGGTCAGCCATGCTGGTGGCTTCGGACATGCTGGTTGCATCAGCCATGCTGGTTGCATCAGCCATGCTGGTTGCATCAGCCATGCTGGTTGCTTCAGACATGCTCACTTCAGATGCTTCGGGTTCCAAGGCTGAGGGTTTCGTAGGTCCGAGCCACTTACCAGTTACTAGTACCTCACTGCAAAGAAGCAACAGTACGAGGGGGGTGGGGAGAGAAAAACTCAACATCCACCAATCAATCCATCAATCCATTGTTGTCTTTAAAAGAAAAGATCAAAGAGAATTCCTTGTCTGGCATGCACGTAAAACATGAACGTAAGAGAATGATATAATAATAATAAGTAATAATACTATTAATAATAATAATAATAATAATGTTAATAATAATAATAATAATAATAATAATAATAATAATAATAATAATAATAATGACACACGTCATTCACAAACTTTCATCCATGATCAAACGCTCAGCACAGATAATTTTCTTGAGGGAAAAAAAATACAACAGATAAGTTATTGTTTGATTAAAATGCAAAATAAAACACATGGTAGCTAGAGGTGGGGGGGAAAACCAGTTTGAACCCAAAAACCGGTGCTAACCGGTTCGACTTGCTGTGAACCGGTTTTTTAACTGCAAACTGAAAGTAAGTTTTTCTTAGAATAACATTCTTTTCGGAAAACAACACTGATTCTCAGCGCAGATTGGGGGTGTTTGCAATCCAAGGGAAGCTGTTTCTAGTTTGTGGTGGTGTATGGCTTTGACTTTGACTGAGTGTTGAGTTGAGTGTGTGTGTGTGTGTGTGTGTCATAAGTCATAAGTTTCTTTATTGTGCGTATGTGTGTGTAAGTGTGCGCGTGCGTGCGTGTGTGTGAATATTCTGACAAATAAATATGTGTTTGCATAGGTGAAACTAGTGATGCGAGTAGTACTACTGGTTTAAAAAACCCGGATCGATAAAACCGGTTCGAAGAGGGAAAACCGGTTCGGATTTTTGAACCGGTTCTCAACTCTAATGGTAGCACACCACACACACACACACACACACACACACACACACACACACACACACACACCGTCTTCTCCAGACCACAACAGAGCATCTTGACCCGCTTCAATTTGCATACAAGCAGAACAGATCCACAGATGATGCAACGCTCACAGTTCTACATAATGCATACACTCATCTAGAAAACAGAAATTCTTTTGTCAGAATTCTCTTCATTAACTTCTCGTCTGCTTTTAGCACCATACAACCCCATCTTTTAGCAAAGAAACTAATAAACATGAGTGTCAACAATAGACTAGTCTTATGGATCATAGATTTCCTACTCAAACGCACGCAGACTGTGAGATTAAAAACGCTCTGTCCTCCACAATGTCTGTATCCACCGGCTGTCCCCAAGGCACTGTCTTATCTCCTGTTCTCTTCACCCTTTACACAAATGACTGTAAAGGAACATATTCTGCCCCTGTCATTAAATACTCTGATGA
>CM065687.1:48127883-48168857 GCA_017654935.2 Phymorhynchus buccinoides
AGAACAATGTCACAAACTCGTGACAATGTCTTTGTTTCAAATCCGTCGGAGGCCAAGTTTAAAATAGTGGGCAACTTTCAGTAGAAAGTGATCTTTGTATGTGCCATGGCTTGTTTTCACATACGCCTCCATAGCCTAAATTTAGCTCATAAGGACAATGACGTCACTTGGATAAGGCCAGAGATATGACGAGCAGAGGTAATTGATATATAAAAACTAAAACTCAAGTTCAAACTCTTCTATTATGTCGTAATATCATCTTAAAAACTATGGGCACAAGAACACTAAATACAAACAACGAAATACAAGAAATGTTGTGAAAAAAACTGCATTGAAATACATGCAAAACTTCGCGAGATATTAGCGATTATGTGTTTTGGGGTTTGAACCCCGTAACTGGCGCGACCTTGACCTTAATGTAAAACTAAATACATCAGTGGATAGCTTGCATCTTGGCAAACTAGTATACCAAATTTGATAATGATAGACTGAATAGTTTTTGAGAAAAACGGACGAATAGCCGGACGGACGGATGGAGGCACGCCGGACAGACCAGACAGAAACAATAGTTCCCAAACCTTCGGCTCGGGGACTAAAAATATACTTAAAGGTAAATTGAAGTAAAAGTAGCAACGTTAGCTAGCACACGTTGCAACCAAATAACCCGTGAGAAATGGACTCACCCTTGCGGGAAAGACCGACAGGAAGTTTACCTTTTATTTGACCTTAGCAACACGTGTGTTCTGATTAACGATACTGCATCTCTCTTGAACTAAAACCACCATGTGAGTGAATGAAAGCAGAGTACATGTTGAAAAATGAACCTGACTGACTGAGGAAGCGAAGAGTAAGGTCTGCTTGTCCAGTAAATAGATCTAGGCTTGATTCGGTGCGCTCACGCTTCCGCGTGTGTGGGTGGGTGGGTGGGTGTGCTTGCGCGCGCGGGTGGGTGCAGGTGTGCGTGTGCGTTGTATGTGTGCGCGAGGGGGGGGGGGGGGGGGTATGTTTGAAATATAGATATATACTGACCACCACAAACTTATAATACTATGCGCGTAACGCAAATGAGAAATTAAGAATATAATTGAAGTAATCCAACATAAACGGGTGTGTGTGTGTGAGTGCGCGCGCGCGCGCGCGTGTGTGTGTGTGTGTGTGTGTGTGTCTGTGTGTGAGAAGGAGAGAGAGAGAGAGAGAGAGATATATATATTGTGTTAGTGTTTGTGTTTATATAACCAGTAAATAATACTAGATGACAAAAAATGTTTTGCCAAATTAAGTAATGCAGCACAAACGTGGGGGGGGGGGGCATGCGTGCGTGTGTGTGTGCAGGGCTCCCAGGGACCCCAATTTAGGGGTCTATGAAGCACTAACATTCTAAAGGACCCTCATAAAAGAATGTGCAGGGGGTCCCTGGGATGCACTAAATAAAATCAATTTAGCATTCGCACGTGTGTGTGTGCAGGGCTCCCAGGGACCCCAATTTAGGGGTCTATGAAGCACTAACATTCTAAAGGACCCTCATAAAAGAATGTGCAGGGGGTCCCTGGGATGCACTAAATAAAATCAATTTAGCATTCGCAATGCCACTGGAACCACCTCTAGGACCCTCTATTGTGTAAGTGAAGGAGTTCCTGGGACCCTTTGTTTTGCGGGACGATTGGGAGTCCTGGTGTGTCAAAGTCAAGTCAAGTCAAAATCATCTTTATTGAGGGTTAAAGAATAAGCTAACAAAGTTTTTTTTCATCCTGCCCTCATAAAAAAAAATACACATCAATCAAAAATCAATGAACTTAACATATTTACAGGAACACAAAACAGAAAACATTATGATCAGTATAATGAAAGAAAACAACAACAAAGAACCAAACAGAAGAGAGAGAAGGGAATAGGGAGGAAGAGAGAGGGAGAGAAAGCCGGGGGAGGAAACACTCACATACACACATGCGCGCGTGTGCGCATATACACACACACATACGCTCACTCACACACACACACACGCTCACACACACACACACACACACACACACACACACACACACGCGCACACACACACGCGCGCGCGCGCGCACGCACACACGCACACGCACACACACACACACACACACACACACACACACACACACACCTGCACACACAATTGGAAAACAAAACAAAAAACAGAAGGAAAGTGAAGATAGAAGGAAGAAAAGAATATTTCCAGACATAAAAACATACAATGCATATAATTATACATCTTAATAATGCCAGATTACAATTTATCAACCAGGTGCTTCGTTAAAGCTTTTTTAAAAGCTGGTTTAGATGAACATGATTTCAAGAATGATGGCAAGTTGTTCCATGTGTTTCCCCCAGAGTATGTCAAGCTGGATTTGAACAGATCGTTATGGGGCTTAGGAAATGAAAGCTTATGAGTATGTCGATTTTCATTTAATGTAAAGGAACTTATTATTTTATTTGGGGCTGTTCCGTTTACGATGTTGTACATACATAGGCATTTGTTTAAGAAAAGTCTTTCTTTAAACGGAAGGATGTTTAGTTGTTTATAGTCAATTATTGTCAAACTAGTAACTGAGTAGTAGACTTACGAAGGACAAGCTTTAAAGCTCTTTTGTGTAAGCGAGTTATGTATTTTAGATTATTTTCACTAGCACTATCCCATAACGTGGATGCGTAATTTATAAGAGGTAAGATGTGTGCATGAAAAAAGAGTTTTCTTGAATGAAGGTCTAAGAAATTCTTTATTTTTGATAACTGGTAAATTCTTTTGGAAATACGCTTACCGAGGTCATTAATGTGATCACTCCACGATAAGTCCTTATCAATGATAACCCCTAACACTTTATGGGAGGAAACTTCTTCAATTATTTTATCTTTGACATACAATAGAGGAAACACAGAGTTCATCTTCTTTCGCTTTTGACGTGTGGTTATATACATACATTTTGTTTTTTTGTGCATTAAGAGACATGTGGTTCAATTCTGTCCACTCAGTTAGCTTATTAACATTGGTCTGCAGATTGTCTACTAATTCAAAAGGACTGGCACTGTTAGATTGCAATGAAGTGTCATCAGCAAACATTTCACAACAGTATTTAATGTACAAAGGCAAGTCGTTAATGTAGATTGAAAATAGAAGTGGCCCCAAGACTGATCCCTGGGGAACACCAAACTTTATCGGGAGTAACTTTGACCTTACAGAATTGATTTCAACCAGCTGTTGTCGATCAGTAAGAAACGACGCAATGAAACATAAAGCGCTGCTAGATATGTTGTAATGAGTAAGTTTTTTAATTAAAAGTGAATGGTTGATAACATCAAACGCTTTAGCAAAATCTATGAATAAAGCACCTGTAAATTCGTTGTTATTGATATTTGAAAGACATCTATCTACTAGTTGTATAAGAGCAGTATGGCAGGAGTGATTTTGTCTAAAACCAGACTGATTTTCATTTATTAAATCGTAATGATTCAAATGAGAATTCAAATGTTTTTGGATGTGCTTTTCAAGTGGTTTAGACAATATACTTAATATTGATATAGGTCTGTAGTTAGCTAGATTTGATCGATCACCGCCTTTATGTAATGGTATAACTTTTGCTTGCTTGAATTTTAAAGGAAACTGTTTTTTTATCAATGCATAAGTTATATATGTAAGTGAGAGTGTCTGCTATAGCAAATGAAGCGGTTTTCAGTATTTTCCCATCCATTCCATCTAAATCTCGACTCCCTGACTGTTTTCAATGTAAGAGTTCGAACAGTACTTCATTGACTGAAATGGGCGGAATGGTGAAGGTTGAAGTAATGTTCTTTGATCGACAGAATTCTTGCAGAACTGATAAATCGTTTTGGTTGGATTTGTCATTTAAAATGATGTTGTTAGCAACGTTAGTAAAATGAAGGTTAATGTCATCAGGTGATATTTCGTTTATTGGATTGTGATTGTGTGTGTGTGTGTGTGTGTGTGTGTGTGTGTGTGCGCGCGCGTGCGCGCGTGTATGTGTGTGTGTGTGTGTGAGAGAGAGAGAGAGAGAGAGAGAGAGAGAGAGAGAGAGAGAGAGAGACTCAGACAGGCAGACAAAGAGAGATAGACAGACAGACAAAGAGAGATCGTGTTAGTGTTTGTGTTTATAGAACCAATAAATAATACAAGAGTCCTCCACAATTCACAAAAAAACGTTTCTGGCAAATCAATCTGATACACAACTTTTTGGGGGAAAGAATATTGTTTCTGTTGTATTTATTAATGATGCTGTGACGTAAATATGTGCATCTCAGTAATGTTTTAATTGTCTACGTCCCTTATTCAGACTTATTGAAGCTCATCAGCATAACAGTATATTGCTCACTTCTATCGTTTTAAAAATAAAGTTGTTGCTGACAACTTTGGTGTGCAGATTTGATTCTACCCTGAAATCGCTTTAAAAAAATCAAACTCAATAATTTCATTATATAATCCACATTTAACCCCACACAGTTGAACGACCCCATTGATATTCCACCACAGGGACGGATCAGTTGGACGTGGAAGGGGGGGGGGGTCAAATACTCGCATCGAGGGTCTTAGGGGTAAAAAATCCCCCCTCACTTAAAAAAAAGCACATTGAGTGTCAACTCTGTCCCATCTGCAACCAGACTTCAGGTTTATGTGCATCAAGTGGCTAAATAAGATATTGCCTTTATGAGCACAATTATCAGTGGTGACCCTTGTCCTGAGTATGGAGGACACAACACCCAACAGACAAAGAAAACCCGTCAGCAGCCAGGAGCAAAGAATGGTGCCTATGTACAGTCTCTTCCTGGACGTGCCTCCAGCCTCTGTTATCCATGGCTGAACAAACGTGCAATGAGTTCATCGGTGACAACAGCTGTACTGGATAGTTGTGCAATTTACAAGGACTTTATTTCTCGCTATGAGGGTGATCATGCTGGCGAGCTACTTGGTTGCATTGGCAGGCTAGCTACATTGTGATGGGAGGTGGGGGTGGGTGTGTGTGTGTGTGTGTGTGGGGGGGGGGGGTAATCGTAATCGCTTAGAGCAGAGTCTAGACACTACAATTTATTGTACTGAAGTACAAAAGCTCCTTTCAGAATAAGACTGGATCATCCAGACTCTTGTTAAGCGTCATCGTTGAGAAGCTGCTGAGGCTGCTGTTATTATTACGTTAATACATCCACATAACAAAACTCCATGGCAGCTAAGCACTTGCCTACGGGTACAGTATATCATCGCCTCATTATAGAAGTGTTCAGGATGGCCAGAACGTGCATAAGACACTTGTTAGAGTGGTCTTGCACCAAATATGACTAACTTTGAAGCACGATGCTTCTAAACTCATTGGCAATGAGACTTTTTGTGTGGAAGCAGACTCACTTTGAACAACATGTCATTCCTTTCAACTGTAGCTAAAAAAAGCGTGGGTCAGCACTTATTACACAACATTGACTACTGGGATAATTGTTGGCACCAGACGAGGCCCTGACAATCAGAAATCTGTAAAATGCAGCAATGGGCGCAAAGCAGGGCAGCACCCATCTGCACATGATTCTGCAAATAAAATTGTGTGTAAAAATATTGTGACAGTTACCATCAGAGATTCTGAAAATGATCAAATGATGAAGAGAGCATTGTGGACATTTGACCTGTTGAGGACACAAACAACATGTTGTATAATAATATGTATCTGAATAGTTTCTAAGAACTGGCCATTGTATTTTGTGCTACAATCCCCGACAGGAAGAAGACCCGCTGATTCACTAATAATTGTCTTCTTGAAGTTGCCTGCTGCTTGACATTATTCTGCAATCCCAATGAGACCACTAAAAGTACAACTTTCTATAACAAGAGTGGAAAAGCAAGAAGTGCGCACTAACACATCCTCTGATGCTTTCCCCACTCTTTCCCTTCTTCACTCACCCCTCCATGCAATGGCACGTCCGCCCTTTTACCCACCTATAAATCGACACTGATCGCTGTATTGTACTGCTTGGCGCCTAGTAATAAAGGCCAAGTGTTAAGATTAAGGTTAGAGATGTCATCGATAATTGGGTTAGCATCTATATAACCATAGACTAATGTACCAATTATGAGACCGTTACTGCAGAGATTTAAAACATATTAAAACAAAAAGTTGAAATATTCAATGCAAATTCAATGTCAAGCATTTAAGATGAAAGGTTTAGACATGAAATAAGTATCAGTAATCCAATATCCTCTATACACCTTAGCTTAGAAAAAACCCACATAGCTTATTTTACGACAGCAGTGCAAAAGTTGAAAAAGTGTAGTTGATACAATAAAATCACGTACTCAAGGTCAAAGGTCAAGGTCAACAAGGCATACTGAGGGGCACATCAGTGTCATTAAAATAGTAGCACACAAGTTTGAAGTGATCTTGTGACATGGTTCTTAAGATAATTGCCAGAAAAAGGACACAAGGACACAAAAGATCGTGATATCCCTCTCCGCAGAGTGGCTGGGGGCTAATAAATACTAAAATAGGATAAAGTTCACATAGTTTGAATCATTTCAGCAAATTATACTATTTTTCTTACAAACAAAAGCATTAGATACGAAATAATTACGGTAAGTGCATGTTTTTACAGTTCTCTAGAGTCCTTAGACGGCCATTTTGAATATTACGTCATAACTCAAAATGCCCAACATTTACAACTTGGCTTCCAACGGATTTGGATTCAGCACCCTCAAATCATTTAGATCGACATAAAAACCTAATATATAGGGGAAGATGAGGTAAAAAGCGCATGGGCGGGTAAGAAGCCCACCCCAATTATCTCATGAAATTAAGCAAATTTCAGTCTCATTTTGCCCATGAGACGAGCGTATGAGACTGAAATTTGCTTAATTTCATGAGATAATTGGGGGTGGGCTTCTTACCCGCCCATGCGCTTTTTACCCCGTCTTCCCCTATAACAAAACAAGGTCAAATTTAATTTCGCCTGGACTATTAGCAAAAACTAGCTTTTCAATATTACTGAAATAAGTCGTGATTTATTTGAAAAACTGAAGTGACAAAGTTATTTGATGGCTCGAAATAAAGCCGTATGAGAAATTCTGAAGCAATTTGACTTGAAATGACCGAACAAATCAGTATTTTGCTTCTCCTGTGAAGTGACGCCTTTCGACTTACGTCTGTATTGCATGCGGGCGGCGATGTGTGCTAGTACGAAGTGTAGGCCCTATTAGTATATGCCTATTATGTTTTAGTAAGTTTTAATCTGTTGTTATCTTATGACTGTGTTGTCGTTTGTGGTATGTGGACCATGTTATCTTGTGTTTTCTGATCAAGCGTATGCTATTCGTTATTTGTTATTTTCTGCTTTTACTTCATATCTGATGTTCTATTTATATTTCAGTTTGTAAAGCGCACAGAGCATGCTCATTGTGTGGATTGTTAGCGCTATCGCAAATAAAATTATTATTATTATTATAGTCAGACATACTTGTCTATGACATGAGAAAGAGAAGAAAAAAAAGCATTTAAAGGAATAAAGAATGAAGGGGGGGGGGGGGGGGGGGGGGGGGGGAAACTGATAGACAAGTGCAACAAAATCGTTACATACACACAAACACACACACACACACACACTCTCTCCCTCTCTCTCCTCTCTCTCTCTCTCACACACACACACACACACACACACACACACACACACACACACACACACAACCACACACTGGGACTAGAGGAATCTTGTGGATCATAAGTAATTAACTTAGATAGAGGCTCTGGCAGCTAATGCAGTTCTTCTCTGTCTTTTGTAGAAGAAGATTGACCCAGTATTTTGCAGAAAGAAAGAGGGTAAAGGTAAAGATGTGCCACCCCCCATGCATTTCTCGGTTAGTTGTATTTTTCCGTTTTTGCCTTTCTTACCATACATAAAGCTGTATTTTAGGAACATTTTTAGCTAATTACCTTTTTGGAATACTAACCCTAACCCTAACCCTACCCCTAAACCTAACCCTACCCCCCACTATGTACTGCAGTACACCGCGATTTGTCACAGTTGTGGTTCGTTGCGTTTTTCTGTCTTATACGGTGGGGGGTAGGGTTAGGGTTAGGGCTAGGGTTAGGGTTAGGGTTAGTATTCCAAAAAGGTTATTAGCTAAAAATGTTCCTAAAATACAGCTTTATGTATGGTAAGAAAGGCAATAACGGAAAAATACAATTAACCGAGATAGGTAGGGGTGGCGGCAGAGAAGGTGTGAAAACGTGTAGATAGGCTCTGGCAGTTAGTTCGGCTAAGTCTTTTGAGAAAGAGACTCACAAATACAGTCAAACCCGGTTATAAGAAAATCGAAGAGAGATTTTTTTTGTTTTTTTTATATCCGATACTGGGATACAAGAAAACATTTTGAATTTGTTTTCTTATAACCGATTTTAATGGAAAAAAGGGAAAAAATAAAAGAGAAAAAAATAAAAAAAATAAAATAAAAGACAAACAGAAACAGAAAACGAAGAGAAAATGCTTTTACCTAATTTGGTGCATGAAAAAAGGGAGAACATGCAAAACAAAGGAGGAAAAAAAGAAAGAACGGAACAGAAAATTAAAAACAAAAATGAAGGCAGACGTGGTGTGAGGTGCATGATGAGCAAGCAAGATAGCGGAGAGCAGATGAATGAGTGGGTGTGGTGTGAGAGTAACATATTTGTTTAAATGTAGATTTCTGTTTCTTGTTTTTAACTCTCTTGTGCGGTGAACGGTCGTGAACGTTCCAAAAAAAATCGGATCGGAAACGTCTAGAACGTTCGGGAACGTACGGATTCCACGTGGCCGGTTAGGGCGCTTCCATTTTGTTTCTATCACATGGCAGTCACGTGAGCGCTTCAGCCTCGCTTTCGCTATGGATTACACTTCCGTCCTGTTGCTTGCAATGGCTTCTAGGCCGATTGGTTTGAAAGATATGAATTTTTGAAAATTAGTGACCGACTTCGGCATTTTCGCGATTTTTCCAAAATGGATGACGAACAGTTATGGCGTCCATTGACTGAGGAAAGCAATGAATAGTCCTATTTTTGTGAAATATGGGACTTATGAGATCGCGAAGTGATGAGTAAGGAGTGTATTCTGACCTATTTCGGCGGCGAGCTTGTGTTTGTTCGATCGATGCAAATTTTTGAAGTCGTGTTACTGACATCGGCATTTTCCCGACTTTTACATCATGGATGACGAGTCGTTATTGCATCCACCGAGTGATGACAGCGATGAAAATTCTTTTTTTGGTGAAAGATAGGAATTATAAGATCGTGAAGTGAAAGGGTAAGTGAATGATTTTGATCTACATTTCCGTTTCAGTCGTCTTAGCCCAAGTTAGGGCGAGTTAGGCTTCAACAGTCTGCAAAAGTAGGCAGTGAATGACTAGTGAATGCAGTTTGCGACTACACTTTGGCAATTTGATTTTTTTTGTGGAGCCATGCATCCCCATAACATCTTGAAATTCATTTTGCATATCAGACAGACATCTCGGCAACACATTCAAAACAAAAAAAAACAACAAAATCTGGTAGGGTATATTTTATTTTATTATTTTTCTGACGCTACCCCCCCTTTTGTACGGAGTGACGTCCCTTGGGTTAGGATTTCAGAGGTGATTGAGAGCACAGAGCGTCAGGCACAAGAGGGTTAATGAATATTCTAAATTGGATGTATAACTCATTTTACACAGTGGAAGACAATTTTATTTGCGTTTGTACAATGCCAATGGACTATAAAAAAACTTGCGACCTATGACTCATGTTTAACATCATAAAATCAAAATACAGCAAAACTTGGTTGTAAGAAAATCGAAGGGAGATCTTTTTTTGCTTATTACCATATTCGAGTTTTCTTATATCTGAAACAACATGAAGAGAACATCCTTTTTCCTAATTTGATGCATTTCTTACATCATAAAATCAAAATCGTCTACTAAGAAGAAGATTTAAAGGTGCCTACAACCACTCAAACTAACAAGCTTTTTTTCCTTTTCACTGTTATCAAATACGTACCCCTTCACCTTTCTTGTACTGAACTATTGCCATTTACTGTCCACCCATGCATCTTTTATCAATCGTTTGCTTTTGTTTATGTGGATTTTCGTCCACATATTCAGTTATTTGTATTTATTTTCTTAAAGAAATGGATTGCCTTTTCCTCTCTGCCATTGCTGCTGAAAATAAAAGGCTGGACAGTCTCTCTACCACCAACACAAAAGTACAGGCACTCATATTTTTTTCTTCTGCTCAACATTTATTTTGCACAGAATACTGAAGGAAAGTATAGAATAAAGGAACAAAAACAACTCAATTAGTCTTGCAATCAAGTACCTGTACTGTTTAGACTGTCTGTGACACAACTGGTATGAGGTAAGCTTTCCCTTTTTGGAATGACTTCAATTTTCTCGGAACATCCTTTCAGTTCAGGTCCAACTCACTTTTAAAGACACACTGACCCAACACGATTAAGTCCCTTGTTTTTTGGGGTAGCTGTGACCCACTTACAAATTCCCCCAACTTCAAATTGAGGCTGCTCTTTAAATGTTTCGTTTTCAATTTTGGGGCATTTGTATGGGAGTCAAACCTGGTTAAAACAAGACTTTGTACCAGCTATAAGAGGGAAAACGTGTGGAACCCGTGATTTTGACATGTGATCTGGTGGGTCTTTAAGAAAATGTTGTCAATGGTAATTCACTTATAAGTAAATAGAGCTCGCTTATAAAAAAACCACCGAACTGCAAACCAACTCTCTTGTATGACATACTTTTCTTATGTCCAAGTTTCCATTGCGGATGGGAGAAGGAATTTGCTTGCTTATAACCGAGTTTTCTTATAAGCGAGTTTCTTTTATCCGAGTTTTGATCATCGATAAGAAAGGAGAAGTTCGGCAGGGAAATGTTTTTGCTTCATTATAAGCAAGTTTTCTTTTAAGCGAGTTTCTTATAAGCGGATTCGGCTGTATCTTTCTATATTAAGGTTAGAGTGTCTGTGACGTAGCTGCTCGGACGTACATTTTCCTCTTTTTTTGTTTGTTTTAACGAAAACGAAAACAAAAACGAAATTTTATTTAACCAGGGAAACATGAGATAAGCAATACAATGCTTTTTTTCACCCAGCCCTGGGGCAAATAGAACATTCAATAACAAAGTTAACTAACGCATGCAAAGGTGAAAAGACAAATGGGTTACACAAAAAGAAAGAAACGCTTGAAGTAATTACAGGTGAGGGGGGGGGGAGGAAGGGGGGGGGGGGGTAAGGAAGGAGGGTATGCTGAAGCATGTCACAACACACATAACACATGAGTAATAATAGTAAAACATAGGAGAGGAAGAAAAAACACAAAACAAAATGACATTTGTTCTTTAAGATTTTGAAATAGAATATTTGTATATGCCTTTTTGAAAGAATTCATGCCAGCTATTTGTTTTAAATTAGATGGCAAAGAGTTCCATAGAGTCCCACCCGAGTACGTTAAACTGGTTTTAAAAAGATCAGTTCTGGGCTTGGGGACAAGAATACTGTTTGTATATCTAGACTGGTTGAGTGGAAATCTTTTGATTAAGGTTGCAGGTGCAAAACCGTTTATAATTCTGTACATCATGACTGCTTTATTATACCGAAGCTTTATCTGTGAAAGGAAGAATATTTAGTGAGACGTAATCGTGAAATGTTAATGAAGACGATTTCAAAAGACATGTTTTTAGAGGTCGTTTATGAACACTTATCAACGGCTTTAGGGTGTTGGCACTACTTGAATCAAAGAGAGTTGATGCAAATCTATGTGAGACTGGATGCATGTGTGGAAGAAATGCTTACGTGCATCAATATTAAGTAAATGCTTTCTCTTAGAGAGCTGGAAAACTTTTTGAGATACTCGTTTGCTTAAGCTACTAATATGGGAGGACCAAGTAAGGTTGTTATCTAGAGTAATCCCTAAAACGTGTGTTGACTTCTTCAACTGGCTTTATGCGAATATATATTGGGGGGATAATACTTGTTATATTTTGTCGCTTTTGCCGTGACGTTACAATCATATACTTAGTTTTTTTAATCATTTAATGCCATATGATTAAGTTCAGTCCAGTCAAGTAGCTGATCTACACTTTCTTGTAAACTAAAGGTTAATTGATTGAGATTGGTATGGTTTGAATGGATTGATGTGTCATCTGCAAACAGCTCACTAGGGATTTTAATATAAAGAGGAAGATCATTAATATAGAGCAAAAACAGAAGAGGGCCCAGAACTGATCCTTGTTTTGTTGGAACGACTGCATTTTTTGGAACATCCTTTCAGTTCATGCCCTAACTTTAAATAAATCGCTTATAAGAAAATCAAACTCGCTTATAAGAAAATGAACTGCAAACCAAACTCCCTTGTATGAAATCATTTTGTTATATCCGAGTTTCCATCGCGGATGGGAGAACGAATTTGCTTCCTTATAACCGAGTTTTCTTATAAGCGGTTTTCTTATATCCGAGCTTTGATAATACATAAGAAAGAAGGAATTCTGCCGGGGAAAATAAATTGCCTGCTGGTTTTCTTGTAAGCGAGTTTCTTATAAGCGGGTTCGGCTGTATTTCTATTTTCCTTCTTAAGGAAATAGACTGTCTTTTCCTCTCTGCCATTGCAAAGGATGGGCAGGCTCACTTAGAGTATCTTTCTGTATTAAGGTAGGCTACTCTAGTCTCACTACAACTAACACAAAAGTATAGGCATTCGTATTTTTTCTTCTTCTCACCATTTATTTTGTACAGAATACTGAAGGAAAGCATGAAATTTAAGGAACAAAAACAACTCAGTTAGTCTTGCAATCAAGTGCCTGTGCTGGTTAGAGTGTCTGTGACGTAGCTGCTCTGACGTAAATTTTCCTCTTTTGTATGTTTTCTTTTTGGAACATCCTTTCAGTTCATGCCCTAATTCTAATAAAATCGCTTATAAGAAAATCAAACTCGCTTATAAGAAAATGAACTGCAAACCAACTCCCTTGTATGAAATCATTTTCTTATATCCGAGTTTACATCGCGGATGGGAGAACGAATTTGCTTCCTTATAACCGAGTGTTCTTGTAAGCGGGTTTCTTATATCCGAGTTTTGATAATACATAAGAAAGAAGGAGTTCGGCCGGGGAAAAGAAATTGCTTTCTTATAAGCGGGTTTCTTATAAGCGGGTACGACTGTAGAGGTCGTAAATGACAGACTTATGTATATATGTAAACATCAAAACAAAAGTCTACATCAAACATACAGGGGTTGTAGAAAAACATTTTGATCTAAGCATAGTAGTGTACTGTGACATGGACATGCAAAATAAGCAATGGCATACTTTGAGAAAAAAAAAAAAAAAAGGGTGGGTGTTGAAAGGGGTGGCGTGGGGGTGGGGAGGAGGGTTTTGGGAAGGAGGGGGTGGGTGGGTGTTGGGGGGTAGCTAAGGATAGGAATCAAATTGATTATTATCGGCTCTTGCAGCTAGTTGGGCTTATTCTTTTGTGCAGAATAAACTCCCAAATAGAGGCTAATTCGGCTCTGTCTTTTGAGAAAGATTGACTCACTACAACAGTTAGTAAAGGACAGGCTTGCGTTGTGGAGGGGTGGGGGGGGGGGGGGGGGGAATTTTGCCTATAGCATCAAAACTGATGGGATGAAGGAAGGAAGATGGATTCAAGAACATGTTAAAGCAAAAATGGCACAGGATAATAAGGTTTAAGGATTGTCATTCAGTCCATGAGGCTTTCTGGTACCCAGTTCGTTGATGAGGTGTGATTCCATGTCCTTTCTGTTGTTGGTGGGTTTGTTGTGAACATGAGTCACATCCCTTTGACGCGTATGTCTGGTGTGGAGTGGTCAGGCTGGTTGAAGTGGTGGGCTATAGGTTTGTCTCTGTGGTGCACGATGTCAGCTAAATGTTCTTTGAAGCGGCTGCAATGGTTCGGCCAGTTTCACCAATGTACAGTGTGTTGCCTTTGAGGCAATGAATGGCATACACGATGTTCTCAGTCTGACAGGTAAAGTGTTTGGTGATGTTGAATTTCGAAAGATGTTCATGGACCTGTGTTGAAGTACAGATGAATGGGCACACTTTGCATTTGGGGTTTTGGCATGGAGAGATTCCAAGAGCAAATTGGCTTGTCGGTTTTAATTTAGATCGAACCAGTAAGTCACGTAGATTTGTGTCACGTTTGTAGGTCACGAGGGGCAGTTGGTCAAAAATGTCCGCTACCTGTTCACGGGATAGTAGAAATGACCAGTTGGAGATGAGGATGTTGCGCACACGATTAATGGATGGGTGGAACAGTAGGCTGACGATGGGTCTGTCATCTGTTTCTGGTCTCTGCTTTGTTTGGGGGGCTTCAGAGTCAGAAATTCTGTTGACACGGGTGAGGGCGGACTCGATTACTGTGAGAGGGTAATTCCGGTTTAGGAAGAAACCCACCATTTCCTGTGCTTTGATCTCAAAGTCATGGTCATCTGAGCAAAGGCGGTGGAGTCGGAGGAGTTGAGAATACGGAATGCTGTTCTTTGTGGCTGGGGTGTGGGACGAACGGTAGTCCAGGTAAGAATGTGAGTCTGTAGATTTGTAGTGGATGGATGGATGCAGCTGTCCTTGTAGCGAGATTTGCATGTCCAGAAATATGACTGATTCGCTGGAGATCGTGAATGTGAAGTCAATGGCTGGGTGGAAGTTCTGTATGAAATTGATGAAGTCCAAGAAGTTTTGTGGATAAAATAACGTCACTTTACACTTGTCGTGTTAGTGACAAGTGTAAAGTTTGTTTGTTGTATTTTTTATTTAAGTCTCCATCCGAAGGACTCTATGTTCAGTTCGATTTTCTCGTCAAACCAGTACAGATAGAACGGGCGAGGCGAGGACTTGAACCGGGTTGCTCATGCATTGAAATTGGCAGGCGAACTTCTTAGCCACTCTGCCACCTTCCTTCCTTGAAGTTACACCTACCTAACTCTGTGTAATGGATATCGATTGCAGTAACCGCGATCGGACAGGCATGCGTGGGTATTGATTTACTCTGCCAACCGGGTTCTCTCTGTGATCTCGGAAAGTGCAGTAAGTACACATTTAATTTGGGAGTCAGAAGTGAGGTTATTCTTTGGCTTCATATGTAAATGTACATGAATAAGTTCAGATTGCTTCCCTGAGCTTTTACTGAACATAGTTTTTGTTTGTTTGTTTGTTTACTTTACAACTCTCCACAGCATGCATGGTTTTATTGTAATTGTAAAGCACATTTGCCAATGGAGTCTTTTGGGGTATTTGCTTCAAACATGTTTTCCATCTCGTATCAATCAGTTTATTTGATTGATTGGCCTGCTTTTGTATGCGTAATTATCTGTCTGTCTGTTAGTTAGCAGCTTTATGCTCAATCAATTTTGCGTTAGCATTTATGATCTGGTCTTACAACTGACCAGTCTTTACTGATCTGCTGCAGGAGATGGAGACTCCTACAAATCTATCATCAATGCCGCTTACCAAAAAAAAACCTATGCGAGTTCAACAGCCCATGGTAGCTCAAGTAACGTGGTCGATGGTTCAAGTTCATCGGATATCAGAAAGTGCTTTCATAGTAAGAAGTTGCTCAAACATATCATATTCAGCTTTTGGCGTGTGGACATGGGCAAGCAGTTCAAAGTCATCAAAGTGCGGATACGTAATCGCGAAGACTGTTGCCGTAAGTGATTATTAGACTTTTTATTGAACCCCTCCCCCCTTATTCAAGTCAAGCTTAATATTGAGAATTTAACAGCGACCAAAATATGTCCATCATTTAAAGCATACCTATTTGTGCCGATTCTAACCACTAATCCTTTTAATTTTATGCTCAAAATGTATTTATTATGGATTTATAAAACATACTTGTGATTGTGTGAATACGTGCGTGCGCGTGTGAATGTGGGTTTTTTGTGTTGTTGTTGTTTTTGGGGTTTTTTGTTTTGTGTGTGTGTGTGTCTGTGTGTGTCTGTGAGTTGGTGAGAGAGAGAGAGAGAGGGAGAGAGAGAGCGCAGCTTGTATAATGAAAAGCTTGAAAATGTCTGTTTTATTTAAAAACAATATTATGTTTTAGTGAATTACCAACTATGTTTCAGTCAATTACTGACTGACTTGAACATTATTCTTCAAAGTCCGTAGCCGATCCTCCGTTAAGTGTTTAATCGTGTTGTACTCTTAAACATTACAGTACTGAATGTGATAACATGACTTGAATGACTCTAAATGCTACATTTCCTCTTTAGTTGAGTTCTGCTTGTTCTTCTTTGATCAGGTGAAAGATTGAGGAACATTACCTTGTACGTGGCCAAAGCAAAGGGCCGTAATGAGTAAGTGACCTGAGATTATATTGCTGTTGTTGTTGTTGTTGTTGTTGACGTACCCTGGCTAAAAGACTCCAGGGATCACCCCAACAGTCAAAGCACTTGAACACTACGGTACAAATGCATCAGCTAGGGGTGAGAACATTACTTGTGTGACCGTTTTTGATTACGGCGCCACGTGGGCAGCCACACTCCGTCTTCGGGGGATTTTGGAGACTGATGATGTTATGCTAGGAGCTTGTCATGGCTAAAGAAGATCCCCGCATAAATATGCAAAACAAGAATTTGATGTTCTAGCCTATGTGAAGAAGTCTAAGATAGCTTTAAAGGCTTCATATACATAGTTGTAAACATTTTCAAATACACTGGACTTTGATTGTGGTGTATATATGAACATGAAAAAAAGTGCTGTAAATGAAATAAAAAGGCAGATTTTCGAGAATGTTATTTAGATTTTAATAAAAGTTAAATGCCCCAAAGCTGAAAACCTTTGTCTTTAACAATGTATTCAAAGTTTTCTTCTTTTGTTCGGATTACATTTTGTTTGGGGGTAGACCTAGCCTAAAAGTTATATTGAACCTTTAAAGCAAAAAATGATTATAATTTCATATTAAATTTAAGATGTTGTTCTTTGTATTGTGTGCATTTTACTTTTTTTTTCAAGCGGAACAAGACACCAATACACAACACGTAGTCTTGCCTCAAAAAGTTTAGAGTTTTTGCCATTTTGAACAGATATTTGAATTACTATAAGACGGCGTATACATTATTGAAGACATTGGATGCTTATCCTCTTTCAAGACAAATAATTAATATCCTGATTGCAAAGACAAAATGTAATTTTGTGAAAATGAAAGATAGATAGCCAAGGAAGCTTGACAAACAAGGTTAATGCGATAATAATTGGTTAACATGTTATAAAAGCTTTAAAAACGGTTACTTCTTCTGCGTTCCCAGTGGCCATGTTTAAATCTTTAGTGCAGTCCCGACGGCGAAGTCTGCTGTCTTATGTAGCGCCTTTGTTGGTCCACACAGCTTCTCCTGGAGCTCCACTCTCACCGGCCAGGTTTGACACTGAATGTCTTGGTAAGTAGGGCAGTCCTGGAGGATATGCTCAGGAGTCTGGATGCCAGTGCCACAGGGGCACTCACTTGTGAGTGACAGGTTTATCCTGTGGAGGTGTGACAGGAGTTGGCAATGGCTTATTCTCAGTCTAAACAATATCACCTGGTGCTGACAACTGAGGCCCTGTAGATCATCATTGTCTTTTTCAGTCCCTAGTCCTCCCCAAGACACATGGAACCTGGCGCGCAGAATGGTTTTTGACTCCTTGACACAGTGGATGATTTGTATGACTGCTTTGCGTGTACAAATAAAGAAACATAACAATGTGTGTTTCGAACGTGACGTGATGCGGTCTGGAGCACACAGTAAAAATTTATTTACGCCGAAGCACTGTTCTGAATCCTTTACAGTTTAGGGTCGGCTGCACATCTGGATGAGGAACAGGTATGTGCTCGTTACGAGGGTATAATATCGGAGGTGGAGAAGACGCTGTTCTGTACTACTGCCGTGACTGGCCAGTACTTCACGCTGTATATGCCGGGGCACGATGATCTACCAAGTGAATCAGCTGGCAGTGCGCCTCTGCAACTCTGTGAAGTGTATGTCTACAGTCTGCCTCTAACAGGTGAGAAGGGTTTTTTTCCTTCTTTTTAATTTACACCTACTAACCCGATGTGACAGAGTGAACCACTCTTCACTAATCATTATGTAACAGACGACAACTTTTGGGTGTCTCAGTCTTTCTTTCTCACGTCCACTATGGGCTGTTTATGTAACAGTCAGCTGATCAACTTGATTCAAATTCAAACCTAGTCACGCGGCCTACAAATCCTAGGTAGACATAATTAATTAGTGATTGGCCCATTTAAATTAAAACTTTCTTTGTGTACAATCACATGATTAACCACCGCATCGAAAAGTTCTTTATTTTTTCGATCTGACGGCCTAGAGAGTGGACGTGTCTAATATGGTCGGCGTTATAGGCCTATGGCTGGGGACCTACGCGTATGATTCTGAAAACCTCGTTGCTGAGGTGTCTCTTTGAGCATTCAAATTTAAAAGGATGTGGTGATGACCTTGTTTCCATGGTTAGTCTTTGTCGCCATTCTGTTCGCTGCTTCCAACTAAATTTCAATGCTGAAAAGGACACATTGGTAACAAGGTTTAGAGTTTTATACACGCTGGTCCCCAGCCATAGAACGCAAAACATTTGATTGAGGATTCTCCTATGAAGTGGCCAAAAGTCTGGCCAGCAAAGTGGCAACAGCAATGGACAAAATCACACACCTCTTACCGCACCAACATCATCTTCAGGCTACACACAGGACACTGCCGGCTCCACTCCCATCTGCACAGCCTTGGCCTGTCGCACACCCCAGACTGTCCATGTCAAACAGCCCCACAAACCCGCGAGCACAATCCTCCAGTCCTGTGCACCAGGAAACCAGATTTCAGTTCTGGCCTGAGGGTGCCGCAATGGAAGAGAAGCTGTGGGGGCCCAAAGAAAAAATTGTCCACGATACTACAGCCCAGTTCATCATCGCCGCAAAAACAACCGTCCGACGCACATCACAGGAATGCAGAAGAACAAGAAGATTTAGGACTAACGGTTATCACCTGGAACACTTAGCTTTGATAAAGATTGTTAGTCAATAACTACAGTGGAACCTCCCTTATAGGACCTCCCATTATAAGACCTACTTCTCTGAGACATTGCCCTTTGTAAGTATTAAAATTACTCCTTATAAGACCCCTCCCTTATAAGACCTCATTTTGGATTATGACGATGTTTGTAATGTAAAAGAAGCACTGGAGTTCTCCTGGGAGAATAATGTGTAAATTTTACGATTCCCATTGTCCTTAAGTAAGCCATGTGGCATGGAATCATATGACGTAGGCAGTCATGTCCCGAGGCATCAGCTGTCAGCCGTCGGACGATTGACATAGACTTTGACCGGACGTGTTACCTCCCGTCCGGACATTTGTCCCATTAAAATTCAACGCTGGCGACCCT
The DNA here is from genome assembly GCA_017654935.2 of Phymorhynchus buccinoides. Classification (NCBI taxonomy): domain Eukaryota; kingdom Metazoa; phylum Mollusca; class Gastropoda; order Neogastropoda; family Raphitomidae; genus Phymorhynchus; species Phymorhynchus buccinoides. The sequence continues at coordinate 48,147,283 of CM065687.1, forward strand.
TGACCGATTGATTTACGTAACTCGTGGACACTGCAACTTACATTTTCAAAGATCGACTCTTGATCGCAAAGCTGTCTGTTACAAACTCATTTTTTTTACCGAATATTTCTACACACGTCCTAGGCTTAACTAAAAGTAGGCAAAGGCAGAAGAGCAAAAAACCAATGCCTACAAGACCCTTGTTCGTCCCCACCTTGAGTACTGCTGCTCAGTCTGGAATCCATACTACCAAGACCAGACAAACAAGATCGAAATGGTACAGCACAGAGCAGCCAGGTACACAACCAACCACTACTACAACACCAGGAGCGTGTCATCAATGCTGGATGGGGGACACTTGAATCCAGAAGGCAGAAGATCCAGCTCACTATGTTGTATAAGATCACCAACAACCTTGTGGACATTAACTGCGACCAGTATCTGACCAGCATGCCACCTTGTACAAGAACAAACCACAAGAACAAATTCCGACAGTTCCATCAAAGCACAAACAGTTTCAAATACAGTTTTCTTCCTAGAACCATCCCCATTTGGAACTCACTCCCAGTGTCTGCTGCAGAGGCTCCTAGCTTGGCACACTTCAAGTAGGAGCTCAACAACCTGTCATTCTAAACCTATCACTCCCTCCCCAGCAAAAAGCGGTTAAGAAGGTTGGGGCTGTGCCGGTCAGGGTTTGTCCCCGGGGGCCGCTACGGTAGCCGGATTGGCCTGACTGGAGCCACGAAACGCTGGGGAGATCTCTATATTTTTAGTTCTTTTCTTTTCAGTTGCTTCTTTCATTTTTTGCCCCTGCTGCTCCACACCCACGCTGTATAATTATCCAGTTGGATAGCTCAGCGTTACATTCAGAGCACATTGGTCTTTTCCAGGAATGTTGACAAGAGGAACAACTGTCATGTCTTTAGCGAATAGCAGACGATCAACACACGTTGTTGTTCGTTCAGTCCTTGTAGAAATAAATAATATACTGGATGTGACGAGGGAATGAGCTAAAGGAGAAGTCTCTAGGGGAAGACATTGAAAGTGTTACATTTTCAATGAGAACATTTTCCTTTAGCCCACTTGTCTAGGGTGTGGGAGATGAGCAACTTTTCCAGCTCCATTTCATCTAATAGATTTAAATTTTTGCCCGGGTTCTGGCTCGTACGATTGAGGGAAATACAAGTGGTAGATTTGCTCTAAATGACAGAGAGAAGTAGGATTTTACATGAAAATTACAAAACTTCCACTCTCATCAGTCTGACCAAAGGGTTCAGAATTATTTGTTCACTTGTATTTTATTTACTCACAAATATGCATAACAGATTATGAAGCAATAAAAAAAAAAGCAGCTCAATGGCGCCAAAACAAAATATGTATCAACATGAAATCCGAAAGGATTATACAAGACTTTTGTCTGTCTGAAAAGTTTAGCCCCAAGCCGGAAGGGTCACAAATATTATCAAGTATCCACAGTAGTTAGGGTTATTTGCACTGTCCCAAGGACTTAGCTTAATTAAGTTTCCTCTGTCGGGATGGGTGAGTGCTGGGGTAACTAGGCTGGCTCTTCAGATGAGAGGTCGCCCAGTAGTTCTGGATGAGGCATCGCGAGATGGCACGACACAGGCGTGGTCTCCTCGCGGGTTCTGGGTGCGGTGGCGACTTGGTTGCAGCACCGTCTTGGTAATCGTGAGTCAGGGATTAAGCTTCCTGACCATGATGCCCTGCTGAGAATTACAGGAGAATATGGGTGTAGATCTCTATGGGCTAGAGATATGGGCTTCAGCCGGCGGGGATTAGGGGATCCCAACCGGCTAGAAGGCCGCCCTTGTACAATAGCGCTATGAAAAATAATATGAATTTCAGTTGTCAAACTGAAATAAAACATAAGAGGTGTACTGGAATCAACTGTTATGATTCAGTAACAAGCTAGATCAAAATCAATGATCAAGCCGACAAGCAAATATAATTCTCAGTCCAGCACTTTGAAAGGAACGTAAAGTGAACAAACTTAGATGAAGCAAAACTATAGTTTCACACACACATGTATGCATAAAAGGATAAATAAAAATAGGCTTAGAATCCGGGTCTTGCACCAAAAGAGTTAAAGTCAAAATCAAACACAAGAATGAATATGTGCACATAATTATGCCAGCATATTTACCAATTCTGTGATGTCACCGGATGGTCGACCTGCTGATAAGATTAAAGAGTGGAGGGATGAAATAGGGGGGGGGTTGTAGAGGAGAAAGTGGGGCGTGTGTAACACATTCCATCACACTGGAAACGCGAAAATGACACCCAAAAAGCAGCCTCGGCCAGACAAAGGTCAGAAAAGCATAGGCTTGTTTTTCGTTTGGCCTTCATTAAGTATGCTTTCTGATCAAGCTGAGAATCGGGATGACAACGCGAGCGAGAGTAAGCCTTCCACGTTGAGTAGTAGTACCACTAGTAGTAGTACTACCAATGAAGTGATGGACATTGACATCGTCGAAACAAGAAACCTCTGCGGTACGCCATCATCATCATCATATAGTATAAGTAAGCCAAGTGTCTGTGTGTCTTAAACACGAAACGGGCCTTATAACTCCGCCGTTTTTCGACCGAATCACTTCAAATTTGCTGTGAGCCCTAACGGGGCGATGGCAACGGCAACCGAGGTGACTCCGGTATTTCTGGACCGATTACCTTCACATTTGGCAGGTAGATGACCGGGGATGGTGACTATCGATGTGCCAAACCGGAAGCGAATCCATTACTTCGGCGCATAACAGCAGCATGATACAAAACGGGCCTTATAACTCCGCCGGTTTTCAACCGAATCGCGTCAAATTTGCTGTCAGGCTTGCTGTTGCAGGGGCCAAGCGTGGCAGCAAATTTGAAGAAAATCGGGAGAGCGCGTCACTCTCAGAGCAGCACCAACGGGAAACGGGGCCTTATAACTGCCGTTTCTTAACGGAATCGCTTCAAATTCGCTGTACTCAGCGTTACCAGTACTTGGCGTTACCGTTACTAGGCGTTGCCGTTACTAGGGAGAGAGCATCACTCTCAGAGCATCGCCAATGCAAAACGGGGCCTTATAACTCCGCCTTTTCTTATCCGAATCGTTTCAAATTTGCTGTACTCAGCGTTACCAGTACTTGGCGTTACCGTTACTAGACGTTACCGTTACTAGGGAGAGCGCGTCACTCTCAGAGCAGCGTCAATGGGAAACGGGGCCTTATAACTCCACCGTTTCTTAACCGCGGAATCGCCTCAAATTTGCTGTACTCAGCGTTACCAGTACTTGGCGTTACCGTTACTAGGCGTTACTGGTACTCGACGTTGCGCTAGTCTTCATGAAAACTGGCAAAAACTGTATCCCTGGATGGTGTACGAGAATGACAAAATGTTTTGCACTTTGTGCAGAAGAGTAGGTGCACGAAATATTTTTAAGCCGCATCTTGCAATGGTTTAGCTTTAATTATTTTCTGAACTGATTCATGGTGTGGTGGCATGATGCATCATACACAATTTATTGTCAATAATTTATTTCATTTGTTAAAAAAGTCTCAGGTCTTGAGGAGTTTTAATAATGATTTGGCTTTTGTTTTTTAACTGAATGTGACTATGTCAGCTATAGCACATTTCACGCTAATAATGATGTAACACAAACAAAAGCTTTCCTCACACATGATGCATAAACATGTCAACAACATAATTACAACACTCTTGAGCAGTTAACATTGATTAGCTATGTTCACCTGAAGCAGATGATTATTATTCTGACTGATTTTTTTTTTATCAAGCCCCACCCCCACCCCACACCCTCCGGGTGTTTTTTTTTATTATTAATTTTCAACATAGCGTCAAATTATCCTATTGATCTCCAAGGTCCAGGACATTTTGACCTATTGATTTTCTTGCTTCAGGACAGTCTGTCCTATCACTTTTCTAACCTCGGTGCATCACTGCGTGAAATGAAAGATTTTGAAGTGGCTGTCATAAAAATAATAAAAATTCACAGACAGGTGTGTGTGTGTGTGTGCGTGCGTGCGTGTGCGTGCGTGCGCGCGTGCGTGTGCGTGCGCGCGTGTGTGTGTATGTGTGCGTGGGTGTGTGTGTGTGTGTGTGGACAGGTATGTGTGTAACCATAACAATGGATTAACAGATTCAATGGTATTTATCTTGTATTAGGTATTTTATAGTAACAGAGGCATAGCCACTTTTTCCTAAAAAAACCACCTACTGTATGTCGCCGAGCGGCAGCTATATTTCCTCGCAGGCTGTACCTAGCACTCATCAGCACCACCAGTTGATAGATACTTAATGGTTCAAAACATGTTTCAATAGGGGTATGAACAGTAATGGCATTAGTCCTTTATTTTATGCCCAGATTGCACTATTTTGCTTCTCGGATTAAAAACATTTCCGGGGGAGCATGCCCCCGGACTCTCCTAGGGGTCTTGGTGATTCGCACCTTCAATTAATTAGCCCCCACCCCTTACTTAGGTCCGGCCCTGGTAGGTGTCGCAAAGCAATCCGAAAACACATCACTTTCATAATGAGGCGATGGTATAGACCAATGCCAAAGTTGATTGTATTATTTCTTATTCTGATTAGTTACCCTCTAGGGGAAGACGGGGTAAAAAGCGCATGGGTGGGTAAGAAGCCCACCCCAATTATCTCATGAAATAAAGAAAATTTTAGTCAAATTTGCCCATGAGACGAATGCTAGACATTGACGCTCGTCTCATGGGCAAAATGAGACTGAAATTTGCTTCATTTCATGAGATAATTGGGGTGGGCTTCTTACCCGCCCATGCGCTTTTTACCCCGTCTTCCCCTATATAGTGAACAACATATTTGTATTCATATGTATTCGTATCTCTTTCTCTCTTTAAACACACACATACACACACACACACACGCACGCACGCATGCACACACACGCACACGCACGCACGCACACATGCACACACGCACGCACACACACACCTCGCACCCACCCGACCCACCGAGTGTCAGCACAGTGTTTCAGAGCTTCGGTTCACGTTCTCGTCTTTTGCACGTGTATTAGTTTATGTCCTTGACCCCGTGCTAAACTATTAATTGCGTTGTTCTGTTGTCCAGTCCGCTCGGCCGGCGAGTCTTGTAGCGACAAACCAAGTGATGCCATAGTTTGCAAGGAGGACCTCGTATGCAGTGGTTCCACAAAGAAATGTCGTAAGACTTTGATATCAAATGAATTAATCCTAGCATTCTGTTTATACTGTGTAAACCATAAGCGTTGTGTCAGTGTTACATATTGGGGGGTATTTATCCCGATTTTTAGACTACCGCGTGTCTTTGGTTGGCGACTGATTTGCACTAGAAAAAAATAGCTGCCTCTCTCTCTCTTACTCTCTCTCTCTCTCTCTCTCTCTCTCTCTCTCTCTCTCTCTCTCTCTCTCTCTCTCTCTCTCTCTCTCTCTCTCTCTCTCTCTCTCTCTGTCTCTCTTCATCTCTCTCTGTCTTCTCTCTCTCTCTCTCTCTCTCTCTCTCTCTCTCTCTCTCTCTCTCTCTCTCTCTCTCTCTCTCTCTCTCTCTCTCTCTCTCTCTCTCTCTCTCTCTCTCTCTCTCTCTCTCTCTCTCTCTCTCAGAGACAGTGACACACACGCGCACAGTCGGTAAGTCAGACGCTTTCTTCACTCAAATGCTTCTTGCTTCATATCTTTCAAGAGAAACAGAACACACAAATTAAAAGGTTGGAAACAGTAGGTACACCCTCTGCTTATACGTCATGAAACACTGATCGAGCTGCCCAGATTTTACCACTTTTCAACATCTGATTTCTCAAAATATATCACAGGAATGTACTTGAAATACACGCCAACAAAGAAAATCATCTTTCCAAATGAGTGTTTGTGTGAATTTTTCAGCAAGAATGCGAGTGAATTTACACAATCGTCAATGAAACAAGGTCGATATCGCGGTCGAAAACTAACGTGGCCAACATTCTCACGAGGCCGACGTCAGTGCGGAAAATGGTACGTTGCTTGTAACGGCTTCAGCGTTTCCGCTTGACAACCAATCAGAATAGCCGTTATATGTATTAAAAGATGAAGCTTAGATCTAACTCGTGGTCAACTTTTCAAGAATGTTACTTTCGATTTTGTTCGGAAAGATCGTGGGATAAAAAAAAGAAGTTTTTTAAACACACTGTGTCATTTTGCTTCGTATTTATAAATCTTGTACTTAAGATGGTTTGAAAGCGCGTTCTGTCCTCTTTAAGTTGATATAAGATACAACAAGCAATTGTTTTATGCGGAATCGCTAGATGACGACAAAGTAAGTATTGCGTACTTCCTAACCGACCAACCAAAGCGATGAGCCATGTCGGCGTCTTCCAACTACACAACCAGACTTTCGGAGTCGATCAACGCATTACTGCGTAAGTTCACATTATATAATTTGTCAGTTTTACTAAAGTATCACTAATTTACAATTGTCTGTCGTAAACTGCAGATAGAAATGCCTGGTTCACCTTAAAACGAAGATGAAGTTTGATGTGTAAAACTGCCCATGGCAAAAGCGAAAGTTCAATGCATGAAAAATGTACACAGTATATTTCTAAAGGTGTTTCGAAGCATGAATGTTCTTAAACAACCAAAACATGTGCAAATGTTGTGACATTGATTGAGGAGTATATATATATTTTTTTCTTGGAACAGATGTTGTTATTTTGTTTACTTAAAACATTTCTTTGGACGACTCATACTAGTCAAGAACGGTAACTCGAACTTTATGGTCCACGATAACCTGGCTTGGTGCTTCAATTTTCGGACTCGATCAATTCAATGCTGCGTTAATTTACATCAAAGTTAGTTGATAGTTTTGTCAATTTAGTCTTTATTTTCAATTCTGTGGTATTAAAACACTGATAAATTTACTTATTGAGAGAAAACACGTCGAGCGAAAATGGAGTTTTACGTCCTCTCGGTCTGAAACACACATATGGGACATTTGTAAATACAAATATGGTGGGAACAATACTGGAGGCAATGCCCGGAGGCAGTACGAAACCAGTAAAGTCCCGATTTTTTTTTATTAATACAAGCTTATGCTTCTTTTTGGCAGAGAAAACACGTCCTGATGAATTGCCTATAGCGTACAAAACGTTTTTAGTATATAAAGCGATTGCCATTCAATTTATACATATATTTTATTTATACACGAGCTTGTTTTGCATTAATCAATATGCAATCAAGCATGATGTAAACAAAGATTAGAGTCCAGTTATTTGTAAATACGCTGATGATTTTATACACTTATGGATCGAAATTATAGGTTTTTTTAAGACGATTCAGAAAATCAAGAACAGTAACTCGTATATACATCCCGTAGCAAACACTATTTTTGTTACTTGAGGAGAGAGAGAGAGAGAGAGGGAGGGAGGGAGGGAGGGAGGAGAGAGAGAGAGAGAGAGAGAGAGAGAGAGAGAGAGGATGAATTAATTAATTATTTAATTTTATTTATAGAGGGTAATAGAGTAAGCAATTAACATGCTTTTTTACATCCAGATAGAGAGAAATAGAGATATTGCCGATGCCTATGCCTGGTTTATCATACAAAAGTGTGCCAGACTAGTGGTGGTGGTGGTGGTGGTGGTGGTGGTGGTGTGTGTGTGTGTGTGTGTGTGTGTGTGTGTGTGTGTGTGTGTGTGTGTGTGTGTGTGTGTGTGTGTGAGAGAGAGAGAGAGAGAGAGAGAGAGAGAGAGAGAGAGAGAGAGAGAGAGAGAGAGAGAGAGAGAGATGCGAGGGGTAGAGGGAGATTATTATTTTTAATGACAGTAGGCCTATTTGGTGTGTTCGTTTATTAATGCTTATTTTTCCAAGATGTTTTTATTTCAGTTTAAAAAATCTTTAAAAATCTTCATTCATCCATCCTCTCTCTCTCTCTCTCTCTCTCTCTCTCTCTCTCTCTCTCTCTCTCTCTCTCTCTCTCTCTCTCTCTCTCTCTCTCTCTCTCTCTCTCTCTTATGTACCATTCTAATTTCTGTTAATCTGAAATTATTTTTATTTTTATCACTCACTTACCAGCGTGCCCTGCAAAATCCTCGAGCACATCCTGGTCAGCAAGATTATGGGTTTCGCAGAGGCAAACAAAATCCTGAGGGAGGAGCAGCATGGCTTCAGGAAAGGCCGTTCTTGTGAGTGCCAGCTTCTCGGGCTTGTGGACGAGCTCACGTACAACATGGAGAGAGGCAAGCAGACGGACGTCTTGGTGATGGATTTCTCCAAGGCGTTCAATAAAGTCAACCACTCCCTGCTGGTCCACAAGCTCCGACATTATGGCATCACCGGGCAGATCATTTCCTGATTCAGCAACATCCTCACAGACAGGAAACAAGCGGTGGTTGTGGACGGCGCCAAATCGGAAACGATCCCAGTAGAGTCAGGAGTCCCCCAGGGATCAGTGTTAGGGCCTACCCTTTTCCTGCTCTACATAAATGATCTCCCTGAAAAACTCTTCTCAACCCCCAGGCTCTTTGCTGAAGACACCCTGTGCCATAAGACCATGGAGTCTCAGAGAGACCAGGCCTCTCTTCAGCAAGATCTGGACCGCATGGCGGACTGGGAAGAAAAGTGGAGGATGAAGTTCCATCCCGAAAAGTGCCAATCTATGCACGTATTCAGAAAAAATGACCCCTCAAGCTGGCACTTATCACCTTCACGGCCAGAGACTACAGACAGCAGACGAAGATCAAGTACCTGGGTGTCACAATCTCCCAAAATCTGTCATGGGACACCCACATCAACAACACCGTAAACAAGGCAAACAAGACTCTAGGCTTCCTCCTACGGAATTTGAAGATAGGCTCCATCTCCGTCAAGGAAACTGCCTACAAAGCCTTAGTTCGTCCCACCCTTGAGTACACCGCTTCTGTCTGGGACCCTCATACAGCCAAAACCACCGGCAAGATTGAGAGGGTCCAGCGCCGCGCAGCTAGATGGGTCGTAAATCGCCACCGCCAAACATCCAGCGTGGACAACATGCTGACCCAGCTGCAGTGGCCTCCACTTAAGGACAGGCGACGCTCCGCTAGGCTGGCCACCTTCTTCAAGTTCCACCATGGAGAGGTGGCCATCAACACCCAACACCAGGCAGTCTCCCATCCTCCTTCACGACAGATGCGACAGACTCGCTCACAGGCCTACCTACTTCCTGCCTGTAAAACAAATTACAGGAAGTACGTATTCTTTCCAAGGGCTGTGAGTGAGTGGAACTCTCTTCCACCTGAGGCGATATGATCAGCCTCGGTGGAGGAATTCAAATCCCGGATCTAAGCCCCCTCCTCCCCCCCCCCCCCCCCTCCATTCCCCCCCCCCCCTGTCCTCACCCTTCCGTTGTCTCAACGGTCAACTCCATACCCCCTGTCCAAGCCTCCCCCCCACCCTCCCATTCAATCCCGCATTGAGCTGATCATCCGGGCAGCAAGTCCTTCATACAAGACCCTGATTAGGTGGAAACCCCCCATGTCGTAAGCGTCATAATCATCAATTTGTTGATGGAGGATGCTATATGCAACAAGAAGAAGTGTGTGTGTGTGTGTGTGTGTGTGTGTGTGTGTGTGTGTGTGTGTGTGTGTGTGTGTGTGTGTGTGTGTGTGTGTGTGTGTGTGTGTGTGTGTGTGTGTGTGTGTGTGTGTGTGTGTGTGTGTGTGTGTGTTTGTGTGTGTGTGTGTGTATGTGTGTGTGCGTGTGTGTGTTGAATTAGTGTTTAATGTTTATTAATTGCTTTCCTGTTTGAAATGTTCATGCATACATGAGCTTATGAGTGTGTGCGCAGACGCGCCGTGCGCGCGTGTGTGTGTGCAGGGGGGGGGGGGGGGGGGGGGGGGTGCAGGGGGCAGGGGGTGTAGGTGTACGTGCGTGCCGGGATGTAGGTGTGTGTGTGTGTGTGTGTGTGTGTGTGTGTGTGTGTGTGTGTGTGTGTGTGTGTGTGACAATAGTTGACTTACTATACCTTTGCTTTCAATTTTGTTTGTAAATGTTGACCATTATTGTGTTTCCATTAAGTTCTTACAAAGTATTACTGATGCACATGTCGGGGTATGAGGCGGGGGAGGGACAGGTTGGGGGGTGTTGGGTGTCAGTGTTGGACTAGCGTTTGATGTAATGATGGTTTTCATATGTGTTTGCTTTACTAGTATACCTTTTCCCCCAACACATGTAAATATGTATGTATGTTCATTTTTTGTTATTCGTTTATTTATTTATTTGTTATTAATTACTCATGTGTAAGGTCAACAAGGTCATTGTTGACCAGTAGTCTGAATTACCTAAAGCACAGACAAACACATGCACAAGACAAAAGAGAAAAAAAAGACCGCAATTAACTTATACTCCTTTATTCACTGTAGTGGGGCAAAGGACAATAAACCTTCCCACGGAACAATGTGAAGACAATATGCAGATATGGAGTACCAAAATTAAAAAAAGATTGTTTGTCTTTGAGGCAGGACAACCAGTTGATTTGGAAAGTTTTATGGCACTAGGAACTTTGATGGGTGTGGTGACACTCATTTCCGGTATTTTTTCAGCAAAATGGATAATATTACCTGCGTATGTGAATTAAAATGAGTTTTTCTTCCTTAAATATTAACTGATTTTTATATATTTATTAATGCTGAATCCCTGGATATAGATTTTATTGCTGTCAGGCGAGTACTTTTAGAGATATGGCCAGTTTAGTGTCAGTTGTGTTCAAATTTGGCTATTGGACAAAAGCGAAATTAGCGTTTTTAGCCATTTTTGCACCCATGTATTTTCAAAAATGTACATTCTTATTAGACAGAGAAAAAATCCTCATGTTGTATAAGTATCCAACTATTAGAAAAAAGACGTTTCAACTTTGAAAGTGCATTAATCTTTGAGATATGCTACTTCACAAACGACGTTTTTTGCATTTTTCCAAAATTGCGCAAAATGTGGGGTCTTTAAAAGCAATTATCCTCAAAACTGTTGAAGAGATTTAACTGAAATTTTGCATGTGAGCTTCTATTACGGTCTTGTTTAGAAATACGCATTTGGTTTTTGGTTACCTTGAATTTTGACCGTTTCTGTAGATATACCTAGAAACAGTCTAGTCCACACACACACACACACACACACACACACACACACACACACACATGCATGCACACACACACACACACACACACACACACACACACACACACACACACACACACACACACACGTGTATTTACACACTCACACACACACACACACACACACACACACACGTGTATTTACACACTCACATACATGCGTGCACAACCAATGGCATGCTTGCATGTGCAAACATGGACAAACAGGTATGTGTTAAAATGTACTTCCAGCACACAACATAATGATAATACAAAGTACAGTACCACTCCAGCGTTCTTATAAACCTCGCCATTGAATTTGGTATTCACATAAACATTCATGGTCGACCTGCCATATGAATGGCAAAAAAACACCAAATAAACAGAAAACAAAACCTTGAATTATGTCTGTTTACTTGCAGAAATCCCTGTAGGTGGCGACTGCTCTAATCTTGAGTCGGAATGTGATTTTCAACATGTGTGCATGGACAGCAAATGTGGTGAGTAGCTTCAATCTATCATATTGACGGTGTGATCTTCTTCGATCGCTCAGTTTCCTGTCGATTATGAGCGCAGATGCATCATGTTACTGTCATGCGCCTAGGCCCAGCAAGTCCGATATCGGCTGGAGAATATGTTTTTGAAAGTGGTAAGGCAGAAAGATGGTATACGACAGTAAGCAAAGGGGAAAAGCAGAGTCAACGAGAATGATAAATTAGAGGAAGTTACAAGCACAGAACTTCCAGAAGGTGGGGGAACTATTTATACAAAAGACACCCCCACCCCACCACCCCGGTATCCACACGGGGGAAGACGGTGTGATGTTTACCTTACTTTGAGTGAGAAACGTGTGTTGCCATGCGGCAGACTTATCCTTTGGTTTTGCCCGCTTAGACTCTTACCCCATCCATCTTCGCCCCCTCTGGACGCTGGACGATGATCATCATATATGTGCGATGCTACGGGTGTTCTTTTTATAGCCTGTGACCTACGGCCACCACTCTTGACCTTGACCTAGGTCAGGAACCTTCAAATGCCTGCTACTGCATTCCATAGGTTGCGCTGATCAAGACTCTAAGGTTATCAGGATGTACACCCTCTGTTGCTCAAACTACGTGTACAGCCACTGGTAAAAGAGACAGGATCAAAAGGCACAGTTAATGTCTTCAAAGTTAAACATACTTTGTACCACACATGACCTAGTCATCCAAGCTGCCAAATTTCAAGTCTGTAACTGCAAAAATGTAAAAGATACGGCTAAAACACCAATTTGACACGTCTAAAAGCTTGAGTCTTACACCTTTACCTAGACTTTCATTGGTATTCAGTATTGGGATTCACCATAAGGCATCCACATAACAAGATTGAACATTGTAAGTCCACGAATGTCAAAATGTATTTCAACAAGAAGAACATTAATTTTGTTTTTTAAGGTCAACTCCCCCACCTCCCATTCCCTTCACATGTTGTGGGGCAGTTCAGTAATGTATAGGAGGAAGAGGCTAGTACCGAGGACAGAACTTTGTGGGACTCCAGATTCCACTGGGACAAATTCTGACCTCGTTCCTCCCACAACGACTGTCTGCTGCCTGTTGTGCAATAAACACTGAATCCACGCATTTATCTTGCCGTTGATGCCATATTTGCGTAGTTTGTGAATCAGTAGTGCAAGGCTGACCTTGTCGAAAGCTTTTAAAAAGTCCATTGTCAGGACGTCGACCTGCTTCCCTCGTTCCATTGCGTCAGCAGCCTCATCTACCAGTCTGAGCAGTTACTATTCACAGGAATGCGCTTTTCTGAATCTGTGATATTCAGAACACAGGATCTTCTGCTCCTCTGCGTAGTTCATCACTGCAGAGACGATGATGTGTTATAATACTTTACAGGCGATGCAGGTAAGTGAAATTGGCCAGTAGTTCTCTGACCTGTACCTATTTTAAAATCTTGACCATGACAAGTGGGAATATACCCTGGGAACAGTATGACCACTGTTAGTAAGGATGTATCCAGGGCACATTTGTGTAGCTATGACTTCTATTAGTGGGAATGTATCCTGGGCACAATATGACCAGTACTCGTGGGGATGTACGTAGGCGTAGTCAATTTTGGCCTCCATGATGATAATATGTGTGTGCTGTGTGCCCTATAGATCTAGATCTAGTCAAAATCAATGCGTGACGGTCATAATTCGATTTTAAGTCACAGTGACCACTAGTCATTGTCACTGATTAGTACAATCTACAATGTACAAGACACAGCAGTACTCGTGGCACACTAATAAGCTGTTAAATAGTGAAATGTGGCATTTACGTCAAGGTGACCACTGGTCAGTGGCAGTGAGCACTGGTCATCTGCATTATACAAGCGCAACAATTATCTGGTTACAGAAAATAAGTTGTTGAGAATAAAAGTTTGATTTTTAGTTCAAAGTTACCACTGGTCTATACGTTGACACTTGGCACTGTTTGGCACAATTTGGCCACATTCGTCATGATTCGGTACAATTCAATACCATTAGATACTCACTGTAATCGTCTGGTATTATTCGGTATAATTCGGTACCATTTACATGTAGTACCCCCTGACGCCGCATGGTATTATTTGGTATAACCCAACTCTGTTTGGTACCATTCGATACCATTTGCTATTAGATGCAATGCATTGGAGGTACGTATGTATGGTTGCCGTTTGTGTTCAGGGACCAAAGATAATGCAATGCTTTGGTTCCACGTACTCATAATCCCACAAACAAATGTGTGGTTTTAATGGTAGGTGTGCTTACAAGTAAGTGGGAGTAAAGGTTGTGGGAACAAAAGTATGTGGGAATATCAACATTCCAAGCTAGGTGTTCAGTCATTGTTCCCACATCCGCTAGTCCCACACGCATTAGTATCACATACCCTTGGACCCACAATTGTTGGACTAGTGGTAGCTGGGACTAAATGTGCAATACCACAAGTCCCACAATTTTGATAAGAAATTGAGTAGAAAAATGCATTTTGTACCACAACCATTGGGACTAGCAGTATGTGGGTCCAATCGTTGTGGTACCAATGGTATGTGGTAACAAAAGTATGCTTCCAAAGAAAAATACAAATAATTGAATATGTGGACAAAAATCCACATTAAAACCCCTTGACTGCCACCAACCACGGATTCAATGTGTAGTGTCCATGCACCAACGTATTACATACTGACCTGATGACATCACTGATGATGTCATCAGACGAAGAGGGATAACCCTGATACGCTGGCTTTTGTTCTAACACAGTCAAGAGAGTAATATCCCCAGACCATTTTCTCGGATTGGCTCTATCAGTACATGGCATGATTTGCCCAATTATTTTTTCTTTAATTTTCTCTGGCAATCAAGGGGTTAACAAAAGCAAAATGTTTGCTAAAGAGCTGCAGGTCCCACTCTTTGAGCAAAACTCGGTTATAAGAAACAAAAAACAACTTCAAAATGTTTTCTTATATCCGACTTTTGGATACAAGAAAAAAAATCGTCTCTCTTCGATTTTCTTATAACCGAGTTTTGCTGTACACCCACCCACATCCATTCTCACTGTCCATCGTCAATGTTAGTATTGCATGACACGTCTTCACGTCATGTTTTAGGTCATGTCTATTTTCAGTTACTGGAAAACGGGTTGAACCCGAAACGTCGTGACTTCTGTTGTGTTTGTTAATGTTTCCTTTTGGGTATACATTACATTTTCGATTCCGTTCCCATCCATCATATTTTTAAAGTCTTATTTCTTTTCAAATCGGCAACCCTCAAAATGACCTGACAATGACTGTCTAAAACGGCCTCTGAAACATGCGCGTGTCCTTTTTGGAAATCAGTGTAGCTTGGATACTGGATTTTGGACCGTGTTTGTTGCTCAGTGATGAGCTTAATGGAATACTGCGACACGCATGGCAAGGACTGGTGTGGGGGAACCGGTATGCTTTGCTCGGACAGGAGATGCAGTAAGTGGACCCCTGTTGGAAATGCAGCGTCGAGTTGTTTCTTCTGCTGAACAGGCAGACCTATGATTGTTTTTTGTGTGTGCTCGCTTGAGCTTTATGATATGAACGATTTTTTTTGATTTTTTTTATTGTTTTTTTTAAAGTTCACAGTTGAGTCTTTCCTAATCTTGAATGCTTGAACACCACAATCGCAGAACAGGCTTGCGGATAAGAAAAGCATACAGTTCGTGGACAATACAAAATGATGACTGAACCGTTTTGCATGTAAGTCTAGACGAAGGATGGAACACCTTGCTCACAATAAAAATGTGCGTGTGTGCGCGCACTTGTGTGTGTGTGTGTGTGTGTGTGTGTGTGTGTGTGTGTGTGTGTGTGTGTGTGTGTGTGTGTGTGTTCAATGCAATGTTGTTTCTTGTAATTTATATCTTTTATTGCATGCATGTGTTTTGAAATGTGTTTCAGTTTTGGGTTTTTTCTCGTTTTTTTCTCCATACAAACACACACACACACACACACACACACACACACACACACACACACACACACACACACACACACACACACATACACACACACGCACACACATACATACACACATTATGATTGGCCTATATTGAGAGTTTAGGGTTTCACGTGCTTCGCACATGTATACTACTAGGACATGCAAACTTTATTGCTGACATATGATTTCTCTATGAGATATTTGTTGTAAGCTCGTTTAAAAGATGAAACGCTGTTAAGGTTTTTAAAAGAATCTGCTAGATCGTTCCAAAGTTTTCCCCCAGAATAAGTGAGAGATGTCATAAAAAGATTGGTTCTGGGACTAGGAATAAAGACTGTACCTTTGTTGCGTATATTATAAGTAGGGAATCTCTTACATAGATAGGTTGGCGTCAATTGCTTCATTATTTTGTACATAAAGACAGCTTAGTTTAACTTACATTTTTGATCAATTACTGTTTAAAAGTGAGGACGGCTTGAGAAGAACATGTTTTAGAGCGCGTTTATAGAGCTTTTTAGTTGTTTTAAGCTATTTTCACTGCCAAGATCCCAACAAGTGGAAGCATAATCTATTTCTGGTTGAATGTATGCACTAAAGAAGAGTTTTCGAGTATGATTATCTAGGAAATGCTTAATTCTGTTAAGTTGAAACATTTTCTTAGATAATGTTTTTTTTACAGATAGCTGAAAATGATATAGTTCGACCATAATAGATTGTTGTCAATAGTGATGCCTAATGATTTACAGGAATCAACTTCTTCTAGTGGAGTATTATACACTTTAAGCTTAGGTAAACTTTGTTTTAGGTATTGACGTTTCTGACGAGTAGTTGTTATCATGAAATTTGATTTTCCAGGATGTATGGCCATATTATGTTTTTCCATCCAAGTTACTAAATTATCAATATCGTTTTGAAGGAAAAAACAAACATTATTAGGATTTTCATCTTTTGTATGTAGGGTTGCATCGTCAGCAAAGAGTTCACATTGAGATTCTAAATGAAGAGGTAAGTCATTTATATAAAGTGAGAATAAAATAGGCCCTAAGACAGACCCATGGGGAATTCCATATTTGACTGGTTTAGGGGGCGACAATACAGAATCACGGAGAACAACTTGTATTCCATTGTTTGGGAAGGATGCTATCATATTAACAGAGTTGGAATTTAAGCCATAGAGAGTAAGTTTATTTAACAGAAGAGTGTGATCAATCGTGTCAAAGGCTTTGGCAAAATCTACAAATACTGCGCCAGTAAATAAATCATCATTGATGTTAAGATGCTACTCTTCTACAAGGTTACTGAGCATCGTGTGGCAGGAATGTTTCTCCCTGAATCCGTTTTGACTTGGGTGAAGTAAATCATGCTTAGCGAAATGAGACTGAAGGTATTGTTTAAAATGTTTTTCAAGGGGTTTTGACAGCACTGGTATTATAGATATGGGGCGGTAATTTGAAGGGTCAGACGTATCTCCGGATTTAAAGATGGGAAGTACTTTAGCTTCTTTAAAAGCTTTCGGAAAACAACATTTATCGATACAGAGGTTGTAAATGTACGTGACGTGCTCTGAAATAATGGATGCAGATATAATCAATATTTTACTGTCTAAACAATCCAGTCCATAACACCTCGATTGTTTTAAACTGCATAGGTCCTTATACACTTCATGCACACTAATATATGGAAAAGTTAGGTGGTGGTTTTTTTACTACTTTAGAGTTGCAAAACTGCTTTAGAAGTTGCAGGTCGTTAGTCTGTGTCTTATCAATCTTAATTGTTCTCTCTACTATTGACGTAAAGTGTTCGTTAAGAAGCTGGGAACAAAGATCATTGCATGATGAAGTTTTTTTTACATGAGAGTTCATTTATAGCTTTCCATAATTATGGATTTACTATCTTTCTTTGTTTTTATTAGATCAGTAAAATATTTTTGGGGGGCAACCCGTTTCATAGTGGTAACTTTG
This sequence comes from Phymorhynchus buccinoides, assembly GCA_017654935.2. Lineage (NCBI taxonomy): Eukaryota > Metazoa > Mollusca > Gastropoda > Neogastropoda > Raphitomidae > Phymorhynchus > Phymorhynchus buccinoides. The sequence continues at coordinate 48,164,810 of CM065687.1, forward strand.
TTTCGCTGCTTTCTAAATTGTGCGTCTTTCCCGGTTGTTGCTAATACATTCTCACGGACACAAATTTCAGCATCGATTTCTTTAGTGATCCACGGTTGCTTAGAGGTTAGTTTAACTCGTTTAGTCATAGTCGATTGAAGATAGGAAGGAAGATATTGTACCACGCTCGAAGCGCGGCATCAGGGTCGCTATGTTTGTAAATATCAGAAAAAGCGGCACAGCAAAGATCAGATAAAAAGTAATCAGAATTAAAGTTCTCGTAAGTTATGCATTTATGGGAACAGCGAGGGATTTTGACTCATTTCTTTGACCAGGTCAGACAGACAAGACAATTGTCACTGAGGCCGTAAACCGGTACAGAATGTTCGATTATATTACTAGGACTAGTTACGTAGACGTGGTCATTAACCCTTTCACTGCCAAAGTCGCATTTTAGCACCACAGTGATTTAACACCTATGTCACTAAAAGGCATCAAATTGGGGTCCATTATCCAAAGACTCTATTGTCTTAGTTTTGGGAAGTAAGGGTAGACCTTATTTCATATATGTCACAGAAGAATCCCCAATACTGCATATGGGTTTTGATCTCTACCCAGGTACATTTCATGGAAATATTTTACTGAAATGTGGCTGGCGGTGAAAGGGTTAATGTTTTAGACTGCGCAGTTATTCTAGTTGAAATAAATACTAACTGGTGTAAATTACAAAGATCATAGGTCTGTTTCCATTTGTCATTAGGTTTTAATAAATCGATGAGAGAGAGAGAGAGAGAGAGAGAGAGAGAGAGAGAGAGAGCAAAGTTTAATTGATACACACAACTAACCGAAGGCTGTGAAACGTTGTGCAGAATTGGCGATTGGGGCCAGCTGCCAAACGCAGCAAGGATCTTGCGCAGACCCCACTGTGTGTGACAACCTGTTTGAATGCAGTGAGTGGAATCCTGGTCTTAAGCAATCTTACGCCTCTTCTCTGGCACCTTGGTCATAATATGAGTGTGACCTGAACAGTTACCACGGGTGGTTACATGGAAGTTAGAAGAAACTGCCCCAAAAAAGATTGTCTGTTTCCGCTAATTTACTTGCTACTAGTACCCGTGTTGACAGTTTTAAACGCACCCATGATTACCCTGCCTGTGGTCCATTCGTTGAGGTTTATGTGGCTGTCTGTGAATGTGGATTCTTGCTCAAGAAATGAACATATCAAGCGTAAATACAACGGTGAAAGAAAAGGAAAGGACGTAGCATAAAATATAATCAAAGAAACACAACATTGGTTTTCCGTTTTGTTGCATTTTGGTTGGTGATTGAAAACAATATCCCATTCATTGTCCAAACACACGCCATTATCAACGCTCAATCTTCTACCGTTTGCTAGGAAACCAGCCTGTGAATTGCATGGCAGGTACTATATCTGTAAGTCTCCCCTACACCCCTTTGTAGACACGGGGTAGGCAGTTGATCACTGTGTGTGTGTGTGCGTGCGTGTGTGTGTGTGTGTGCGTGTGTGTGTGTGATTAAAACAAATATCCCATTCATTGTCCAAACACACGCCATTATCAACGCTCAATCTTCTACCGTTTGCTAGGAAACCAGACTGTGAATTGCATGGTAGGTACTATATCCGTAAGTCTCCCCTACACCCCTTTGTAGAAACGCCCACCACCCTACCTGGGAAGCCCAATAGGCCTGACCCTGGAGGAACTAAATTGTTTGAAGAAATCAATCAATCAACCCTTGTTATTTTGAACGATGGTTCATCCACTCGTTACCCCGACAGTACTAAACAACAACCCACAGCTATATATTTAACTTAAATTTCTCCCGAACTATTAATTAATTATCAGTGGTACCCCCTTTCTAATAACCTTTTCTCAGATCACGAACCCATCTCAATAGAACTTAACGTAACCCCCGAACTTACTAAAGACACACAACAACAACAACCCAAATACAACTTTGACAAAGCCAATTGGCCTTTATTTCAATCAATCCTTAATAAATATAATGTAGATGATGTTTTCAACCCCGACCTTGAAGTACATTATCAAAACATTAGATTAAAAATTCTTAATGCCTGTGATAGTGCTATCCCATTATTACCCTCTACTAATACTGACAACCCCAAAGCTAAACCATGGTGGAATGAGCAGGTCAAAAGGGCAGTGCATGCCCAAAAGAAGGCCTGTAACTGCTTTGATGCTCATCCCACCCTCCCCAATCATATTAAAAAAATAGAAGCGGAAAAGAATTGCGATGACATTATTAATGCAGCTAAGCGAGACTATTTCGGTAAAGAAGAAATCACTGATTACAAGGACCTTGGCAAGGCCTGGAAAAAATGAGAAAATTGAACTCTTAAAAATAAGGTATGGGAGCCGAGAGTTATAGTAAATAATAAATGTACTACGACAAACAAAGAAACAGCGAACGCCTTGGCGGAGGTGTTCGCTGATGCTAGTCAGTTCAAGTCCCTCCCGACTAAGGAGCGAATTGAACGACAAAGTACACCTAACCATAAAAAATCAGATAATAATGAACATTATATAAATGCCCCCCTCAAACTTGCCGAGGTTGCTGCTTCCATTACACAAATTAAGAAAACCAGTAAAGCTACAGGAGATGACCCCATCTCCTACAAAATTATAAAGCAACTCCCCACAATTTTTTGCGAAATACTTTACAGTTTTTACTCCAGGTGTTGGAGTGAGGGAACAGTGCCACAATCCTGGAAGGAAGCCCAGGTGGTAGGGATCCTGAAGCCTGGAAAACCGGCCAGGAATCCCAAAAGTTACCGCCCCATTTCCCTCACCCCTCACCTCGGAAAAATTTATGAGCGAATCGTAAAAAATAGACTCAAATATTATCTGGACAAAAATAACATTATTCCCAAGTTCCAGGCAGGTTTTTAGAAGACACAGAAACTGTATGGAACAAATAGTAAGACTTACCTCCCACGTCAGACGATCTCTTGCGTGTCGCAGAAAAGTCTTTGCCTCCTTCTTTGATATAAAAGGGGCATATGACTCCGTCTGGCATGGAAGGCTTTTAGATAAACTCAGCAGCCTCGGCATCGAGGGTAACATGTTTAATTTTGTCTTATCATTTTTACAAAATAGAAGCCTAAGGATGAGGGTGGGCCAGTCCACATCATTCAAACACTACTTGGATATGGGAGTGCCTCAGGGCAGTATTGTAGCCCCCACCCTATTCAACATAATGATACACGATATATCAAAATTAAAATTAGAAAATTGTAAGATCTCAATGTACGCGATATGGTCCATAAATACTATTCGCGGGAAAACGGTCACTCTTGACCCTGAACTTTCCATTCACCAAATGAACACTAATAAAATAATAAACTATTTATACAGTAATGGTTTCACACTTTCTCCACAAAAGTGTGAATTTATGTTTTTTCAAATACAAAAGAAAATGATTATAGTATTAATATTATTAATCAAGTTAAAACACCAGCATCTTATGTTAAATTTTTAGGTGTATTTTTGACACGTAACCTGTCTTGGAGTGTACATGTACAGCACCTGATCAATAAGGCCTCCGGTGCATTAAATTTTATTAAAATTATTTCACACCAAAAATGGGCACAAGACCCTAAATTTATCACATACCTGGTTCGTACCCTGGTACGTTCTAGACTTACTTATGGTATGGAAGCCTTTTACTCCCTTTCAAAAACAAATCTAATTAAACTCCAAAGAATTGAAACAAAGGCCTTGAAATCTGCCTTGGGTCTCCCATTTTGATTTGATTTATAGGGATGTGGATTGGATGCCCTTAACCCACCTAATAAAATTAAATTGCGCTACATTCTTGACAAGACTGTATGATACTAATAACTTTTCCCTAAATGAATTTCATGTTACTTTCTCGGACCATTGGTTCGCCCCCAAGAATAAATTTATTGATATTATTGACTATACACATGATCTGTTTGAAGAGGCCTGTCTCTCTTTTGAGGACATAGCTTCTTTTCCACAGCACAGACCCCCACAGTGGGACTGGGACCCCCCAGATTATGATACAA